>CM054125.1:34534435-35081935 GCA_028751855.1 Ambrosia trifida | reverse complement strand
GAGAAGCAACAAGTACTATACAAATGGTGTCAAATATGCTAACAAGAGCAACAGTATCTTGAAAATTAACACATTTCCTTTTAGAGTAGCCTTTGGCTACTAAATTAGCCTTGTACTTCAAAACATCACCCTTTGGTCCAAGATTTGCTTTGTAAAAGCCATTTCAATCCAATTATATATATATTTTTTGCATGTGCATCAACCAACATCCATGTCTCATTCTTCTCAATAGCTTTAGTTTCTTCAGTCATAGCATGCTTCCATTCCTTCTTAATTATTGTCTCTTCAAAAAAAATGATCACTTATAGATAAAGCAAATTCACATACGATATACTCTTCAATGGGAAAGTCTCAACAAACACTTTAGTCAAGCTTTTGTCCTTAGGGCTGCAAACGAACCAAATGAACACAAACAAGGCCTTGTTCGTGTTCATTTGTTAAGAAAATTTGTTAAGAAAACACTCATGTTCGTGTTCGTTTGTTAATTTTGTTTATGAACGCACATGAAAACAAACGAACATTAATGAAAACAAACAAGTTTTCATGAACGGAAACAAACACAAACGGGCATACATTACTTTTGAATAACATCGAATTCAAATACATTAAGACATTAGCTAGATTCACCCAAAATATAACCTAATTGTCCAAACATACTTGGTACTAGAGAAGGGTGTTGGAGGTGGAGGACATAACACAGGAACATGGAAACATGTATTGGATACAAAAAGTAGGTTTATTGATCTCATAGAATCATATATTTACCTCATATATATTATTTATTTGGTAAAATAAATAAAAATAAAAAATATAAAAAAATGTATAAAAATTAAAACCTTAATAAACTATCGAACACAAACGAACACGTTACCGAACGTTCACTAACATAAACGAACAAACGCGACCTCTGTTCATGTTCGTTCGTTTAACTAAACGAACGGAATTTTTTGTTCGTTTTCATTCATTTATTAAACGAACGAACACAAATGAACTTCCCGCCGATGGTTGATGAACTGTTCGCTAAAAGTTCAGTTTGTTTGCAGCCCTATTTGTCCTTAAAGGAGGAATAGTTGAATCAATAGTAGCCTCCACGCCATTTCTAACATTTTTATTTGAGGGCTCGGGTGTACTAGGATGTTGACTTGATGTTTCCTAGTTATTTATATCATGAGAAGAATCTACACTAGGAGTAGTAGGTGACTCATCCTGCAATAAGTCACCTACTACTCCTAATGTTGATTCTTCTCATGAAATAGGAGGTTGTGCTGTTTTCCACATACACATCCTTCACACTGATTCTACTCCCTTAGTTGAGGCAAACAAAGGACCATTTGCTTATTGTGCATTTGTTGAAGATCTTTGTGTATGGAGATAACTAAATTTGCACCATCATCAAAAGAACATTTCCTTATGAATTATAGAACAAGCACCATCATCAAAAAATAAAGCATATCCCTTCCTCATCAACTAACCAACACTCATTAAGTTGTATTCAATATTAGGTGCATAATAAACATAATATAAATGCTTAAAATTAAAATTACTCATCTTAATCTTGATGTTCCCTTGCCTTCAACCGAAAGATTTTTCTTGTCACAAAACTTTACTTCAAACTTGAATATTTCATCAAGATTATAAAATTGGTTTTGGCACTATTCATATGATTTGAACACCCTGAGTCTATAAACTAAGGACTAGGATTTTCATATTCACATGCAGTTAATACCATAAACAAACATGGAACTTCTTCACCATTGGCTTCTTCCTCATCAAGATTAGCAGCTACTCTTGCATGTCCTTCTTCATTGATCCAACAATCATGTTTAACATGACCAAAACAGATACATTGATAACATTGAAGGCCTTTGCATTTGTCTTCGTTTGTACGCCCTCTCCCTCGGCCTCTAGCATATCCACATCCACATCCTCTTCCATTTTGGTCATAATTGAGTCTTCAGTTTGGCTGATAAACTTGGAAGCCTACTCATCTGACTTATCTCTCTCCAGTCTTTAATTCACCATATCTACAACTTAAACATTCTTCCTCAAACTGTAATGATCCCGCGGCCATTACACATGAAAGTAGTCACCAAATACTTCTCATTCCTTCATTACAAGATTTTCAAACTCATGTCTCAATCCCTGCAATTTTACATATTGAACCTATGAATCACCTTGGAACTCCATAAGTAGAGTGTCCCATGCTTTTTGAGAGGTTTCTGCTGCTGAAATGAAATAAAACAAGGTATCATGAACGCTTTGCTGAATCACTGCAATAGCCTGAGCATCCTTCTTCGTTTCTCTTTTCCCTTCTTCAACATTTTCACCGTGATAAGTTATTCCAAGATTCACCATATCCCATAGATCTCTGAATTAGAGGATTGTCTTCATTCTTAAACTCTAATGCTCATACCCTTCTCCTTTGAACACTGGAATTGGAGTGAGAGATGAGTTACTTGGATTCACTGCTTTATCCATGAACAGATCTTCTATTCACTCACATGTCTGATACCACGTGTTGGTATGAGCAATTAAAATAACACAAAAAATAATGATAAACACTCAATCTAGACGACACAAATTTCACTTTTATTACTTTGGTAACTACGAGTACATAAAGAAAATAGAGACTTTAGCAACTAATGTGCCGAGAATTACACGTGTTTTATATAGATATTTTTCACCCTTTTCCCACTCAAAATCATGCTTTTATCTTAGTTTTATCATGATTTATCCTTATTTGTTGATAATTGCATGTTTTAAGGTCAAGGAGTGAAAAGAGGCGAAAAACAGCACAAAAGGCAAGGAATTGAAGACTTGGAGAGCTGTTTCAAATGCAGCACGGCTGCGCTCCGGCCGTGCACGACCGTGCACCTGCCCCAGGTCAATAAGTCAACATTTTCAAGTCAGCATGAAGCAAAAGTCAATATGCACGGGCATGCCCACCATATGTAGGCCTGTAAATGAATCGAATGAACACGAACACGAACACAGGCATGTTCGTTTTTGTTCATTTAACTTTAACCGAACACGAACACATAATCGAACACATTTTTGTTATCGTGTTCGTTCATTAAGAAATTTTTCGTGTTCGTGTTCGTTTATGTTCGTTCATTTAAAACCTAAACAAACAGTTCATGAACATAAATGAACACAAATGATCATATAAATGAACACAAACGAACATAAACAAACATAAACGAGTTATAAATGAACACAAATGAACATTAGCGAACATAAACGAACAGTTCATGAACATAAATGAACACAAATGATCAATTAAAGTTATAACAATATGAAACATACTAAGAAATAATGAAAAAAACTTACAAAGTAGAGACAGGGATAAGAAATACGGCGGTGATGTGGTTTGTGGAGACGGGGATGAGGGAGACAGCGGCGCTGTGGAGGCCGGAGGCTGGAGAGTGGAGACGGGGCTGTGGAGGCGGGAGACAGGGCTATGGATGGCTGGAAACAGGGTTGTGGAGAGTGAAGACAAGGCTATGGAGGTGGTCGGCCGGAAGTAGAAGAAGGTAGGGCTGTGGAGTGTGAAGAAGAAGAGAGGTAGGGCTGTGAAGTATGGAGAGTGGCTGATAAGTGATATGGTTACAATGTTAGGGTTAGAGTTAAGTTTTTAGAACATATGAATTAAGATACTTACAAAAGGAAATAGATAATAAAAATAAAGTTATGTTTAATTAAACAAACATAAACGAACAAAAATAAACGAACGAACGTTCATGAACATAAATGAACGAAGAAAACGTGTGTTCATGTTCGTTCATTTAATTAAATGAACAAAAAATGGTGTTCGTGTTCGTTCATTTATTTAAATAAACAAACATAAATGGACTTCCCGCCGAACAGTTCATGAACGTTTGGTTCGCTTACAGGCCTAACCATATGGCACGCTCGCGCTCAAGTCAACGCGTATCTAGGAATGTTCCAGAACCGGCCAAACTAACAAGACGGTTGCCCAAAAGGCAAGCACGGGCGTGCTCACCAACTGTCCCGACAGCACCTGCGCGCAAGGATTATGCAACAGTACCATGTGTCAAGCACGGCCGTGCCTCGCTTTGGGATCCCTCAACCCATCAAATTTTCTACTTCTACACGAAGTTTCTGCTATCTTAGGGACTTGTAGGTGTCCTTTGGAGCTTGGGATCACTCCATAAATACCGCATTCGAGAGAGAAATAACCCACAATCACTCAAAACCACCAAGAAATCTTCATACAACTCTCATCATGTTGTGCACTAAAACCAACCCTTATGAGCTTGTTGTATCAACCATGCTAGGATAGATTTCTCTTGGTGTTGCTACGGTGATGATGGAACTTGGTATGAATTAAATAGTTTATTTTTGTTTAAAGTGGTATTTTGTGTTCTTAACAATTTCTTCTACTAGTTCTTTGTTTAATGAACAAGTTAATTAAACAACTTAGTATTTTGTCTTATGAGTGTTTTGGTAGGAAGTGGAGGAACTTATGAGTGTACATGTGGCATGTAAAAACCCGCGCACTTGTAAGCTAACCTAACTCCACGTGAAGAGATTAGCCTATTTGTGAATAGAAATATTCACACTTAGTGGTTCAATACTCAACTATCAAAACTTCACTTATGATTGGTACGTCTTTATACTTGGTCTTAGTGATAAGGCAAGACTTGGTGGTGCAACTTAGTTACATGGTCTATATGATAGCTTTGCCGCAAACCAAGAATTGGTGAATTCGTGTTAGATGTAAACGATCTATAATTACTTCTATTATTATATTGTCGCACGATTAATAATAGGCCAATCACTTTTTGAAAAATTAACCAATTCAAGTAGGGATGAGCGTATGCGGTAGGCTGCGTCGCCTCTGCCATGTCAAGTGGTAGCTTGTTTGGCCATGCTCCGGCCGCTGGCAAGTTATTCATAAAAGAAACTAGCAGTTGAATGTCAACATCGCAACTGTGTAAAATGTGTCTTTTGGGGTTGGGTTAACACAATCGTGGTCGATATATTTTTCAGCGTTGAGAGGTGAGCTCGCCGGGACGGGCGACCCTTACAATAACTTTAAGAACATAAATCGTTTAAAGTTTAGGGTGGCTATGCCTAGTTTTTAAACACACCACTTAAATAAAAGTTTACTATTATTTCATACCAAGGAACATTAGATCTCGAAGCAACACCATTGTTCTTGATATTGATTTCTCTTACAGTTTAAATCTCTCTTCTACTTTTCTTCAAGCAATTTAAAAACTCTTTTAGGAATTTTTAGGAAGCTGAGTAGTAAAAATCGTGTCCTTGGATTCGATACTCGGTACTTGCTCGTTTCTATACTACTCTCGATAGGTACACTTGCCTATTGTGTAGGGTTTAGAACGTTAAGCAACTATCTTTTAGTTTATAAATTTAAAACTTGAAAGTGTCACACACCAAGGTTTTCGACTTAAATTCCCTCTTCATCAAGTTTTTGGCATTCCTACCTGAAACTTGCCACTTTTAAGAAAAAAAAATTCTAAGTCACTAAAACCACACACATTGTTAAAAGAAAAAAAAAAGGAATTATTAAATGTTGCCTGACTCAACAAGTATCTATTATTAAATGCTAAACGCATTGTTAAAAGAAAAAAATGGATTAAATAAATTTAAAATTAAAATATTATATTCAACTAATTTATAAATATTAAATATTATGTAATAAATAAAAAATATATTTGTAGAACTTATGTAATTAAATATTATATTAATTAATTTTTATGTAATTAGATTTTTTTTGAAAGACGGATTTCTTGCTTCTTGTGAGACTTGAACTCAAGACCTCATGTTTTTTAGTGTATTAGATATTATGTTCATCGAATATTTCATTATATACTAGTAATAAACCAATGACTTTGAACAGTGATTTTTTATTTAGGCCAATTTAATCATTTTATTTATATTGTTAAGTCTAAATAAGAAAACAAAAATGTTCCGAGTCCAATTGGTTAGGGTTGCGTTATGTTATAATCTCCGTCCGGGTTCGAGTCCTGGGGGTCGATTTAATTATTTTTATTTTTTCAAGGAGTGTTTAGTAATTTTGTCTCCCATCAAGCTTCTTATATACGCTTTCTCTCTCTCTCTCTCTCTCTCTCTCTCTCTCTCTCTCTCTCTCTCATTCTCATTCTCCCTCACTCTAACCTTTTTCACCACCACCTCCTGATCTCCACCTCTCAGCACTCCCCTTTCTGTCTATACTCCTCACCGGCTACCTCTCTTTACGTCGGACGCATGCTTTTTTCAAGGTTAATTTCATAAAAAGAAATCGTGGTCCTATTTCAGGTAACCGACTTTGTTTTTCATTGTCATCCATTTATGGGTTTTTACAGCTTCCGTATCCTTGGCAAACTTGAATATTAGTATATGGCCCCACTTGACTCAAATCAACTCAGGGAAAGCATGAACAAGGTATCAACTTGACCCACTTGAAACCGTTTATTTTTTGGTTGCTTTTTTGGCTTATGATTGTTGGTTTCTTTTTGAAGGTGGAGAAGTGTTTGAATCAATTGCAAGAACTCAGGTATGTTACAGGTGGGACTAATGTCAACTATAACCATCTTTAATCTAAACATGTTATATTAACTTATTTATTGTAAGAGGTATTAATTTATAAGCATGTAAAGGGTGATGAGGTTAAAAACAAACCGCGTTTTAGGAAAATTGCATAGATGATTTGGGTGTTGATATGTAATAAATGAAGTCAGGGGTTAAAAGTGTAATAGTCTATAATTGTGGGTCAGAAATGTAATAATGGGCTAGCTGTTAGAAATGGGCGGGAAAGTCTGTTAAGGGTTGTTAGAGTCTGTAATTGCCTATTAATATGATTGACAGCTAATGAGATGATGATGCTGATCATTTGAACAAACTCTCTTCTCTGTTTCTGATTCTATCCTTAACATTGGTATCAGAGCACCGATCTTGGTACTCGGATCACCACATTCTATCCAATAACCGCCATAACCACCATCTTCGCCACCGTTGACCGTCGTTGACCACCGTCTTCTCCGATCAACTCCATCACTAATTCTCAATTCCTTTTGTTTCTTTCATCATCCTTTCAGTTCCTAGCCGAATTGATCGTTTGTTGATCAATTCACTCCTTAGATCGATCAATTCTTGATTTGTCTAATCTTTACCCTAATTCAATTCTTGTTCTCTTTTCAATTCTTTCTGATCATTATGACTACCAGGAGTCGATCGGATAGTGAGAAATCCAATATTGAGAAGACGATTGATGAACATTCAGTTTCTTTGTTGAAATTGGATGCGTTCATGCAAAAAACTGATTCAACCATTGCAAACCTAAATGCTAGTGTGCAAGCTCTACTATCCAAACTTAACAGTGGTTCAGCCAGTAATGGTGATGTGAATGGGAGCAATAATAATCAGGGAGCCATGGTTAGCAAGCCTGACAGATTGCACAGGATTGGGAAGATTGATTTTCCCAAATTTGACGGCAATGATGTTGACGATTGGCTGTATAAGTGCGAGCACTTCTTTAATGTTGATGAGACTCCAAAGAACTTTAAGGTGAGGTATGCAGCCATACATCTTGAGAGAAAGGCGGTTAAATGGCATCAAACTTTTTTGAAGACAAAAGGAATCCCAATCTCAGAGATTTCTTGGCTAGAATACTCTGAATCCATTCTGAACAGATTCTCAGATGTCTTATCTGAGGATGCTATGGGGGTACTGACCTCTATGACACAAACAGGACCATTAGAAGAATTCTGTGATGAATTTGATGCCTGTTTGCTAAAGGTCTCTATACCTGAGCCTTATGCTGTAAGTATCTTCTTACAAGCAATTAAGCCTGATATTGAAGGTCCAGTGAGAATGTTTAAGCCCAAGAACATGAAGGAGGCTTATTATCTAGCCAAGGTTCAGAATAATACCAACAAATCCATTAATCAGTCTACTGCGGGTGGAAGGTATAAGTCTAACTCTTCTACTTATGGTTTTAAAGGTTCAGGAAATGTTAAACCTCCTATACACACATCTCACTTACCCTTGTTACCCACCCCACCATCACACAAGAAACTGCCTAATACTAAACAATTAACCAGTAAAGAGATTGAAGCCAAAAGGGCTAAGGGGGAATGCTTCTGGTGTACAGAAAAGTTTACACCAGGGCACAAATGTCCTAATAAACAGATTTTTGTGTTGGAAATTAATGGGTTGGATGAAGATTTGGAAAGAGTGGAAATAATAGACCCTGTTGAGACCCAAGATTGGCCTGAACCCCACATTTCTATACATGCACTAACTGGCATGAAGTATTTTTCCACAATGATAGTGATTGGAACAACTGGGAATGTCCAGTTAAGAATATTAGTAGACTCAGGCTCTACTCACAACTTCCTAAGTAAAAGATTGGCTCTTAAACTGAAGTGTCTTCTCAAAAGTATTGACAAAATGACTGTTGGGGTGGCAAATGGGTCAAGAATAGACTGTGCTACTTATTGCCCAAATTTTTAGTGGAGTATGCAAAATCTGTGGTTCACTACTAATGTCTTAGTCATCCCTCTGGACAACTATGACATGGTATTGGGTATACAATGCTTGTTGACACTGGGTGAGATTGTGTGGAATTTTGTTGATATGACTATGCAGTTTTCCATAGGAAACACTCAATGCAAGCTTAAGGGGGTTCACAATAATGAGCTCACTTTATGCTCTGCTGATGTAATGAGTGATCTTCTGGTTCAAGATGATAAGATCATAGAAGCCCACCTGTTTAGCCTACAGTTACATCAGGACACCACTGATTTCCAACATGAGACTAAAATTTTAGAGCCCACTCACAACACTAAGTTGGAAGACTTACTAAAAGAATTTGATCCTGTTTTCCAAACACCCTCTGCCCTACCTCCAAAAAGAGAGTTTGACCATAAAATTCCACTGAAAGATGAGTCACAAGTGATTAACCTGAAACCTTATAGGTACCAGTCCACCCAGAAAGATATTATTGAAAAACTAACCAAAGAGTTGGTGGAAACAGGGGTAGTTAGGGGCAGTTCTAGTCCTTTTGCTGCACCAGTAGTGTTGGTAAAGAAAAAAGATGGGTCCTGGAGGTTCTGCATTGACTACAGAAAGCTAAATGATGCCACAATAAAAAACAGTTATCCTATACCTTTGGTTGAAGAGTTGTTTGATGAGTTGGGACAGGCTGTGGTTTTCTCTAAATTGGACCTCAGCGCAGGCTATCATCACATAAGAATGCATGAGGCAGATATCCAAAAGACAGCACTTAGAACCCATGAAGGGCTATTTGAGTTTGTAGTGATGCCCTTTGGCCTCACTAATGCTCCTGCCACCTTTCAATCACTAATGAATCATGTTTATAAGATATTTTTGAGGAGATTTGTTCTAGTCTTCTTTGATGACATCTTGGTGTACAGCTGTTCATGGGAATTGCATTTACAACATTTGAGACAAGTGTTGGAAGTGCTTAATCAACAGCAGTTGTATGCAAAGAGATCAAAGTGTTCATTTGGAGGGTCTTCAGTTGAATACTTAGGTCATATAATATCCAACAAGGGAGTCTCCACTGATCCCATGAAGATTGAAGCCATTAAACAATGGCCTGAACCTCAAAATGTGAAACAGTTGAGGGGCTTCATAGGCCTCACTGGTTATTACAGAAGATTTATCAAGAGTTATGGTGTCTGGGCCAAACCATTAACTAATCTGTTGAAAAAAAGATGCCTTCCAATGGAATGAAGAGGCCAGACAAGCTTTTAATCAGCTGAAAGACATGATGATGCAACCACCAGTCCTTGCTTTACCAAATTTCTCAAAATCATTTGTTATAGAGACAGATGCATCCAGTCTGGGCATCCCATTGCTTTTATAAGTAAAGCATTGTCTGCAAGGCAACAGGCTCTCTCAGTCTATGAAAGAGAACTGTTGGCCATCATATTTGCAGTGAAACATTGGCATCACTATCTGTCAATTGGGCACTTTATTATTAAGACTGACCAGAAGAGTTTAATACATCTTATGGATCAGAAGATTACTACCCCTCTGCAACAAGTCTGGTTGTCAAAACTTATGGGATATAACTTTGAAATCCAGTATAAGCAAGGGAAAGAGAATGGGGTGGCAGATGCCTTGTCCAGAATGGCCAATCCTGCTTTGATGGCTATTACATTAACCACTTTTAATGATGATTTGTGGTTAAGAGTGCAGGGTTCTTGGGAAACAGATGAAAAGATTAAGAAGGTTATTCAAGAGTTGAAAACAGGATCCTCAAATGCTAAGTATGAGTGGAAGAATAATGTCTTGTATAAGAAAGGAAAAATTATGGTAGGAAAGGATGAGCAACTACAAAAAGACATTATTGCCCTCTGTCATAATAGAACCATTGGGGGACATTCTGGTATCTATGCTTCCACTCAGAGAATTAGATCTTATTTTACATGGAAGGGAATTCATAGACAGGTGAGGAATTTTATCAGAAGCTGTCCTATCTGCCAAAAAGCAAAGTATGAAACCATTGCTACCCCTGGCCTGTTGCAGCCTCTACCTGTCCCTAACCATGTATTTTCAGACTTGTCTATGGATTTTATTGGAGGATTACCAAAATCACAGGGAAAAGATGTGATCTTGGTGGTGGTTGATAGGTTAACCAAATATAGCCATTTCATGGCTTTACATCATCCATATTCAGCTGGTGAAGTTGCCTAAGTTTTTCTAGATCAGGTGTTTAAGCTGCATGGATGGCCTGATACCATTGTTTCAGACAGGGATCCTGTCTTTATCAGCCAGTTCTGGAGGGAATTCACATCATTACATGGGATTCAGTTAGCTTTGTCTACTGCACATCACCCCCAAACTGATGGACAGACAGAAGTTGTTAATAGATGCCTTGAGACTTATCTCAGGTGCATAGTTATGGATAAACCAGCTTTGTGGGTCAAGTACTTACCACTAGCTGAGTTCTGGTATAACACCAACTTCCATAACTCATTGGGTTTGACACCATTTCAGGCCGTTTATGGATACCCTCCACCATTATTTGTACCATACATCCCTAAAGACATCAGGGTGGCTGCTGTGAATGAGGTATTGAAGGACAGAGAAGAAACAATTCAGTTGTTAAAACATTCTCTTTTAAGAGCTCAGAATCGTATGAAACAAGCAGCAGATAAGCAAAGAAGTGAAAGGGAATTTCAGGTTGGGGAAAGTGTATATGTTAAGCTACATCCATATGGGCAGACTACTTTGAGGAGCTCACATTTTAACAAGTTGGGTCCTAAGTTCTTTGGACCATTCTTGATCCTGGAAAAGATTGGTAAGGTTACTTACAAGCTTGATCTTCCTAATGAAGCACAAGTCCATCCTGTGTTCCATGTATCCCTACTTAAGAAGGCTTATGGCAATACTACTCAGACTGTTCCTCTGCCAGCAGGACCAAGGTTTGTGTTTAAGCCTCTGCAAGTGTTGGACAGGAAAATGGTGAAGAAAGGTAATAGAGCTTCAGTTGATGTGTTGATTCAATGGGAGAACTTGCCTGTTACAGAGGCCACTTGGGAGAATTTGGAAGACCTACAGATCAGATTCCCTGATTTTAATTTTTGAGGACAAAAATTGTTTAGGGAGGGAGTATTGATATGTAATAAATGAAGTCAGGGGTTAAAAGTGTAATAGTCTATAATTGTGGGTCAGAAATGTAATAATGGGCTAGCTGTTAGAAATGGGCGGGAAAGTCTGTTAAGGGTTGTTAGAGTCTGTAATTGCCTATTAATATGATTGACAACTAATGAGATGATGATGCTGATCATTTGAACAAACTCTCTTCTCTGTTTCTGATTCTATCCTTAACAGGTGTCCTCTATGTTGATAGACACAGACACCGTAAAAGATGTGGATGATTGGAGTTTTAATATTGTGCCCCACAAAATATAGATTTTTATGAATAGACACCTATTTTTTTTTTTTTTGGATATTTGTTGTTTAGCTCATTTTTATTTGGAAAGGCCAGGCTTCTTGGGTAGGAGGTATATATTTGTATTCATTTGTAATACTTGATCATGTGTTGTTTGGATTTGTCCTCAAACTTTTTATAATTTTGATTTAAAGTAATCCAAATAGGTATCAGCATGTTTGAAAATGTTGGCTATTTTTTACACGCATTTTATTGTGTATAAAGGCTGGATGGGGGCGACGATTCAGTGGAATTGCAGTCAGTTACGGTCGCACACAGAGTGGTGCGAGGATTCACATAAGACCTGTATGGATTATCGATTTTCACATGAATCAGTTGGTAAGCATCGATTAGGGTCTTTGGTTCCATTGTTGCCATAAATTTGGGGGTTTTTTCTGAAGGCGTCGATCAGGGTTCCGACGAGTAGAGTATGGCGGGTGACGTGTCCAATGGAGTAGCTGACAACCGTTCAAGTTCAATTCATACAGGTAACCTGTCTTTTTTTTATCAGTCTGTATTAGTAAATCTCAACATGTCGTATTTTCACGTAATGTGCACCCAACCTACTGGAAGTGGTGTTGGTTGATTTTTTTTTTTGTATTGCATTCATCTGTGAACTTACCTGCTATTAGGTGGTGCCATGATATCAAACGTGAGCAAGCAGCAAACAAACATATACTAAAACTGTAGTACAGGTATATCATGTATATATCCTTCTTTAACTGTTGTTATATTGACTGTAAAGTGCCCAATTATAGGTTATGATTCCCCCAAATTCAGGTCATGAGACGAATGACCAGATTCAGTGTAAGCAAAATAACTATGATTTTTGTCCTATGCGATAAAGCAACTATTCTATGAGGTGACGCTGCCGATAAACTTGTAATTTATTGCTATACAAAATGCCTTCATGCCTTTGTTGGTACTTTAGGTTATAGGCCGTGTTCTAATTTCAGACCGCATACTAATCTTTAATCCAGTGTTCTTTCAGGTTATAAGCTGACCAAAATATTTTATTTCTTCAAGATATCGTTTATGGCTGTTTTGAGAATACTTTATGCTGCGTTGAAGAGATTAAATCTCAACAAACATAAAAGAGCGGCTAATGCTAGATTTTTTTTAGTTATTCATGTTCTTTTGTTGATGTTTTCAGGGTTTTGTTGTAGACCGGGTTCGTGATTTCGCATTCAAGAGTTGTATCGACAAAAAAAATGAATTGTAAGTGTTCCTTTGACGCCTTCAAATTGTTATTGATGGATTTGGTATGTGCTTATATAAATTTGAGTGGTTAAGCGTACGTGAAAGGATTTGTTAACTTAGTAGCATTAGAGCCTAGGGTTTGTGTTTTTGTTATGTTTTGTTCGTAGGTTTTGTTCGTTTTTGTGGTTTGATTTTGAAACTTGTTGATGCAATAGAGGTTTTTTTTTACAGTAAATGTTTCAAATCCTGTGTGTAATCAAATTTCTTTTGTTTATATGGTTTTTTTTTTTCAGTAGATGTCGCTGGCATTCTTTCGACACCATCAATGGGGGTGGTTAATGTTACTTTTCTTCCTTCGCTTTGTTTTCGGTGAAAGTTTTTATTATGCTCTATTTTATTGTATTGTGTAGATAGCGTGGTGTTTCCGGTTTTGGATCAAGGCGCCACAATGCGACATACATTTCTGTTGAAGCAAATATTGAGATGTGGTTAGGAAAATTCCTGTATTTATTCATTTTTCTTCGTTTTTGTTTGTAGGGAGGCTTGCGCTTTCTCAAATCCTCCAAATCTTAGGAGAGCGCATCTTCGTCTACTAATATGGAAGAGCTTGCTACAAAATGTCCCAAGAAATCCAGGTAACTTATTTATCCAAAATGATAATAATGCAAATATGATTTCGTGAGAAATTGAACTGTTTTATTTATTTATTGTTGTATAATTAGGTATTATTTGTGTAAAGATCTGTAGATATGTATTGTTAGAAAGTTTAAAATTATGATGTTAGGTTTGGAGGATTTGTTGATTTTTCATAGGGCTTTTGGATAGATAGTGTTTATGTTGATTTATTGGAATGATTTAGAAGAATATTGTTTGTTAAGTTATAGTTAGTAAACAAGGAGGATATGTTTGAAGACATGATGAATTGGTGTTTTCTTTCAATGATTTTGAGTTCCCAATACTGTAGTTAGGGTTTTGAGTTTAAATTGAGAGGACTGTTGTTTTGTTTCCAAGAAATTTTTTTACCGGAAGTTTTTAGTAATGGCTGATTAAACTTTAAAGTACTTAGAACATGAACAGCCTTGTGAACTTAGCGGGGTTTGACTTTAGGCAACAAGGGACTCATTCTTTGCAGAACCAACAATATGGTGGAACTGAGAGAGCCGCATAATGAACTTGTACATAATGCATTGGAGATGATTAAGGTAGTGAGAGAGAAAATGTGTTGGTTACGTAGCCATCTTATGTATCACATTCAATACACCACGTTTGTGTGCTTCTCAATGTATTTCTTGGTTATGATTTGAACACTCCCAAGAGCAGTTCGATGGTTTTGTATCTTAGAGACGTTGAGAAGTTTCTATTAGATCACAAAGCCTATAAAGAATGTTCCAAAATTCTGTTAAAAATGAGTTCTTGTGGACTAAGAATAGCAAACACCTCTATTTAGATACGCCTACCGACTCATGTCAGTAATCACATGAAAGTGAACAACTCTAGCAATTCGAGCGTGGTTAGAATGCAGGTTAGTATCTTTGCTTCATTTATTACCTCTAGAAGACATCTCTCAAATTTAAATTCTTATATTTTTTTCTTCACATTGCAGCTTCCCGTTGTTAAAATTTAACACCATTCCTTTTGAGGCTTGATCATGATACTTTAAATGAACATTGTATTGGTTGCTGATGAGTAACGTTGCTTATACATGGTCGAAACTGACGAAAATCTCACACGTCAATAAAGTAGATTCAATTATGTTGTGTAGAACATTGTTTGTAAAGTTATTTTAATATACGTACATTTGTATGTCAATCGATTTTGGATATGGCATGATTGTTAGCCGTCGCAACGCGCGGCTGGATAAAAACCTAGTTAATATTATAAGAAGGATAAAATGCCAAATGATAAATTATTTATGCCAAGTAGAGTGGTACCAAATACATGTAGATTTTCCTAGGCATTTTAAATTGAACCTAAATTATATGATTGTCCATAAAAGTTAGTTTAGATATAGATGATTATTTTCATAGTGGACTAGAGGTGTTCAAATCGGTTTTTTTGCCCGAACCGGTTTCGGTCCCGAACCGGTTCGCTACAGTACCGGTTTCTGGCCGAACTGGTTTCGGTTCCAAACCGGTTCGGTTTTGGACCGGTTTTGTCGATTCGTAAGACCGGTTTCGGAGACCGGTTTCGGTTCGGTTTCGGTTTCGATTTGTTTCGGTCTCGGTTCTTAATCAGTTTTTTCGCGCGCATTTAAAAAAAATTAGGCCGATAAGAAAAAAAAACATAAAAATACGACTTTTATTATTTTTTTCGGTTTTCGAAATTAGAAACTAGGAAAATGAAATACATAAAAACATAATTCAAATTATTACAATCAATTTTTTTTAAGCTTCATCCGAACTACTTTGGCGCAACGAAGCATCGTTTGCGAGTTCTTCGTCCGATAGGGGTTCGCTTGATCCTTCTTCCACCTCTTCGTCATGTATTCTTCGTTCAAGTTCGGTTTGGTCTTCAAGAGATGTTTTATCTTGTATTCGATCCACCGCATCCAAGTGATCTTTTAAGCATATGCACATCTCCAACGATTCGGGATTTAATTTTGTTCTTCGTATCGATAGCACCCTGCACTAAGAGAAAAAGCCGATTCCGAAGCTACCGTAGAAGCTTGGACACTTAGTAGATCACGGGCTATAGCGGAAAGGATAGCAAATTCGGTTTGTTTTCCTTTCCACCAAGCCAATATATCAAAATTTTCAAATTCGGTGGCGGTGAAAGTCCCCGTAAAATTCAAGCCTTTATACCTTCCAAGCTCGCTATTTGGGGCCTCACCCCTTTGTCTTTTAGCCGTTTGGTCTTTGACAATATTAAACAAATTAATTTTAAGGTTACCCCGGCTCGAGCTAGCACAACTTCCTTCCCCTCCCATTCCCATTTGCAGTTGCAAGTTGGGACCATATTTTTCTAAATAAGTATCATACAATATTTGGAAATCGTTATCAAAAGTAGCTTTCATGTGTGTTGCCCAATTTGGTTTTGAAATATATAAACGTAAAGCCATATTTATTTCATCGATTATAGTATGAACTCACGTAGCATTTAAGCACGGGTTTAAAGCCAACGCACACATAAACACATGTGGTATTTCTTCAAAATATTTTAGAAATTTTTCAACCATTGGGGGTATCATTTTCTCAAACAATTCATTTTTTTCATCAAAATCAAATATTGTTTGACCATTAAATATAATTCTTGCAATGCTTCATTACTAGTTGGATAATAAACCCCCGATAGTTTTGTAGTAGCGTTTTTAAAAACCTCAAGAAATTCCGTAAGTTGTTCAATACAATCCCAACCCTCGTTAGGAAATGCCGTAACTTGACCCCGACTAGCAAGCCTATTATGAAAATGTTTTAAAGTTTCTTTTTGTTTCAAAGCACTTTCGAACATTGTAAAAGTCGAATTCCACCTAGTCGGCACGTCCCAATTAGGACCGAGGAAGGGACGGTTCGTATCTTTACAATATTTTTTATATTTTCTATATCGTTCGCGACTTATTTTAAAAACTTCATGTAACATAAATCGAAAACTTTTTTTGAAATCTTCTACCATGGGAATTCCGAGCCCATCTTGCACACATAAGTTAATAATTTGTGCAACACATCGTGTATGGAAAAAAATACCATTGCATATCGGATTATATTTTAACTTTAATTTTTCAACCGCGACAGTATTGTTTGACGCATTGTCGAACGACATTGAAAATATTTTGTTTTCTAAGTGAAAAGTTTGTATTACATGGTCTAAAACATAAAATATATTTTCGCCGGTGTGTGGATACTCAAATAAGTCAAATGCAATCGTACGTTTCATCATTTGCCACGTCGAGGGATCGATCCAATGAGCGGTGACGCAAAGGTACGATTCCGGTAAACCGTGAGGAGCCGACCAAACATCGATGGTTAAGTTCACACTTGTTTGTAAGTTTGAAAAAAATACAATTAAATCTTTTTTAGCTCTTTCCCATAATTTCAAACAATAACGTTTTAGAGTATGTCGACTTACGTGTTTATAACGAGGTTGGAGCGTGTCACGAATCAAGCTTGTCAAGTCGGGATCGTCGAAGTGGTTGAAAGGTAAAGCTTTTTGAATAACAAACTTCGCCATTCGGTCTTGAACCTTGTTAAAGTCGTAAAGAAAAATCCCACCTTGAGTATCAATGGTCGTTTGCGAACCTTCGAGCGAATTTTCTTTAACAATCTTGCAATACTTAGCTTTATGATTTCTCAAGGTAGAGTTTGCGTTTGGTTGGAGAAAGATACCACACTTTCTACAACGCGCCTTTTTTTCTCCATTCGACAAAAGACACAAGTCGAAAAAACCGGTTTCTTGTCCAAATAATTCGGCGTTTCGTGTCGTTTCAAGAATACTAACAATGGTGGGTTGGTTTGAGGAACCGGTTTGAGATGGGTTTGATGAAGCCATGGAATGTAGCAAAGAAGCAAAGCGAAAAAAACGAGCGAATACTATTGCGTTTTTTCGGTTTTTGGGTTCGTTTTTTGCGTTTTTGAGTGTTGTGATCAACCCAAAACATCTAAACCTATTTATACTAACTTGGGGTGGCAAAATGGTGATTTTTGGTGCAAAAAAAACGGTCAAAAACGAGCCCAACGGCTATATTCCAACGGCTATATTCGATTTTTTGGTTCCAACGGTCAAAACCGGTTACAAACCGGTTCCTATGGTCGGTTCCTGAACCGGTTCCTACACGAACCGGTTCGGTTTGGTTTTTCTGGAAAATAGCCCGAATCGATGCTGAACCCGGCGGTTTGGATATGAAACCGGACCGGTTCCTCTAGGAACCGGTTTTTATACGAACCGGTTTGGGCCGGTTTTAGCGGTTCCGGTCCTGAAACCGGTTTTTTTTGAACACCTCTATAGTGGACCGTAGCACCAGCAATTGGTGGGTTTTTTTTTTTTTTTTTTTCGTAAAATGGTGGATCTTTGGAAAGTTATTTGGTTTATGGGTACTTTTTAAATCTATCTTGGTTTACTCGGTGCCTGGATATTTTCGTGGGCCTTTCCCATTTTCTGGGCTGCCCAAATAAACTAATCAAACGCTTCGATCTCCAGCCAGATGACTCGATTTATCATTTTTGTATGTTTGTTCCCAATAACTACTTTGTTGGCTTTATTTATCACATCTAACTTGTTTGCTTTAAAAATAAAAATGACGTAGCAATGGAAAGTAGATCCACGCCCCTTCAACAGGAAAAAGAAATTGATGTTATTGTTTCCATTAGATTGGAAAGGAAAGCCGAACCTCACAGGTAGTGTTCGTTTCACATGAATGGAAGAGAATTGAAATTAAAAATGGAATTAGAAATGGAATTTGAATTGGATTTTGAAGAATCCCTTAAAATCTCATAATGTGTTTGGTTTGTATAATCAACAATAGAATTGCAATGGAAAATATGTAAAACTAGTTTTATCATGGGAGTGTCCCGGGTTGAAAAATATAACTATTCTAATAATACTAATACTAATAGTAATAATTTTTACTCTTGTAATTAAATAAATAAAAAACACTTGATGTACACCTATCAATCTTTAGAAGAGTAAAATTCCAATGATAGCATGACGATTGGGCTAAATTTCAACATTGTAAATAAGAACCGGGTTTAAAAGAAAAAAACATGTTTAATGAATAACTTGAACACTTTGTTTTTTTTTTCTCCATTTTTTATATAGCACTATGGTACTCGTTGGAAAGATAATAAAACGTTCGTTAATTTGGTGTGATTTTTCTCTTTAAAAAATCTCGTATATAAAAGATATTAACGTTTAAAAATTATGGGAGAAAACATGAAAAAGAAAAATCTAAATTTGTTTTTAAAATTCTTAAAGAGATTAGGTTTAGATAAGTGTAGGAGAATAGATGAAAACAAAATAAAAAAAATAAATTAAAAACTCTCACCTCAACGTGCCACGTGTCACATCCAATAAGGGGTTGAGGTCTCCATTGAATGTCACCTCATAAAAATTCAATTCTTTTATCATAAGTTATAGATTATAGATGACATGAATTCCTAGATATATGACAACATTTCCTCTCACCTTTGAAGGATTTTAAATCCCAAGAATTGGAAGATTTCAAGTGATTTTAATTCCAATTTCATTCGAATTACATTCCATTCCTATGAAACGAACGCTACCATAGTCTTAGCGCTGGAATTAATAAAACCTTTAGTGTAGTTTTTATTTTCTTTGTTGGGTTATGTATTAGTTTCTTAATAATAGGCGAAGCTTCATCCTGTCACTCCTTTTTTTCGCTCAGTGGTATAAATTTATGTGTTTTGTTTAAACATTTTATACGTATTAAAACTAGGCTCCCTAATTTAAGGGTCCCAATAAGAGCACCCACAATGCTAAGAATTCCAAACGAATCCAAACCGTCACGTCACGAGTTCACATCATTTCAAACCATTCCAAACCAAACTCACTTTTTGTCTTTTTTCCTCCAACATCAAACGAATCAAAACGTCCACCTCATATCCACCCCATCACCTACTTTTCCCCTTTTATATCTTTACCTAAATTTATATACTCTAATATTTTATTAAATAAATAATATTATTTATTAATTAAAATTAAAAAAATACGTAAAACTTAGTTTAAAAAAACATAATAAATTAATATTAAAAGTAAATTGATTTAATTTTTAATTTATATTGTATCATATTTTTTTTCAAACGGCTATATTTCTAACGGCTAGTTTCTAACGGCTAGTTTCTAACGGCTAGTTTTAGTTCCTATAAATTGCCGAGGCCCGTCGCCTATACCTGGTGCAATACAAGGAAGTTGACGATTAGTTTCAAGGACGAAGCATATATAGGGCCAGGGATGCCCCCCCCCCCCTTTGGCGCAGTGGTGGAAATTTGTGATTTTCCGCCGATTTGCCACTACCGATTGAAAAAAATTGATTCCGGCCCCCGCCGATTCAAGAACCAAGCTTCGCTCCTGATTAGTTTAACTATGAAGTTCGTTTTACTTTCAGTATCCACTATGTTTAATTGTGTACTCTTTATAATGTTTAATTAGGTTTATTTAATGTTTTCAATATATAATATATGATGAGGTTTTATAATACTTAATTATAATTTTTAATTTATATTTTTAAGATATAAATTTTTTGTTTTAAGTATAAAACCCACAATACACAACCCAATACCCACTAAATATAAATACAATACACAATTTAAATATAAACCACCACAATATTCAACCCAATACTCAATTTAAAAAAGGGGGCCCACCAATCCAAACCGGATCAGTCCGCTAAAGTGGACGGACCAGTTTCAAACTACCTCCTCTAATGTTGTTTTCAAAATGATGGTCCGTCCAAAATATCCAAACCTCGTGCATTGGAGGTGCTCTAATTTCATCCCCTTTTTCCTTCTTGTGAATTTTTTTTCAAGCTCCGCCAGTGATCTTAAGTGTGATAACAGACAAGTATTTAAAACATAAAAATGACGTATATTATATAAACACACTAGCTTTTATCCCGGGAGCGTCTCGGGGTTGAAAAATATAACAATTCTAATAATACTAATACTAATAGTAATAATTATTACCCTTGTAATTAAATAAATAAAAATATAACCTTGCTATAAGGTGACATCATGTGTTGCAGTGTTGCGCGATTCTTTCTCCTAGCTTCTCTTGATGAAGTATATACCTATGCATCTTTAAAAGAGTAAAATTCCAATGAAAGCATGGCGATTGAGCTGAATTTCAACATCGTAGATAAGAACCTGGTTTAAAAGAAAAAAACATTATTAATGAATAACCTGAACACTTTGTGTTTTTTTTCCTGTATGAACGAAACCCCACAAAAAATAGTCGTTTTTTTTTCTCCGTTCTTTAAAAAAATCTCGTATATAAAAGATATTAACGTTTAAAAATTATGGGAGGAAACATAAGAGAGAAAAATTTAAATTTGTTTTAAATTTTTTTTTTCTAAAATAACTCAATTTAAATTTAGTAGATTAGGTTTTATATTATTATTTATTTTTTTATTTGCCACATGGCATGACACATGGCACACTCAAGAAGGAGAATGTCTCCTTGAATGCCATGTCATTAAAATGACTTTCTTAGGCTGCATGATAACTTATCAATTTTTAATTCTTTTATTATAAGTTATTATTATAGATTATAGATGTATCAAAAGATTTTAACTGATTATCTTGGATAATAATATTATATAAAAGTGAAAATAGTAAAAGACATATTAAAAGATTTTAACTGATAAGTTTTAACAAAATAATGAGTATATTTGATCAACAAGTTTGAGAAATATTGGTCAACTTAGTGCTTTATATAAATTAAAATATACTTTAAATTTCTTCCATCTAACAAACATCTTGTAATCTTTTAGCGAGAAGGAACCTGAGCTTTGGTCTTGAAGCAACCGACAGTCAAAACATTACATTATAAAAATCAATAGAAATATAGAATAAACTAAGCTTTTATTTTGGGAGCGTCCCGTAGTTAAAAAATATAACAATTCTAATAATACTAATACTAATAGTAATAATTATTACCCTTGTAATTAAATAAATAAAAAAATAAACTTGCTATAAGGTGACACCATGTGTTGCAGTGTTGCGCGATTCTTTCTCCTAGCTTCTCTTGATGAAGTATACCTCATATGCATCTTTAAAAGAGTAAAATTCCAATGAAAGCATGGCGATTGAACTGAATTTCAACATCGTAGATAAGAACCTGGTTTAAAAGAAAAAATATTATTAATGAATAACCTGAACACTTTGTGTTTCATATATGAAACTCCACAAAAAATAGTTGTTTTTTTCTCCGTTTTATATATAGAACTATGGTACCCGTTGGAAAGATAATAAAACACTCGTTAATTTGGTGTAACTTTTTTCTTTAAAAAATATCGTATATAAAAGATATTAATGTTTAAAAATTATGGGAGGAAAATAAGAGAGAAAATTTTAAATTTGTTTTTAAATTCTTTTTTTCTTAAAATAACTCAATTTAAATTTAGTAGATTATGTTTTATATTATTATTTATTTATTTTTATTTTGCCACATGGCATGACACATGGCACACTCAAGGAGGAGAATGCCTCCTTGAATGCCATGTCATTAAAATGACTTTCTTAGGCCTCCATTGAATGACACCTCATCAATATTCAATTCTTTTATTATAAGTTATAGATTATACCGGAATTAAAAATATATCAATTATTAATCGTAGCAAATTAATTACGCCTGACCCATTTTGACCCTACTTGGTTTTAGCTAAACCATTTCGGCCACACGTGTTTTTAGCCAACCCACTTTAACCCGACTTAATTTGAGACGAGCCCTTTTTTTGCACCTACTCACCAAAAACTATGGATCCACCAATCGTAAAAATATGAAAACAAAAAATTTATTAGGCCCTCTACAAAAATTTAGAACTTTAAAACGTTTTGGGTAATTTATGATTTATCTAAAACTTTATAATTTATATTGGGCACGAATCCATCTATAGTTGTTAATCCAAATATCCAATCATCTAATTTAAATAATAATATAACCGTAAAAATTAATAAAAATTTATGCTATAACGTTAATCGTTGTTTAAAAAATGCCACGAGTGGTTTACGAATAATCAATTAGCTATTACGGTATGTCATTCTAATACTATATTTTTTCTATCTTTGTTGCTACAATGTTAGTCACTGCTAAAAAAATATTATTTCTTTTAAATAATTCGTTAGGGCTTAAGGGCCTTTTTTTCCGGCTCGGCCGATGCACTTGAATCCCTAGAATCGGATCTTAAGAGCATTCACAATAGTTTCCCCATCCCACATCCACTCACAACCAATCACAACCACATATTACACTAAACCCTATTACAGTTTCTCTCTCCTCCACTCCCAACCACTTTCCACAAATATTAAAAAATAAATACAGTTTCCCGTTTTCCCCAAAAGATTCTCAAAGAACCCAAAATTTACCGATAAACAGTAGATTCCCTATTTTCTTCACTCACAACCAGTGGCGGATTCATTAAGGGGGTACGGTAGGCCTGTGCCCACCGTCCACTCCCTCCGACTACCAGATTTTCGGTGGGTTTGGTTGCAGTTCATGCATAAAGTTTTCAAGCTTTGACCATTTTGTTGTTGGTTGCAATTCCCGTTCATCTCGGTAGGAGTGGAGGCAATCGATGGTGTTTCATTGATTTTTGCTGATAAAGGATGGAGAGACAGAGAAGACGAGAAATTGCTGAAACTAAAGTGTTGCCAGAGAACTGTATTTCTTTTCTTTTTTTTTTGGTTCTGTAGAAGAAGTTTAGAATAAAAAAGGGAAATGGCCAAAATAGCCCGTTGACCGTGCGATTTGCACAAATAGCCCTCTCCACCCTCTTTGGAGAGACAGTACACGGATCCCAACGAGCCTAAACCGTCTCCCGAGAGGCTTCCCATTTCAGCCAACAGAGGACCGCCACGTGTCGTTGTTGATCCCGAGACAGACCTGAGACGTGAGACAGACCTGAGACGTCTCTGGTGACGTCTCAGAGACGCCTCCGGTGACGTCTCAGAGACGCCTCCGGTGACGTCTCGGAAGACGTCTCCGGTGAAGACGAAGAACAAGAAAAAAACAGTAAACTTCGTCGGAGAAAACGGAGAACTCACCGGAGAAGACGAAGAAACAAGAATCAGTACACCAGCAGGGTCATCGGACCGGTGACCGGAACCGGCGCCGCCGCCCTTCTGTTTCCGGCTTTCCGTTCTGGTTAAAGCGAATCAGACAGTCACCGAGTATGGTGACTGTCACCGGTGACCATCTCAGGCCGCCGCCACCTTATCTTTTCCGGTAAGTTACTTCTCCCCGGTTAAGACTTCAACTAAAGAAAACAAAATTGAACTCACCGGAGAAGACGAACTCATCGGAGAAGAAGACATCTGAAACGGTAGGACTACACTCGTCCAGTCGTTCACCGGCCGTTGTGTTGTTCATTGAGTCACTGCTCCTTGTAAGTTTATTTATTTATTTTTTACTTGGAAAGTTTCGTTGATTACTTTATTTGGTTGAGAACTTTTGTTTCTTGAGATTATCTATCTATAAAAATGATTAGAGTGACCCGACCCATCCCATCTAGTGAAAATTAAAAGATATATAGGGATGCCCTCCAGCTGTTCGATCATTTGTCTGAGTGAAATTGTGTTATGTTTTATGGTCAAACGGTGGGTGGCGTCTCCAAGACGGGAGAGAGAGGAGAGAGGAGAGAGAGTGGGTTCAGGAGAGAGAAAGAGGGTTCAGGAGAGAGAAAGGTCTGTCTCGGGATCAACAACGACACGTGGCGGTCCTCTGTTGGCTGAAATGGGAAGCCACTCGGGAGACGGTTCAGGCTCGTTGGGAGCCGTGTCCCGTCTCTCCAAAGAGGATGGAGAAGGCTATTTGTGCAAATCGCACGGTTAACGGGCTATTTTAGCCATTTTCCAGTGAAATGCTTTGGGAAAGTAAATATTTGTACTTTTTTGTCTGTTATGTTTTCTATCTTTATCCTTACTATATTTTTTCACATTTGTTCAATTAGTTTTTTTATTTATATATTTAAACTAAAGGTTATGTTATTAGGTATCTTCATTTTGGTTTTTAATCACCTTATATGATTGTTTCTTTTTTTATATATAATTTTTCGTATGCCAAATTTGTTCAACATAATATTGTGATGTCTTTGCATAAAGTTAAACAAACGTGTCAAATTTTTTTTAGAGTTAATAGCCATTTTCGTCCCTAAGGTATAAAAGTATTTTTTTTTTTGCAATTCCTTTCCTGAGGTTTGGATTTTTTTGTCAAATTCGTCCTTTTCACTAACTGGGTTTATTATTTTTGTTAACTCAGGGGTATTATAGTCATTTACCTATTTATTTTTGTTTTTAAATTTTTAACTCTCAAACCTCCTCCTGATAACAAGAAAGAGAGAGAGAGACACATAGAGAGAGAGAGAGAGAGAGAGAGAGTGAACGAGAAGGAGAAAGAGACCGGAGGTCTCCACCTCCGGCGATAGCTCCGGCAACCGGCCGAACCCCTAAACCAACACCCCCACCCCCACTGCCTTACTGTTTATTATTAGAGAGAGAGAGAGAGAGAGAGAGAGAGAGAGGAGATCGAGTAGAGGAGAGAGAGAGAAAGAGACCACTGCTACTGCCGATAACCACCCTAACCACTGCTGTCCACCGCTACTTTAACCACCATAATTACCATCGTTCTCTCCACTGCAACTACTGTATAACCACCGGTACCAATCAATCCATCAAGATCAACAACCATCATCTCCCACCGATTATTATCAAGGAAAAATAGAGGTGGGTTTGGGGGTTTTACCTCAGTTGCTTAATAATACTCGGTGACCAGGTGTCACTGCCGTCGAAACCACCGCCCGACCGTCGTCGTCTTCGTCTTCCTTCTCCGTCTGTCTCTCTCTACTATGCTTTCTCTTTCTGTCTTCCGGGTATTTCTCTCTTTCTCTTTCTTCACTCTGCTTCTCTCTCCTCTGCTCCTTCTCTTCGCCTCCCCGTTCTCTCTATCGGCTCTCTCTCTCTCCTCTTCTCAAAGGTAGCAACAGTAGTTTGGAAGTGGTGGGAGTGGTGGTTATAAGGAGGATCTGAACGTTGTGGGTAGGGGCGGAGGGGGGTGGATCTGATGGTGGGGGGTGCTGAACGATGGGTTGTTGAAGGTGGGAGACGGTGCAGAGGGTGGGAGACGGGGGGTGGTGCTGAAGGAAGACGATGCAGAGGGGTGCAGAGGGAAGACGAAAACGATGGTGATTATCGTGGTTGTTGATGGTGGTGGCCGACGGTGGTTTCTGGCAGATCTGGTTGTGGAGTGAGAGAGAGAGAGAGAGAGATAGAGAGAGAGAGTTGTGTGTGTGTGTGTGTGAGAGAGAGATAGAGGGGGTGGGGGGTAAGGGAAGACTGATGTTTTTTTTAATTAAAATAATTATAGGGTATCAAATGACAAAATTGTCCTTCATTAAATTGGCAAAAAGACAACCCTACCCCTGACCTTAACGAGATTTTTTAACTGGGTTAGTGAAAAGGACGAATTTGGCTAAAAAATCCAAACCTCAGGGAAGGAATTACAAAAAAGAAAAAACTTTTGTACTGGAGTGGCAAACTGGCCCAAACCTCAGGGACGAAAATGGCTATTAACTCTTTTTTTTTTATCATTTCATATACCTATAAAGATATTGAGTTATAGTCTTATTTGTTTTATTTAAGTGTGTTAATTGTTGTGTTTGTATATGTTGATTTATATATGTTTTTCATTTTGAAACACTTAATATTTTTTTAAATAAAAAAAACGAGCTTCGAAGTCAAATTTATTGTTTTATTAAGTAAATAAACATGAAAAATTTTGTAATATCACTAAATGGATAAATAGAATTGGTTTGACCTTACCCATTTTGACCCGATTAATTTTAACCTAAACAAATTGTGCCCCCGTCAAAAAATATTCTAGATCCGTACTGCTCACAACCACTTCTAACCTCATAAAAATTTTTAAGGTTTTGTCTCACACAAATATAATGGCTCTATTGTGAATGCTCTAATAGAATAAATTATACAAGAATTAAAAAAATGTTATTTTGAGTTTTTTTTTTTCACTTAAATAACATTTCATTTGATGGGGTCGACAAACAGGGCTCCCTAGTACTATGTTTCAAACATATCATATGTGTATTTATATATGTAGTGGAATCTTGTTTGCTAAGGCATAGACAAAATGCTGAATAAAGAATTAAATAAACTGGTCCTCTGGTGCACTTCACATGCTTTTATTCACATCACCGATTTCTACTTAATTTGGGAAGGCATTACAAGACTTAAAGATAATTTAATTTGAATAAATATAACAAAATTCAAAGCAAACCATGCCCATGCATGATCCGGTTGCAAATACTGTCTCTTTGATTGATGATTGATCCCAGATCTATACATAATTAAGTGCCACAATTTTTTAAATTTCAATTATTTTTATAAACTGCAAATATTATCTCTTTGATTCACGACGACTTAATTATGTCATAAGTAGACACCATTTAATTTACACACATTGACAGTGGCGGATCTATGAATTTCAGTAGTAACGTTTTTCAGTTTTTTTCATTTTAGTAGCAACGTTTTTCAAATGTCGTAAAAAAAACCAAATTTTCCACTAATTTTTCACTACGCGCGCGAAGTTTAGCAGCAATGAACGCGGCACTTAGCTATATGCAGGGCCGGCTCAACCATATTGGGGGCCTGAAGCGAAATAAAAATACGGGACCCTATTTATAAAAAAATAAAATACTGAAAAAAAAATACAAAATTCGCTGGAAGGAGGAATTGATATTCTGAGCTGCTGGTTAACAACTCCCTGCCCAAACCAACTGGTCTGTTCCATCTATATGTTCTAATTAGGTTTACTTTTATTATATATAATCATAATAATTAGGAAAATTATGAGGCCCTTAGTAGTTGGAGGCCCAAAGCAAAAGCCTCATTTGGCTTGGGCTTGAGCCGGGTCTGGCTATATGCTAGGTCCGCCCCTGCACATCGATATGGTTAGTACAAAGCACTTTGCTAGCTTAAAATATGTATCTTTAAAATAATAAATTGTCAAACAAATTACACAGAATCCATAATAATCACTTAGCAATCTTATGTTAATTATGTCCGGCACATGAATGTACATAACCTGGTTAGCAACATTTCAAATCACACTATGTATATAATAATTTGTCATAATCCAGATGTCCACACACCCTTAACCTCTCCATATAAAAATGGAAATTGGACATTTGGACACGCCGACAAGTAACTCCAGTCCTGCCACAGATGGAGGCGACAACAATTCGATTGCCCATTTCTCATGCAAGACACACACACATACAAATCTATATATAAATGCTTATAACTCAATAAGCGTATCAGTATAACACACTGAATTCCATACAAATTAACCCTTAATTAATCACATCTAAGCAAGCCTTCAAACTTTCTTTGTAACTCCATTCTTAACTTTAAATTGCTAAGCTATGAGTTCCCTTGATCTAAACCTACCCGAAAACTACTTCACTTTAGACCTTTTGAATGAAGCATATCATTCCTCTTCTTCTTCTTCTTCGTCCTCATCGCCTTCTTCTTCATCAAGCAACCGTGAGCAACGAGTCTTCTCATGCAACTATTGCAGTAGAAAGTTTTATAGTTCACAAGCACTTGGAGGCCACCAGAATGCTCACAAGCTAGAACGCACCTTGGCTAAGAAATGTAGATACCTGAACTCAGGTATTAAACTCTGGGACCAGATATCAAGGTCCGGTTCGGATGGTTCTAGCCATGTTGGTTGGGTGCAGCCATCCTTCATGAATCAGGGACATGTTGGGAGGAGAGACATGGATTATTTGTATAGGGGTGAGGGTACTGAGACTGTTCAAGAAGATTTACATCAGCTTGATTTAACTCTCAGGCTTTGAGCACATATATAAATGTATTTCTATATATAGTTCTATGTTCCAAGATTGATCTATGAATGAATAAATATGTTAATTGTTTTTGTTGGTAGTTTTAATGTATTAAGTTTCGTTTCGTAATATAAATTACATATATAGGTACAAGTAAATTTAATTTTTTTTTTTGAAAAGTGAAAATTTAATTGGTTAATTTTATGTACTAAAGACATAATTACTAAACGTGCAAGCATGCAATGTACGTTTGATAATTATTCACACAATGAAGCTTTTTATCTACACAACTCTATATGGGCCGTATAGACTCATACGGCCCGTAAAAGTCCATACGGGCCGTAGATAAACATAAAATACGAGGTACGAGCTTCAGTTGCAAGTCAGCCCGACAACAAATCATTGTGAACACCTATACGGCCCGTAAAGGTCTATACGTGCCGTAGTTAACCTCTGATTATTTTAAACTCCAATTTGGGTGGAATGGAAGGGGTTGGATGGCTGTGTAGGATGTGTAATGTTATTTTTTTTTATACAAAAATTATGCAATTTTTTTTATGTAAATTTTTTAAAATGTTATTTTCTCTGTAGCTATAATTAGAAAACTTGTTGTTTTTACTTAGGTCGTCCCGATAAACGTGTTTTTTTTTATAAAATGTTGTTTTTATACTAAATATGTTATGTTATATTTGTTAATTTTGATTACTAAAATTTTGATTATTTGTATAAAATGTTATTTTTTTGTTACCTTTGTCATCTCGATAAGTGTGTAAGCGTCAACACAAGCGTTTATATAAACAAACAAGTAAATACAAACCATCGTAGTCATAAACGTTTACAAAAGATGATGACAAACATAAAACTACAACATATACGAATCATGGAGTGGCGGCTGCTGCGAGGACGTCCCGGCCTGCTGCGTGGATGTCTTGAACTGCTGCACGCTAGGGCGTATAAGCGGTGGGACACGAGGCTCTAGATCAGCCATCTCGACCCCCCTCACAGCGTCTCCCCCCTCCGCCTCAGCAACATAAGCCAACCCAACCTCAACTGAACCGCCTACAAGGTCGTGTTGTACCAACGGCTCCGGTACAAACGGCTCACGATCCTGACCGATCAGATAGTAGATTGGTGGTTTATCCTTAGTCATCCCTGCACAACTCATCTGATGCAGCGTCGTCAGACCTAATGGGCTGAAACAAATAAACATAAACATAAACAAAAACATTAATAATAATAATAATAATAATAATAATAATAATAATAATAATAATAATAATAATAATTATGCTCCGGGTTTCCGAACTCTGGACAACCGGTGGTGGGCCACCACGCATAAAGCACATCATCAAATACAGTAGATACAGTCGTAGTGTAGAAATCCTGAGCAAGCTCTTCCTGAGTGTACCACTGGGTGTGCACAACCCACGCATCTAGAGAATAACCATACTCAATGCCGAGAATAGAAAACTGGATCTCCGGCGGACTCCGCTCACGATCTTCATTAGCCTTTAGTGGCTGATAGCGAAAAATGGATATGAACTCTATCGCCAACGGCCGATGCGAGGGCGCGTTGTAGTCGCCAAATAACCTGTACCATGGGCTACCTACCGGAATCCATTGTCGTGCCCTCTCCTCAGCTAAGAGAGTCCCAACAAATCCCCCTCGATCTACCAATTTTCTTTTCCCGCAACCTCTCAAACCTTTTGTACGGGCAATCAAATCGCAGGAATTTGCAGTGCTCCCAGTCGCGCAGGCCCCCCTACCATGAGGTCGCCCCTGGACCACGGGCTCGTCCACATCATCTTCCATAACTCCGAAAAGCAAAGATTTTATAAAAAAAATTGGGCAGAGTTTCCCCTGTTTTCGTTCAAACCAGACAACACAAGTTTTCTACAAGTTTCCCAAAAGAAACGCTATAACTATATTAGTTTAGGCGTTTCAAAAGAATCGCTAAAACTATATAGTTTAGGCGTTTCAAAAAGAATCGCTAAAACCATATAGTTTAGGCGTTTAAAAAGAAACGCTAAAACTATTTTAGTTTAGGCGTTTCTTTTGAAGCGCCTGAACTAATATAGTTTTAACGTTTCAAAAGAATCACCTAAACTAATATAGTTTTAGCGTTTCAAAGAAATGCCTAAACTATTAGTTTAGGCATTTCTTTTGAAACGCTAAAACTATATTAGTTTAGGTGTTTCTTTTAAAACGCCTAAATTCATGGATCAACACCACGAGATCTGATTTAGGCACCTTTGTCAACAAAATGTCCTAAAAGTTGCAAATTATAACAAAGTGCTTTAAACACGATATTATTTCAAACTATTTCAACAACTTCAGATACATGAATTAGATTATTTCAAACTATTTTATCAAAGAGTTAAATGCAGTTTTCGTCCCTGTGGTTTGCCCAACTAACAGGTTCAGCACGAGTATAACACGTTGAGTCCCTGTGGTTTTTCGGGCTAATACTTTACATCCCTCTTATTAACGTCTGTTAGTGTTTCTGTTAATTTGTGGGTGAAATGACTATTATACCCCTCTATCTTTTTCTTCTCCAACCAACCCACCCACCCACCTACCACCACCATCTCCACTACCATCCTCCCTCTCCTCACCATATCCTCTATCCTCCAAACACCCCTAACATATAGATTGGTTCAAGAAATTATAAACGATAAAAACAGAACATGAAAAAACATGGGTACCTCTTCACTTTTAATGATTGCCTTGATATGCTACAAACACATAACCAAAACCAATCAAGCATAAGAATCATTTGCATAAATGGTAGAGATATAATTTTAGAAATTACATTTGGTGGCTATTGGGGAAAAAAACCAAAAATGGTGATGCATGGGTTTCATTTGGCGGCATCAAATAGGTAAAACAGTGATGCCGCCATTTGATATCATGTATTCCTTGATGCCGCCATTTGATTTCATGTATCCCCTTTGATGCCGCCATTTGATTTCAAGGCATTGATGCCGCCATATTAGATTAAGGCATCACCTTGATGCCGCCAAATTGTTGTAAGGCATCAAACCTATAAATAATCTACGTCCACCTTACCATTCTCTCAATCCCTCTTCTTAATCCCACAATTTTACAACACAACACATTCTCTTAATCCCATTTACAACACAATTGTAGAAAACTAAACAAAATACCATATGAGATATAATACTTTTCCCGCACTTGTTCTGGAGGGTACGGTTTTTATTGATATTGGGTCGATGTTACATCCAGATGGAGTTTTAACAGTTTTGGGCGGGTGTGAGCCATGCTTAACAGCATCATTTGCTGTTTCATCACCGGCTTGGCATCGCTTTTCTGGAGTCCAAGAAAGCGGTGTCGTTGGATCGGTGTTACATCCACATGAAACTACTTGGATCGATGTTACATCCACACGTGATATAACACGTGTAGAATGCAACATTGTCTTTGTAGTTTATAATATTAGAGAGTCGGTTGTCGGTGGTGGTCTCAATCTCCAGTGTACCACCCCCATTCATGACAACAGACTCTTTAGGGGGGACAACTTTCCAGGCAAACCCTGTAGCACAAGGCCATCCGATATTGAAGAATCACGGTCAGTGATTAGCGACGTCGGCGATATAGGAATTTGAGATTTTTCATCGTGCTACTTTGGTATGGCAGCCTGGGTTGATCATTGAGTACCTTTAGATTTGGTACCAATGTTCAACATATTGATTGATCTTCCCCTGTCACATTCAGATGGGTTTGAATCTGAATGCGCTCCTGAGTTGCCGGAGACTGGAAAAATGAGTTTCTGGGTCCACAAGCTATTTTTGACTTCAATAAACCAATTGTTGATTTCAATGAAGCAATGGAGATGGAAGGTGCGAAACAGAAACTTAATGAACTCTGCAACAAGAAACAGTGGTAGAATATTAGAATTGGTGATCTCGGAAATAGATTGTCTTGTAACTCGGTAGATTGTATAGTTTGATTGAGTAGTTTGGAAAAATAGTTGTTAAGTAAATTTGTATTATTTGTTTTAAATAAATCTATCATTATTACATGTATTTACTTTTATTTTAGAAACTGTCTAGTAATAATACTAGTAGCATTAAAATTAACAGTAAGATAATAAGGCTGCCATTACTAAATAAAGCTTGTACAGAACATGATGAGATGAGTCACCCAACTCATCCATGAAAGCAAAGGGTGATTGACCATACAGATAATGCAAACTAAACAACCTAAAAAAGATGACAGTGATGATACGACTGACACAACCATGTAGTGTCATTCACTGATTTCGTTGACGCCTTGCATTTCCATAACTCTTCCTGTTATGGCCTGTTTCTCCACATCGAGTGCATGCATGACGCCTGGGGCGATCGTCATAATTCACATCCATCTCATTTTGTAGTCTTCTCTGACGTACTCTGCCTTGATGTGTAGTAATCATCGACGGGTCCCCTTGAATTGTCCACTCTGCCGCCGGCCATTCAGACTTATGGCCCAAGGTGTAGAAATGAATGTTGTACTGCTGAACGTACGTGTCTGTGTGGAATTTCCAACTAGTAATACTGTGAAGGCTTTTACCCAACCAATTGCAAATAGCAATTGCATGTGAACATGGAAATCTTTGCATTTGCCATTTGCCACACGAGCATACCTTTTTTTGTACTCAACGGTGTAGTCATTTCCGCCCCGGTCATTTGTCTCAACCCTTGAAAGAACATTGCACCTTATCGCATTCGCATCGTACATCGTCACTTCATGCTGCATAGCAACTCCCAAAAGGCTCTCATACCTGCTCCATATGCGAGGGGGTAGAGGGGTGTTGCAACTGCTCGAAATTTGAGTGTGCTTAACATATTGTTCGACGTCTCTGAGAAAGGTGTAGTGAATCAGAGCTGTGATAGGCAGTAGTCGCGCTTAACGCAAGACGTTGTTCATGGACTCCGAAATGTTGGTCGTTAGGTTACCCCACCGACGATGCTCTTTATCACGATAAACAGTCCACTTAGTCTTATCAATGTTGTTAAGGTAGTCCCATGCCTCTTGATTTTTCAGCCTCATTTCGCTAACAGCCCACCGATACTTTACGTGCTGAGATGTGCTACCAATAGACCAACACAGTTTCCATAGGGTTTTGTTCCGGAACCTCCCGCTGAAATTGCTTCTGATGTGACGAAGACAGTAACGATGGTAGGCGTTGGGTTCCTTCCACTGTGGAAGGTTTTCCATAGCATTAATTATGCCGTTGTGTCTGTCTGATATCACACACAAAGGCCCCATGCTATTAAGGGTAACGTATTCATAAAGGTTTTGGAAAAACCAACACCAACTGTGTACAGTCTCTTCGTCAACGACGGCATACGCCACAGGCAGGATGTAGTTGTTTGCATTTTTTGTTACCGCAAGCATCGGCTTACCTTGGTAGGGTCCTTTCAGATGAGTCGCGTCCACCGAAATGACAGGCATGCATCGATGGAAAGCACGGATAGAAGAAGCGAACGCCCAAAAAATATATTTAAACGTGGGGTAATTCGGATCTCCGTTCGGATGATTAAAGAACGTAACAACGGTGCCTGGGTTCCTCATCTGCAGCCGCATAAGATATGTGGGTAGCTCCTTAAAATTGTTGTCCCAGTCACCATAGATAGTTTCTATAGCCTTTCTTCTTGCTCGCCACGCCTTGGAATACGAAACATCAACATTCAGCACCTGCTTGACATGGGTTTGGATATGTTTTACCTTAAGCTTGATGTCGGTTCGAATTTGCGGTAAAATGTGTTGTGCAATATCCTTTGCTTTTAAACTTCTGTTGCTATTACGTATGGCAGAAGAATAACAGTTGTGTTTTGTAGACCATACAGTAATTCGCCAGTAATGTGAGTCAGACCGTATTGATGCCGTGCAACGCCACTCACACTTGCGGCCAACAGAGAAAGGATTTACAAACTTTGGGTGTCTGGTGTAACATACAACCGTGTATACCTTTGGTTTGCTTGCCTTGACATACATCTCCCGTCCACGACGGATGTTCCACTGTCTAACCGCACGGTCTACCTCTTCTTTTGATTTGAAATACATACCAAGACGGATATTGTCCCCTGCTTTTGGGTTCCATAACACGAAGTCATCCTCTTCGTATTCTTGAACCATGTAATCTGTTAGCTCCGCATCATCTTGAGGATCATAGTCTTGACGTGGACCTAACTGGTGGGCCAGGTTGTGATTTGGTGGTGTCTGTTGGGTCATCGGTTGACCGGCCTCCGCCTCGTTTGCGGAGTCTTAAGAGTCTTCTGATGCGGGTTATTCGTCATCACTATCTCTCGTCTCTTCAGAGTCTCCGCTTCCGGATTCATCAAACCCGTCATTATTGTCATTACCGGCAACATATTGAGGTTCTTGGAAAGATTCTTCGTCCGTATTAGGGGATCCTGCCTCGTCATTTTCTTCGTTATCGTTAGCATGCTGAGACCCGAAGGGTGCTTGAACATTTACGTTCGACACGTCACGTAGCAGGTTCATAAAAGTAAGCTGTTGTAACGGAGGGTCTTGTTGCCATTCAACGTAGATATCCGCAACGAAATCACCACGTCTCTCAGCGGCTAGATAATCCATCATATCAACCCCGTCATTGTTGAAAATTTTGCTAGTTTGAGAGTGCCTAGCATAAGTGTATCCGAGCAGCAGTTTGACAGTAACAGCTTCTTTGTTAATATTAACATGAGCACATACACATTCAACCAGTTGTTCAAATGACATCTTCTCTCGCATAACAAAGCTGGATGATAGCAACGAGTTATCATCTTGAACAACCCCGTTTACGTATGAAAACTAACCACCCCAGTATAATCTAACCAGGTATGGAACGAAAGAAGCCATTTGCTTTGAATGTTATTTTTTTGGGTGGTGGGGGGGGGGGGGGGGGGAAGAAGCAGGTTTTTGAAATATGTTTAGTTTTTTGGGAAGAAAGTTTGGTGTGGGGATGGATTGGGGTGAGTATCCCTTAAATAGGCTTCAACTTTTTATGATGCCGCCAAACCATTCTGAGGCATTAATGTCGCTGTCCCATTCTGAGGCATCAAGGCCGCCAAACCATTCTGAGGCATCAATGCCGCCAAACCATTCTGAGGCATCAATGCCGCCAAACCATTCTGAGGCATCTACTCTTTATGACTTATATGATGCCGCCAAACCATTATTAGGCATCAACTATTATAAATACCATGTCAAGACACAATTTCAGTCAGAACTGCCTCTCTTCAAAGGGTTTACAAACTATGGGTGGAGGTTATCACGAATGTGACGGATCTTTAAATGTCCGGCGATACTCTCGCCGGGGACGGCGACTACCATTTTCATCTCCTCCTACTCCTGCTCCTACTCATATAACTCCTCCTCCTGCTCAAATAACTCCTCCTCCTGCTCCTACTCATATAACTCCTCCTTCTGCTCCTACTCAAATAACTTCTCCTCCTGCTCCTACTCAAACCACTCCTCCTCCCCCAGCAGATGATGAGTTCACTGTAGATGAGTTGGTATGGGTTGTGGATTATGCCATGGCTGTAAGGGATTTGGACCGTTTAAGGTTATCAGCACCCACCCCCCGGATGCAAGAAAATACACAGATCCTCCAAAACCAGGGTCCAACCCCCCCCCCCCCCCCCCCCACCAGCAGGCTACAACCGCCCCAAACCCTCCTCCTCAGGATCCATATGAGGAGGAGTACCAAGTAATTTAGGATTATATTATGTGTTTATGTAAGCTTTAAATAAGTAAATTATGATTATGATTATGATTTATGTATTATGTGTTTATGTATTGGTCGTTATGTATTATGTGTTTATGTAATATGTGTTTACGTATTAATGTGTTTATGCACTTGTTTAAATTTGACTGGGAGGCCCAAAAATGGGAGCTTGGGCCGTTTTCAACATAGTGAGTTTTTTGAAAAATGACCTCCTAGCCGTTTTCGGGCCACCGGGATCAGGCCCCGGAGACCCGAAAACGGGCCGGACTTCTTGGAACACCCGTGTATTAGCCAAGGACAAGGCGTCCGAAAGTCCGGTTACCTGACTGGGAGGCCCTGCCAGACTGTACAGAGGCCCAAAAATGGGAGCCTGGGCCGTTTTCAACATAGTGAGTTTTTTGAAAAATGACCTCCTAGCCGTTTTCGGACCACCGGGATCAGGCCCCGGAGACCCGAAAACGGCCCGGACTTCTTGGGACACCCGTTTATTAGCAAAGGACAAGGCGTCCAAAAGTCCGGTTACCTGACTGGGAGGCCCTGCCAGACTGTACAGAGGCCCAAAAATGGGAGCCTGGGCCGTTTTCAACATAGTGAGTTTTTTGAAAAATGACCTCCTAGCCGTTTTCGGGCCACCGGGATCAGGCCCCGGAGCCCCGAAAACGGCCCGGACTTCTTGGGACACCCGTGTATTAGCCAAGGACATGGCGTCCGAAAGTACGGTTACCTGACTGGGAGGCCTTGCCAGACTGTACAGAAGCCCAAAAATGGCAGCCTGGGTCGTTTTCAACATAGTGAGTTTTTTGAAAAATGACCAAACCTTTATGAGGCTTCATCTAGATGCCGCCAAACTAATAAGGAGGCTTCATGTAGATGCCGCCAAACCATTATGAGGCTTCATCTATATGCCGCCTTCATGTAGAAGCCGCCAAACCATTATGAGGCATCAATGCCGCTGTCCCATTGTGAGGCATCAATGCCGCCAAACCATTCTGAGGCTTCATGTAGATGCCGCCAAACTATTACGAGGCTTCACCTCTTTAAAAGCAGCTGATTCACAAACATGACTCACTCAACTTCTTTCTCTCTTACCAACTCGTATTTGAAACCTCTAAGAATGGAAAACAATGGAGAAGGCTTTTACTGTTCACAACCAGCTCCTAAAACGGTTAAATCGACCGAGCAAATTTGGAGGCGTTTACGCAAGCCATCAAAACCTTCCACGGGTGGTTCGTCTTCAAGTAACCCACAAGTGAAACCAGCCGAAAACGACAAAGACAAGCCCAAAGAAAACCAACAATGCAGAAACAACTGGTCTGCTGATGTTGTCGACTTTTATACAAACGGGGATGCCCCATTTTGCTACACTCACTTCATTTCCGCCAAACTAGACAGAAATTTTTGGGGTACACTTCTAGGGTGCCAACCCAACAGGGCGCTATCCGCAACGGTAATTTTCACGTTAATTTATCTTGAAAGTAAATTGATTTGCTTAACTCAATAACAAACCTTATGCATTATTATGATTTCAGCACGTTGAAGCGTGGATAGTAAGACTGATGCGACTTAGACAAGCAAAGCTTTTAAGAGATCCTACTTCACAGCTACGTTGGACAGTGTTACCCCCTGCCTTCTATGATGAAATGAAGGACTCGAATTCTTCAGTTGCCCTCGACATGGTTGGAAGAATGGAACCCTACACGCCATTCTGGGAGGTTGACCGCGTTTACCTTCCTTTATCGATCGGGGTGGGAGACTGGCTGCTTATCCTAATTGGTCTGAGAAACATGGTAATTACCCAGTATTGGACTGATAAGAGATGGATAAACGAAAGGCGATGCCAAGTTGCTCACTATATGGAGATGATTAGGCTTTTTTCGAATGGTTTCTAAAATGTATTCGTTACTGGCTGAAGTCTAATCGTGTGGACAAAACACCAATTTCTGTTGGTTTAGTTGAATTATATGTGCCCCAAGACAACGGAAAGGTTGATAATGCAGGTGTGTTGGTTTGTATGATGATGGAGAGGCTTGTGAAAAAAAAAAATCGTTGTCGTTAGAAATCGACGTCGAAGACGCTTGTGTGAATTATCGATGACACATGGCAGATGCGCTATACAAATGCCGTTGTGAAGCAACTTCTCGTCATGTTATATGATTATGTAATGTTGTCTTAATGTTTAACGCTTGTATTTGGATTTTAATTTTAGTGTTTGTTTCTCCTATCAATGTTTGAATCGCATGTGGCTTAACGATTCATATATTCATATACATTCACCATTACCATTGCAAGTCTTTTGATTATTATCACCACTAACCACTAATAACCACCATTCCCTGATTTGAGAAACGGTATGCATCCATGCTCATTTGCCTTAACATCTTCACATCATCCTTTAAAATTAAAAATATTACACTTTAGAAAGAAAAAGAGATCAGCTAATATCGATTTGCGGTATCAAATGAGAAGCCCCTATTTGGTTTGGCGGCATCATTGAGAAGCCCCCATTTGGTTTGGCGGCATCATAGAATACATAATATGGTTTGGCGGCATCATTTGACTACAAACTTTGGTTCGGCTGCATCACTGTTTTACCTATTTGATGCCGCCAAATGAAACCCATGCATCACCATTTTTGGTTTTTTTCCCCAATACCCACCAAATGTAATTTCTAAAATTATATCTCTACCATTTATGCAAATGATTCTCAAACATAACATTAATGATTAAACATCAACTAACTAAAATATATAATAAACCAATCATAAACTTATGAACCTCCAAATTAAGAAAAATCGCTTTCTCTCTAACCAAAACAACAGACGGGTACGACAACAAAGGATCAAGCAACCTAAGATCTCTCGCATGAATCGAAACATGTTTCATGATACCATATTTATCCAAATCCAAAATAGTACTCTGTCCACTACTATCAACTGATACCCAACTCCTTCAAACAATAGTTTTCTTGATTAATGAAGCCGGCTGAGAGAACGAATCAACCGGGACACTTAAACCGTCTCCAGCCATTAAGTTACTGAAAACTGTGATGACGTACAGGTAATGTCAGTTGGTGTGTTTGCAAGTGTTTTGAGATGGTTGTGGATGAACATATGGGGAGAGAGTGGAATGTTGTGGTGAAAATGGAGATTATTATTTATGTGTACCATTGGTGGAGATGGTAACATTGTAGTGATTTGTAGTTTGTCTGGTGAAATTAGGTGTTGGTGGTGGAGAGTTGAGGGAGGGTGGCGGTGGAAATGATGGTGGGGAGGGACGGTTGCGATGGAGATGGTGTTGGTGTTGGTGTTGGGTGGGTGGGTTGGAGAAGAAGAAGATGTAGGGGTATAATAGTCATTTCATTTACAAATTAACAGAAAAATTAACGAACGTTATTAAGAGGGATGAAAAGTGTTAGCCCGACAAACCACAACGACTCAACGTGTTATACTCGTGCTCAACCTGTTAGTTAGGGCAAACCACAGGGACGAAAACTGCAATTAACTCTTTTCAAAACACAAAACCCACTTGTAGATTATGAACAAGATAATATGAATTAGATCACAAAATAATATGAATTAGAACACAAAGGAAACACCTGTTAAAAAATGATTCTTAATTTAGTGGAAGGAAAGAATGTAATTATATATCAAATTATTAGATGATATATAGTAAAATTCATCGATGAGTTGATGTTATGAAGCGTTTCAAAGGAAACGCCTCAAACCTCATCCTATTCAAATCATCATACACGGGTAGATCAAAAGTTAAAATGCACCAAAATCAAACAATCCATGTTATACCATAACATAATTGATAATTTTCTTCCATACATGATACATCAAGATTTGTTTCCTTTGCAAATCAAACTTTACTTCCATTACAGATCATATCATAACTATAACATGGACATAAACCAACCTAATGAAAAAACAAGAACAAATAACACAACACTTAACACTCAAAATCATTTCATACCAATACCAAATTCAACAAGTAAATCAAATCACTAATCAAACAGAAGAAAAAAAAAATTCAAACCTGAGCAGCTTTGTAGGTCGTGGTGTTGAAGATGGTGGTGATGTTGACGACGGTGGTGGTGCTAGTGAAGGATGATGGAGGGTAGGTTTTTGGGATTAATTTGGGTGAAATGTGTGGTGGTGATGGTGGTGGTGAACGACGGGTGGTGGTGGTGGACGATTGTGGTGGTGTTAGTGAACGAGTGGTGGTGGAGGAGGGTAGGGTTTTGGGATTAATTTGAGGGAAATGGGTGGTGGTGGTTGTGAACAACGGGTGGTGGTGGTGGACGATTGTGGTGGTGGTGGTGGTAGTGGACGGGTGGTGGTGGTGGTGGACGATTGTGGTGGTGGTAGTGAACGGGTGGTGGTGGTTAGTAGGAGGATGAACAGAGGGTTTTGTTTGTTTGGGAAGGGGAGTTAGGGAATTGGGGGAAATGATGTAATTTAAACCTTTTCAGGCTTATCTGCGACCCGTATAGGCCTATACGGGCCGAAGATAAAAAAAATCAAAATGGCCAAAGCCGAGGATCGATACCAAGTCTGTTATAACACACACACAAACATCACACTTTATAACCAATATAGGGACCATCTGGGCTACCAGTTTGCTGGTTTCCCTATTGGAGAAAATATATATAAGGTATATCCACATTTTCCCCAAATTATGGGGATTCAAATAGATGGTGGATCTCCAAACATCTACGGCCCGTAGATGTAACATCCCAACCGATGACAGAATCATCGAGGTGTTACGTAGTGACGATTGTTCAATAGCTCATGGACTAAAAGTGTAATTTGAATACATTGAATTGAATAATTTATTACATTGAAAGGAAATCAAGGATACAATAGTTCTATAGTGACAAGTCTAGCTAAAATACAATGAAGTCAAAACTTAAGTATAAATCCAAAAGCTTAAAAGAAGCGTCTCAAAACAACCTGAAACATGTACGAAAATAGTATATGTCAATACAAAAATGTATTTGTAAGCATACCCTGTTTTGAATACATATAGTAGAAAAAGTGTTTAACAATTCATGTGCGGTGCCATTTGCAATGATGTAATAAGCAGTATCCGGATCAAAACCAACCCTATGACAGTGTGACATGAAATTTATATATAGTATGCGCTATTGACAGTAATAATGACATACATAACAATGACCAAGGTCTCTCAACAAATTCAACAAGGGGTATATACCATAGTACTATTCATTGATATGACAGGTCCAAACAGTTAATGATTTTGACAAGACATAGATACACACAGACTAACATAAAGCAAACACACATGAGAATTGCATTAAGTGAAAGAAAATATTTAGTCATAAGGTACATGAGTAGCCCCAAAAGAGTAAAATATGAAAAGGCGGAAAGATATACTCACATTCGTCAAATAATAAATTGACTACGCGAGAGAATGTAAGCGAGTAAATCCAAAGAATCAACCTAAAGTTTAAAGTGTCCCAAAATAAGTATTTAAGCTTGGTAAAGTCTAGGGTTTTTATTCTAAGGCATCTAGGATGTCTAGTCTAAATTTGGGGGTTTTAAGTTTAATATAAGGATGAGGCGTTAAAACAATTAGATAGTTTATTAGAATCTCAATACACGAATCCATGAGGTAAATCGAGAGTATAACTTAGGTTCATATTACAAATATAACTAAGTTAAATAATAAGGGTCATGATGAAAGAAATAAATTTAATAATCTTAAACTATAATTATTCATATTTATTAAATTAAATATAAATAATTATAATGATTATTAATAAGATGTGAAAGATAATGAATACTTGAGTTTACAAACTAGATATTTTCTGAGCTTAAAAAAATAACGAATTTAATTCAGAAAATATCTTATAATTTATATAAAAGTCTTTGATAAAATTATATGCTTTAAAGTTAATTTATTCCATAAAAAATGAGATATCATATAAAGACATTATAAAACAAAGAAAAACTTATGTGAACGTGATTCTAACATGATGAAATATGTTTACACAAATTTTCATATTAAAATAATTAAATTTTGATTTTATATGATTTAAATATGATTAAAACCACATAAATTCAAAATAAAATACAAATTACTCTTAAAAATAAGAGTTTCTATGAAAACTCAATTTATTGACATAGAAAGGCTCACAATAAATTTTATATAGTTTTTATGATAAAAATCTAGTTTATATGAATAATATTTGTTTAAAAGTAATTTAACAAATAAAAATGAGATAATATATAAAACCGAATCAAAACAGAGAGAAAATGGCATGAAAATTATTCTAACATAATGAAACATATTTCTACCAATTTTTATGTCAAAATACAGTCTATACGATTTTATATGAATTAAACATTATTAAAGCATTATAGAATAATTAAAAAAATACTAATTGGCTTCAATAAATCTCGAAATAATTTCTAAAACTTCTAATTAGTTGTAGGAGCAAGTCTACCAAGTTTTATAATTTTTTGGATTAGAAATTAGTGAGTTATGAATTTATAAGGTTCTATAAACTTTTAAATCAAAAATCCCTAAATCACCTAGAACACCCTAAATCCTAGATTATCCAATTGAAACCCATAGAGACTATAATTGAAAAATTAAACAGAGGGCTATTGATCTACAAATATGAATGAAATATCATGCAAAAATAATTGGAAAAACTCACAACGCAGCTAGTCTAATTTGGAGAAATAAAAACCGAAAAATGAAAGAATATCAAGTTTCCAATTCGCCAATTACAAGATCTTATAATCAAAACTTCAATTGCAGAAGTAATCGACTATAGACGAAAGGTATAAGGGAGGGTTTAATCGAATTGAAACAATCGATTTAGAGTTGCAAAGTGTAATGTGTCATAGGTGGGTTTTTATACTAGTTATGGATTAATTAGCCATTAAAATTGGTCAATTAGCCATTAAAATCGTTCAACACCATAAAGTCAGGTTTTAAGACGAATTGACTGTTTGACTGGGACTTTGACTGTTTGAATGTCTCCGTGGACCGCAAGAGCTAAAAAAAATCAATTTTTCTAATTTAATCAATTTTAAGTTCCGGACTTGTTTCCTTCAGTTTCTAAGTTGTTTTAGGACCAAAAATTAAAGGTTTTGAGTACTAAGGTCTGAAACATACGTGCTCGGGTGTAGATGTGAGTATAAAACGTGCATATTTTTACTTATAAAAATTACAAGTTTTATTAAATTGTGACTTTTTGTCCTATTAAAATACGAGGGCTAAAAATGAAAATTTTGAAATAGTTGAGGGATCAATTATGCATATTTATGAAAAGTGAAGGGTGCAGGTTGTCACAGTAGAGCTCTTTACGGGCCGTAGAATAGAGGTCTCTACGTCCCGTAGAGATACACTACGAGCCATCCTCCGGTCATCTGCGACCCGTAATGAGCTTTACGGCCCATTGTTAGGCATCTTCTACGTCCCGTATAGATTTATAGGGGCCGTAGATAAATTAAGTTTTTTTTTTATTTCATTAGTTTTAAACATGTTGTGTGAGTTTTTTTTATAAAAAAACTTTTTCATCTCTTATTGTAAAGGTAAAATAGCATAAACAACAATTTTTTTATTTAATAAATCAGTATAGATTATAAAAACAACGTTACACCAGACTATCAATTGAGTCAAACCACTCTCTTTCACCGTTCGTATTACTACAATGTAGCCTAAGTCCCTGATCTAGACGATCCCTATATAACGCCAACCATGGGTTTTCCTGATCAATTACCCAAGTCAACCATGCTCCATTCGGATGTTGCATCGGAGCGTCTTCTGCTAGCTGAAGCATAATGAAGTGGTAGGTCATCAGGATGAGTGAACAAAGGGAAGAAGGCGGTCGCTTCATTAGCATAGAAGAGTTGAAGAACCACACCAAATGTCTGACAAATCAATAATCCGGTCCTAGGCATATCCATCCATTTTGCATTGGGCGGTTGTCCCACTCCCGCCCAATCTATTGTCGAGTATATGTGGTCGTACCAGCCATCTCTCCATCTGTTGAGAACCATCAATGTCACACCCTCAAATTCCACATGCTGGGTTTTACCGCGAGGTGCGCGACAAACCAGGATCTAAGTCAACGGTCACAATAAACGACACTATATGATACGTAAAAACGACATAAGCGATAAGCCTCTTCATCTTCAAGAATGTGCCGAAGCCACTCCAATGTACACTACTGCCAAGTATAAGCGATAAGCCTCTTCATCTTCAAACCCGAAGAAGAAGATAGAATAAGTGTAGAAATAGTCCAAAGATAGATAATACGATACTGTGTGATGAGGACACCGACACCCCACCAAGATTAGTATGTTTACTAAATGACACGACTCGTAACTATGTGTGACCATCTAACGTGTGTGATACACGGATATAGACTAGACCCTACATGCAGTCCTAGTTCACTATAACCATTGGCTCTGATACATGCAGTCCTAGTTCACTATAACCATTGGCTCTGATACCAATCTGTCACACCCTCAAATTCCACGTGCGGGGTTTTACCGCGAGGCGCGTGACAAACCAGGATCTAAGTCAACGGTCACAATAAATGACACTATATGATACGTAAAAACGACATAAGCAAACCATTAAGTTTTCATAAATAATCCATCGCTGCGGAAGCGTAAAACTTTATTACAACTCAAAAGCAAAACATGAAAGTCTGATAATACTCAAAATGAAATGCAAATGGATCCTAGACGCCGTGAGACTCCGTGCGCCTATACAATGCTGCTACCTCAACGACCTGAGACAAACATGCTAAAAACGTCAGCAAATAATGCCGGTGAGTTCACAAGTTTTTAAGTAAAACGACTCCAAAAGTTTCAAAGAATACCCCTGGCCAAACCAGGCCACATGTATACCAACCAGATGAATACCTGTCACTACTACGATTGGAAAACCATTACTGAACACGAATACATGAATACAAGAATGCATGAATACACCTGCCCGAATACACGAATACAAGAATACAAGAATACCGCAAGAGACAACATGCACCCGTCCGACCTCCGGTCGACGAGTGGGGCCGGTCACGCCCAAATAGATCTATCCATATTTCCCCCGTTGTGCAACCACCGCACATTCATGGTTTTCCCCGGGACTTTAACAAATCGTATAGCAACCCAAAAGAATACCCCAACACATAAAGAATTCAAGAATACCAGTACGTAATACAATATAGTAACCAGCGACTACCTTGTAAGCTTTGCCAATACGAGTACTTAGCAAACCATAGGTTTTATGAATACCAAAACGTGATATGACACATGTTTTATGAATACGAAAACGTAAGATGACACACCTTTTATGAATACGAAAACGTAAGTTGACACACCTTTTATGAATACGAAAACGTAAGTTGACACACCTTTTATGAATACGAAAACGTAAGTTGACACACCTTTTATGAATACGAAAACGTAAGTTGAAACACGTTTAATGAATACAAGTACCCAACATGTTTTCTCCTCCGAAAGCAAAACCATTAAAAAGTGGGGTCGTGAAATCACCTTAGAGTGCGTCCTCAGAAATATAGAAATCCGATACGTGTGTGATAGTCCCTACTAGTGGCGACCTATCAATGAGTTTACATAAGTGTGATGACTACTAACCCGAAGGCTAATCAGTCCCCAAATTGTCCAGACCGTGACTGTGTATGTTGAAAACATGTTTAAACGTTAAACCGACCAAACCAGACAAAACCCAACATCCCATTGGTGACCCGACATCCCACGTGTTAGCCACATACAAGATATCATGCACATATGCAGTTAAACACTTAGCATGCGCAAACATTCACCCTATCTAGCATAGCGCCCAATTAACGCATAAACAAGTCCGAACACGTGTTACCAAGTTATTAGACATGTCACGGGGTTCCTAACATGTTCCTAGGTGTCAAACCGTGTTTCGGGATGTTAAAATGCACATATGACTGCAGTACACGCGATTAGGAATCAAACATGCAATTAGGAAAACTCAACTGGTGATTAGAAGGAGTCAACAGGCAATTAGGATTGTAAATCACCTGACCTTCATGCGATTAGGCCCCCAATCGCCCCATGTAACACGTGATTGGGGCCAATCGCCCCTATTATAGATTAGGGATCCCCTAACCGCCCCTGCTGCACCATTCCGCCTTTTTGCGCGTTTAACCCTCCAAATCAAATCCGAAACATGTGGAAACACCCAATATCAAACCCAAAACATTAATCAAACTATTTTAAGAAAAAACCCCTAATTTATTATCGCCTTAGTTGTCCCGAATGCAAGCGTTTTCCCAAAATAGCATAACTAGCATGTAAACATCCCATCAATCATGCAAAACTTACCTTAAATAGCAAATATCTATATTTCATCACATAACGACGTTGTCCGACATTATCCTACTGTTCTAGCATCATCCTAGAGTAAACCTAACCTCAAAGAATCAACAAAACACAACATATCATCATCAATCCTTCATAATCATTCAAACGGGTTAAAACGCCTATTATCCATAATACACATCTATGGACCTTCAAACTCCTAGGTTAACATCATATCAACTCATTTAGATCAGAAACATATCAATAATACAAGAACAACCATGTTTAAACGATAAAAATCCTATCTTGCATGAATACATCACATATAACAAGCATAGAGGTTTGGGTTTGTTTAGAAATTGATTTTAATGAGTTTTCAAAGACACAAATGTTTAGAAACCAGGTCTGGACCTTTAGGGAGCAAAACAATATCATTACAAAGGTTTGGGATGAAGAACACACCTTGAAATTGTAAGATTATGAGATGTAAAGCTTGGAAATGTGATTTCTTGATCAAAAACGTGTTGTAGAGGTTGCATAAGGTGTGGGGTGGCTTTGGGGTGTATTAGGGTTTCTCAAATGATGTTTTAAAACATAAGGGGGGTATTTATAGGCGTTTCTAGTCATTTAGTACGCGTCAGGCGATTACAGTGCAGTATAGGCGATCAGAATTTGTAATCGCCTATACCTACTAGCGATTAGGTTGTAATCGCCTATAGCTACTAGCGATTAGGCTCTAATCGCCTATACCTATTGGCAATTACGCATAATCACCTATAATGTCATGCAATTACACGTAATCACCTATAATGTCATGCAATTACGCGTAATCACTATATTAACACATATAAACACGTATTCACATACCGATACGTCATATAATGATTGTAAGCACATAATGCATGATAACTAACATGTTCCCATCCGTTCACCAATTCCCGGGACTCGAGATTTACATGTGTGCGTTAAACCCGACGATTCTACAAATCACTAATCCGTGTTCACATGGTTATGGACCGACTCCCAATGATCCCGTGGATCATTGTAACGACTCCCGATGATTCCCGGAACCATCATAACGACTCAACTGACCTAGTTAAGTATGTTTGAAAACGCTTTTCGCTAAGGTAGACTTATGTGTTTTATAAAATGTTAACCTAAACGTGCCGGGTGTCACATCATCCCCCTGTTGAAAGAATTTTCGTCCCGAAAATTTCTCGAAGTAAAAGAGAACGAAGCGATAAAAAGAAAAATTTTCCCGGTCGTCACATCATCCCCCTGTTGAAAGGAATCTCGCCCCGAGATTCACTCTTCGACAGTAATGAGTGTCGACCTAACCCAAGTAACGTTTCCCAGAATGCAAACGAAGGGATAACCATGAACGAATAAAGATAACAACAGATACTCCAAGCCGGGGAATCGCCCTCCCCAAGTTGAATGCAAAACAACGAATCCTCCTGATCGAAGGCCTACTAGAGACTACTGTGATCGGTATAAATGACACACCGGTACCGTCCAAGTAGCATCTCCAAAGGACCCACATCAGACCCATGTATGCAAAATGATAACCAAGTACCAGACTGAATGCACATGATGAATACGAAACGCCAAACAATATGAATGAGAATGAATACAAGCATAATGAGGATCAAGAAAAGAATACTCACCCGTAACAGTATCAGGATCCTCCATGTTCTCCCTCGCACCAATGATGTAAGCACGTGCATTCCGACCTCCGCCTTCATTGTTTCCGGCACCTCCATTTGCCCCAGCCCCATCCTGAATCAGCTCCGGGCAGTACCGCTTAAAGTGTCCCACCTTACCACAGTTGTAACAACCCTGCCTCCCCTGAAGAGCGGGAGCAGGAGGAACAGTCTGAGTTGGTGATGGTTGTAGAGTGACCCTGCAGTCCTTAGCATGATGTCCCACCCGTTGACAGCGATGGCAGCGAAACTTATCACAGTCTACCATATGATGGAACCCACACTGAGTACACTTAGGCAGCTTCCCAGTATACCCGCCCTGTCTCTGCTCAGATGATGAACCTGTAGCCTCAAATTTCTTTGGCTGCTGCTGAGGCTGAACTACACCTTTCCCCTTGCTCTCCCATTTCCTCTTGTTGCCATCGGAGGTCTTCACCACAGTACCCATAGGAGGCAAAACACCCTCCTGAACCTTCTGTTTCGTTAGCCTATGAGCCAACCGAATGGTATCCCGAAGTGTAGTAGCATCATTTGCGGTCACCAACCCGCGAATCTCAGGCACCAACCCACTAATGTAGAACTAAATAGCCTTTTATTCAGGAGTCACAGAATACGGGCACAAAAGTGCCAACTCATGGTAACGAGTGGTATACTCCTCGACCTCAGATCCCACTATCTGATGATTCCACAGCTCATGCTCCAAACTCTTAATCTCATCCCTGGGACAATACTCCATCTTCAAACGAAACACAAACTCGGTCCATGGCAACGCATGGGCCTCAAGTAAACCAATAGTCTGCACGGTCGAATTCCACCAAGTCAAGGCACGTCCCTCGAATGTCCCTGAAGCATACTTCACACGATACTCCTCAGGGCAGTTACACATGGAGAAAGCGGACTCGACCTTCTCCAACCAACAAAGTAGTCCCACAGCTCCCTCGGTCCCACTGAAGTTATGGGGCTTGCAGTCCTGGAACATCTTGTAAGTACAGTGGACTGAAGGAGGTGGAGGTGGTGGAGGATGAAAAGCATTCCCTAATACAACAAGCAACACGAATCACAAAAATGAACACCACACAACAAAAGATAAGGAATGAGGGTAGGGGTAATTAAATTACCACCATGGCCCTGCTGGGCGGCCTGGTGTGCAGCAATAGCAGCTGCCACATGCTCCTGAATCAGGCTATTCAGGTCAGCCTGGGTCATACTAATGTTGCCTCGACCCCCATTGCGTCCACCGCCATTCCGACCACCAACACGACCACCACGACGTCCCCAGCGCGACCAGACATGTTCTGCCAAAACACGAAACAAGATACTCAGCACCACTACTAGATCAAACTACTAGTGACCAAACGAATTTAGAACGGGGTTCCAGCATGATCATCTATCCGAACTCAAAGTCCACCAAGATTTTCATGCATTTCGATTTATGATTTCGTGTGCACCCGAAATAACAAATCGCTCTACATGGTCCTCTAGGCGTGCTCCTAGTTAGAACTTCCAATCACTCGACACCCACATTCCTAAATGAATTTGTTATCGCACGAAGGTCCCCAAAGTGAACAATCACTCAGGGGGTACTATGACAAGTACTAGTGCAGGATAGTGTGTGTGTAGGCAAGTATGTACATTAGAGCATAGAGGGGAGATATCCAAATCCCGAAAAAATCTCAAGAATGTGCCGAAGCCACTCCAATGTACACTACTGCCAAGTATAAGCGATAAGCCTCTTCATCTTCAAACCCGAAGAAGAAGATAGAATAAGTGTAGAAATAGTCCAAAGATAGATAATACGATACTGTGTGATGAGGACACCGACACCCCACCAAGATTAGTATGTTTACTAAATGACACGACTCGTAACTATGTGTGACCATCTAACGTGTGTGATACACGGCTATAGACTAGACCCTACATGCAGTCCTAGTTCACTATAACCATTGGCTCTGATACATGCAGTCCTAGTTCACTATACCCATTGGCTCTGATACCAATCTGTCACACCCTCAAATTCCACGTGCGGGGTTTTACCGCGAGGCGCGCGACAAACCAGGATCTAAGTCAACGGTCATAATAAACGACACTATATGATACGTAAAAATGACATAAGCAAACCATTAAGTTTTCATAAATAATCCATCGCTGCGGAAGCGTAAAACTTTATTACAACTCAAAAGCAAAACATGAAAGTATGAAAATACTCAAAATGAAATGCAAATGGATCCTAGACGCCGTGAGACTCCGTCCGCCTATACAATGCTGCTACCTCAACGACCTGAGACAAACATGCTAAAAACGTCAGCAAATAATGCCGGTGAGTTCACAAGTTTTTAAGTAAAACGACTCCAAAAGTTTCAAAGAATACCCTTTGCCAAACCAGGCCACATGTATACCAACCAGATGAATACCTGTCACTACTACGATTGGAAAACCATTACTGAACACGAATACATGAATACAAGAATGCATGAATACATCTGCCCAAATACACGAATACAAGAATACCGCAAGAGACAACATGCACCCGTCCGACCTCCAGTCGACGAGTGGGGCCGGTCATGCCCAAATAGATCTATCCATATTTCCCCCGTTGTGCAACCACCGCACATTCATGGTTTTCCCCGGGACTTTAACAAATCGTATAGCAACCCAAAAGAATACCCCAACACATAAAGAATTCAAGAATACCAGTACGTAATACAATATAGTAACCAGCGACTACCCTGTAAGCTTTGCCAATACGAGTACTTAGCAAACCATAGGTTTTATGAATACCAAAACGTGATATGACACATGTTTTATGAATACGAAAACGTAAGATGGCACACCTTTTATGAATACGAAAACGTAAGTTGACACACCTTTTATGAATACGAAAACGTAAGTTGACACACCTTTTATGAATACGAAAACGTAAGTTGACACACCTTTTATGAATACGAAAACGTAAGTTGACACACGTTTAATGAATACAAGTACCCAGTAAGTTGACACACGTTTAATGAATACAAGGCTAATCAGTCCCCAAATTGTCCAGACCGTGACTGTGTATGTTGAAAACATGTTTAAACGTTAAACCGACCAAACCAGACAAAACCCAACATCCCACGTGTTAGCCACATACAAGATATCATGCACATATGCAGTTAAACACTTAGCATGCGCAAACATTCACCCTATCTAGCATAATGCCCAATTAACGCATAAACAAGTCCGAACACGTGTTACCAAGTTATTAGACATGTCACGGAGTTCCTAACATCTTCCTAGGTGTCAAACCGTGTTTCGGGATGTTAAAATGCACATATGACTGCAGTACACGCGATTAGGAATCAAACATGCAATTAGGAAAAGTCAACTGGTGATTAGAAGGAGTCAACAGGCGATTAGGATTGTAATCACCTGACCTTCATGTGATTAGTCCCCCAATCGCCCCATGTAACACGCGATTGGGGCCAATCGCCCCTATTATAGATTAGGGATCCCTTAATCGCCCCTGCTGCACCATTCCGCCTTTTTGTACGTTTAACCCTCCAAATCAGATCCGAAACATGTGGAAACACCCAATATCAAACCCAAAACATTAATCAAACTATTTTAAGAAAAAACCCCTAATTTATTATCGCCCTAGCTGTCCCGAATGGAAGCGTTTTCCCAAAATAGCATAACTAGCATGTAAACATCCCATCAATCATGCAAAACTTACCTTAAATAGCAAATATCCAGATTTCATCACATAACGACGTTATCTGACATTATCCTACTATTCTAGCATCATCCTAGAGTAAACCATAACCTCAAACAATCAACAAAACACAACATATCATCATCAATCCTTCGTAATCATTCAAACGGGTCAAAACGCCTAATATCCATAATACACATCTATGGACCTTCAAACTCCTAGGTTAACATCATATCAACTCATTTAGATTAGAAACATATCAATAATACAAGAACAACCATGTTTAATCGATAAAACTCCTATCTTGCATGAATACATCACATATAACAAGCATAGAGGTTTGGGTTTGTTTAGAAACTGATTTTAATGAGTTTTCAAAGACACAAATGTTTAGAAACCAGGTCTAGACCTTTAGGGAGCAAAACAATATCATTACAAAGGTTTGGGATGAAGAACACACCTTGAAATTGTAAGATTATGAGATGTAAAGCTTGGAAATGTGATTTCTTGATCAAAAACGTGTTGCAGAGGTTGAATAAGGTGTGGGGTGGCTTTGGGGTGTATTAGGGTTTCACAAATGATGTTTTAAAACATAAGGGGGTATTTATAGGCGTTTCTAGTCGTTTAGTACGCGTCAGGCGATTACAGTGCAGTATAGGCGATTAGAATTTGTAATCGCCTATACCTACTAGCGATTAGGCTCTAATCTCCTATACCTACTAGCGATTAGGCTCTAATCTCCTATACCTATTGGCAATTACGCGTAATCACCTATAATGTCATGCAATTACGCGTAATCACCTATAATGTCATGCAATTACGCGTAATCACTATTTTAACACATATAAACACGTATTCACATACCGACACGTCATATAATATTTGTAAGCACATAATGCATGATAACTAACATGTTCCCATCCGTTCACCAATTCCCGGGACTCGAGATTTACGTGTGGGCGTTAAACCCGGCGATTCTACAAATCACTAATTCGTGTTCACATGGTTATGGACCGACTCCCAATGATCCCGTGGATCATTGTAACAACTCCCGATGATTCTCGGAACCATCATAACGACTCAACTGACCTAGTTAAGTATGTTTGAAAACGTTTTTCGCTAAGGTAGACTTATGTGTTTTATAAAATGTTAACCTAAACGTGCCGGGTGTCACAATCAACTACTCCTGTTTGCGTGTACCCATCATCTCTCCTAGAATAAGTTGGCGGATCAAAGACCAGTCTTCCTCTTCCGCATCTAAAGACACTTCTACATATCGGAACCCACAGTTACCGTCCGGCTGAACATCTTAAATGTGCGTGATAAACTGTCGATAAAGGGGATGAAGCCAACACTTAAATTTTTTTATCGCCAATTTATACCTGTCATCACCAAATAGTGGGAAATCATGATTAGGTGGTGTGTACGTATGTATGTATGTATGTATGTATGTATGTATGTATGTATGTATGTATGTATGTATGTATGTATGTATGTATGTATGTATGTATGTATGTATGTATGTATGTATGTATGTATGTATGTACGTATGAATGATTATATATCTACCTGTCCCCCACTAACAGTGAAAAATCTTCATCACATATACTCATTTTGTCTTTAGCTAGATCTGATGGCTTACGTCTTCTAACAGGCTCGTCCTCCTACAATGGATAATAATAAATAATGATAATAATAATGATAAATATAATAATAATAATAATAATAATAATAATAATACTAGCATCTTCTTTCGTATGCTCCTCCTGTTTTTTTTCCTTGATTTTGTAGTTGGGCGCCTGCGAGTATTTTTTTGTACCTCAGGAGGTTGATGGTCAGTCATACCTCGATTCACTACCGACATTATTTTTGACAACATATTTCTTTGAACCCGCGGTTATTGAGACTTTAGTTTCTCTTTGACTTTTTCCCACTCACTCGCAAGGTCATCTTCCCTGCCAACTACTTCCGGTTGATAATTCAATTGTGTCCAGAAGACGTCTACTTTCGGACAACTGTATTTTTATTCATGTATTCAATAATAATAATAATAATAATAATAATAATAATAAAGTCATGGTATTTCCTTTATTTATATACGAATCTAATCGACATGCACACGGCAACCTACAACTCGTGAAAAGCTGGTGACCACAACTCTTTCTTCCTTCCCTCAACTTCTCTATACTTTTTAACTCAGTTAGCAACAACTCGATCGCTGCATGGAAAATTTTACCGAGTAGGTCCTCAAAAATCGATATGTCATGGTGCACCTTTTTCACCGACAGGCTCTCTTCAAATGAGTGGTTTATTGCTATATGTTGTGACGTTACCACTTAGTCTATAATCATCACAAGTTTGGGGAGCGAGTTGTTAGCCCCTTAATGTGCATCTTAAACCTTGAATGCTGGCTCTCAGCTCTGTTGGTCGTATACTGACCAAGTTGTATTTGTGTCTGTCCATGCATAAACAAACCTTTCTTTATAGTCACTGAGCCAGACCCTTTCTAAATATTCAAAAACATCTGTAAAAATTAGAAAAAAGATATTGTTAATGTGTGTATGCATGCTTTTAAACTAAATTAATATAACATGTAGCATATTGATTGTCCTGGCATAGTTGTCTGTAGAGTCAGTCTAGCCAGTGGTCGTAAAATTCTGGAGATGAAGATTTACAGAGGCGCTTAAAATATTTCACAAATATTTTCCGGTCTTCATCTCCAAATGTTTGTCTGCAGTGCTTTAATATATTTCGTTGAATGTGCCACATGCATAATAATAATAATAATAATAATAATAATAATAATAATAATAATAATAATAATAATAATAATAATATGTATTACCTGCATAACAACTTCGAAGCTGTTGGGAATACTATGTCGCATGCATTCATCAACGTTTTCTCACGATCAGTTATTATAGCACGGGGCTCCATACTATCTTCTAGCAAGTCTTTGAGCCTCTATAGAAACCATAGGTGGTTATCCTTTTTTTCACGGGAGATAAATGCATGAGGGACACAAAACGACTTGGATGTTGATGTCATACCCACAACTTGAACAAACGGAAGTTTATGCTCGTTCGTTTTGTAGGTCGCATCAATCATCAGCCCATGCAGGAACGCACGCCACAATATGTGCGAGGTGGGATGAACAAACAAAATATCCTCGAATGCATTTGTCGAGCGATTTTGTCGGGTGAAGTAAACAAAAAAAAATTCAACCAATGTGCTTTCGAGTACCTGCATAGCAATAATAATAATAAACAATAATAATAAACAATAAATAATAATAATAATAACAATAATTAATAATAATACATGCATTTGAGTCTTGCCACCATATAACAAATGTTTAACCTTGGTTATTGTGTTATGTATGTCTCGTAAAATGCAGGGACTATCCGGGTTTTGTTTTCTGACAGCCGAATTTATGTCTGCTGGCGTAAAGTTTTAAAAATAAAGTGTATCCAACAAGTTTTTCTCGCTCGAACCCAGCCTCCTAGCATACGCGTGACCCTCGATATGTTGGAAAGGTTTGTGATTATGTGTTTGGTTCTTGACCTAAATCCAATTACATTTTTTTGATGCCCGTCTTTCGTACTTTGTCTATACTACGATGTTCGCCACTACGGTCACATCGTATCCATGCCGTCTTTATCCTCCTTTCCGGCACCCTGCCGTCTGAAACAGTACGTCCAAATACGGTGATGTAACCGTTATTCTTTTGCCCTTTCGTAAACCCAATTTGTCATGTCTTTAAGAGACCCGAATACCTGCAAAATTTATATACGAATGTAGTCAAAATTCATACGAGTCAAAACATATACGAGTTCAAATAACAACTAAAAATTATTTTTGAACAATATATATACGAGTTCAAATCTCACAAACCTGAAAACAAATTATGTACGGGGCTAAATATATGAGTCTAAATATGTACACTCCTAAATATACACGGGTCTAAATTATAAACAAGTGTAAATGCATAAACACACCTGACTTGTTTCAAACGAAACATCCGGGTCAGGTTCGTCGCGACCGTTATCACCTCCATGGAAGTCCTTAACACCTTCCTCGTGTGAATCCTTGAAGCCGCCATCACCCTCCTCGTGCGAATACTTGAAGCTGCCATCACCCTCCTCGTGCGAATCCTTGAAGCTGCCATCACCCTCCTCGTGCGAATCCTTGAAGCTGCCATCACCCTCCTCATGCGAATCCTTGAAGCTACCATCACCCTCCTCGTGTGAATGATAAGTCTCGTATGCCTACGGTGGATGACTTGGCGGCACGTCAAATGACTCTGGTTCGTCTATGTACTCCTGGTTTAAATTGGGCAGCTGGTTCAAATCAGGCAGCGCCTTTCCGTCACCACAGTGAACAACGGATCTAACCTTCTCCTCACCACGTTCCACCACGGGTTTGAAAATGCTTTCCGAGATGTAAGATAAGTTAAACGAGTGCCTCCATTCACCCGAAACATCACTGAGGTGCCCCAAAGACATCGTGGTAGCTTGGTATTGATCGAATTTTAGGGTTTTAGTTTTGTTTTCGTCGTCTGAGAAATGAATCCAAGGAAGGGGAATATATGGGGGCCTCTACGGCCCGTAAGGGTCTGTACGGGCCGTAGAGGGTTTTAATGCACCCAAGAACCATGTTTTCTACGACCCGTAGAGGCCTTTACGGCCCGTAGATAGGTTGCTTTTCAAACTGACACACTGCAAGTCAGTCTGTTCATTGATTGTCCTCGTACCTCGTATGCTACTATACGGTCCGTAGAGCCCATTACGGGTCGTTTTGGGTTTAATGTAACCTGACCAACCTCTTCTACGGGCCATAGAGGTTTGCTTCATTTATTGCACTGACACCATCTACGGGCCATATAGGCCTATACGGCCCGTACAGGGTTGTGCAAACCTAATTTTTGTGTTGTGTAAATAACATGGCCCTTGATAAAACTTGTAGATGCTAAGTATTGTACGAATTTCAGTTTGAGTCAGATGAAAATACTCAATTTTAAAAAGCTAAAACTTTGTAATTCGATGGTTTTACAGGCTTGTTAATTTATACTTAAATTAACGATATGATACGAACCAAATGGTTAGATATTGATATGCCCGTGTATGTGTACTAATGAAGATTACATACTTACATACAATTTATGCAAGTCTAAGAGCAGATAAAGTTGTGAGCAATGGTCCCCTTTCTCGAATAACTAGAAGCTTACCGCATCACAAAGTTAAACCAGAAACAAAGCTGAACCAACATTTTTAGAAGCCCTGAGCTATCTGGAAAGTCAGGGCGCTTTTAATTATATATCTATACATATAATAAACCAAAGCCATTTTAATGACATGGCATTCAAAGAGAGTATTCTCTTTATTGAGTGTGCCATGTGTCATCCCATGTGGCAAGACCTTTATTTTAAGAAAATAATAATTTAAAATTTAAAAACAAAATTTGATTTTTATCTCTAATGTTTTCTCCCATAACTTTTAAACGTTAATATCTTTTATACACGAGATTTTTTAAATAAAAAAATTACACCAAATTAACGAGCGTTTTATTATCTTTCCAACGAGTACCATAATGCTATATAAAAAACGGAGAAAAAAACCGACTATTTTTTGTAACCCGACAGGTATTGTGTTAGGTTTGCAATTAGTTTAAAAAAAAATTTGGGTTTGGGTCGGGCCTGGGATTAGGAGATACCCGACCCAATTACCCTTTTTTTATATTAGAATATGATAACTTATGACAGAGATTTGTTTAAAATAATAATAATAATAATATTCATTAATCATATATTGGCAAGTCATTAATTATGTTGTCATATTAGATATTTTATTATGTCATATTAGATATTTCAACCCGGGACGTTCTCCAACAGGTAATTGCTATGTTTTCTTTTTCTACCATATTCTGAAATAGCTCAAATCTTATTGTATGCAGTTAAAGACCTTTGACTGAATGTATTGGTGCTAAACAATCTATGTCCCCTTGAAGTGCTTGGGATCTTAATATTCTGTTTTAGGTGTTGATGTTGTAAGGTGAAATGATCTTTTGGTATTTTTTTTAAAGTATCTAATGTAAGTTGATACATAGATGTCATTTTTGTAGTTTAGATACTTATAACTTTATTCACTTTACTTAGATTTCTCAACCCGGGACGCTCCCGGGGTATAAGCTAGTATGATAATAATCCTTGTGATTTGAACAGTGATTTGCATTTTCACCTTTTTTTTTTTATTTTTTTTTATCTTTTTAAGTGAATAAGTATCAGTAATTACAAAATAATTTCAGATGTCTTGGGAATGGACTGGTGGTTAGATGTGATGTTTGTTATATAAAAAACGCCCGATCGAGTCCCGGCTTCGACGTTAGATGCGTAAATATTTTTTCTGTGTGTTGCAATTTGATTTATTTTGTTTTTACACGTGTCGTTCTCTCAACCCCCCCCCCCCCCCACTAGACACGTGTTGTTAGCTCAAATCCACCAGCTTTATTTTTTTTCCTTATTTTTTCAATAAGATCAAGATCCAGCCATAAACCACCTCACTTGCACTACCTGAATCACGAACAAACCACCACAACACAAAAACCTAATACATCCAGTCCACCGTCGTTAACAATCACTACTATCGCCTCCTCTTTCACCTCATACAAGCGCCGCTTATACCTTCATATCTATACTATGTCATTGCCGATGCCACCGCTGCCCGCCCTTGGGTGCTTCTTAGAAGCTTCATGTCGTTTTCATCAGGCTCTGTTACAGAGGTTCTAAAGGAAGCGCCAGATCGTTACGAGTCTTTAATATTCGGGTGAGTTATGTCCGTGTAGATCTGTTAGATTGAAATTTCTATTTGAAGTCTAGAAAACTTGAACAAATAGATAATTTAATAGATGCTTATATTTAACCTATTGTGAAGCCATGACGACATGTCAAAAGAGGTAACTGATCTGCTGGATGAAGTCCTTTCAGAATGATAAAAAAAAATGCAAGTAAGTATCAATTATTATGGTCGTGATTCATATTGTTTGTTGATGCATTGACTATTGATTGATTTTGATTGATGAATGTAGAGAACCAGAGCGAGAAGGCGATGAGGAAGAAGATGACCGGAACAAGGCGCATGGGGTGTCTTTGTAATGTGCCTCGCAATTCCATTTTCGGTTTAAGATAATGTTGCTTTTTTTGTTGTAGGTGCTCAAGCTGCTTCACGAGAGATAGCTGCAACGGCTTCCGCTAAAATTTCTAATTACAGCTATTATATCGGTACCAAGCAAGCTTATTATCCTTGGTACAATTAGTGTATTAAACATCAGTTTGCACTTTAACGAGGTTTTACGCCGAAAATATTGATTACTATACCAATTAGAATTAATACTATTAATTAAGATGAGGTTTCATTATATTTATAAATAATTGGTGAAAATATTGATGTAAATATTGGGTATCATAGTGTAACTCGAACTCGACCTCTTTAACCCATTTATCGAACTCTGTGGAACAGGTTGTTTATAATTTTAAATATGTTCTACCTTTAGTTACCTTATGCTGTTATTGTTTTATGATCTTTTTATCTTTTTTGCCATTTTTCCCAGGAACATTTTTAGTACGCCGACAGATAAACAAATAATCCAAGAGCGCTAATGCTTATCGACAAGGAACCTCAGATGAGGTGCTTTTAGCTTGTATTTAGATTAGTTATTATGTTTACAACTCTTTTATTGTTATAGCATGTGACAGAATCGTATAAGTAGTGTAATTAACCAACCCGATAAATAATGATAAATAACGAATTTCTGTAGCATTCCCGCCGCAACGCGCGGGTTCAAATGGGATTGCAAGTGAAGTTTGAGAGTTTGCAGTTATGAAATTAATATAAGAGTGTTGTTGGGAAAATGCAGGGGAGTCAAGGAGATTCGGAATCAATGTCGTTAGGAAGGTTTAGTCATCTTTATGATCTCATGGATATGGGCAACAAAGCTTTCAGAGAGAATCGTTTTGAGGAGGAGGGTGATGAACGGCAAATAAGTTGGGTTGTTTTTTTGCTTTCCTAAAACTGTTTACGTTTGTTTCGTATTGTTGATACTTAACTTTTGAGGTGAAGATCATGAAACATCATAACATTCTTAGAATTTATCTTATATGTGATCAGGTTAAGATCATTCTTTACTTTGACACTTATACCAAGATCTATCTTTTGATAGACAACATTTTCTTCAAACTGAGACACTATACGGACTGGTAACAACGAATGTGCCTGTGGTTTCGTACAGCCATAGTGCAGCGGCGACATGATGCAAAGGCGAAGCCTCATGCGGCTAACGAAGATCGCCGCGCAAGAGCTGATTGCGCGCAAATACCGCCATCCGATTTGTGTTTTCTTCCAAATTTACTTGCCAGTATTTTGATTACGCCATGGTTGCCTCTGATTAGTTACTTTTTTGATTGTTTGATTGATGTTTACACCAAATAGGTTAAGCTCATGCTTCTTTTGGGTAATTATTTTATTTGTTGTTTGTGTTTATTGGCAAAATTAATCTAACCGAGTGTTGATATTAAAATATGTGACGTTTTATAATTCACATTACACATGTTGCACCATGTTTACTTCAGAGTACTCCATGACAGGTTATCCGATAGTCTTTGCTTGCGACAGCATGTTTTGGGCTAGAAAGCTTCCAACTGTGAGTGAATTTTATCCTTTTTTTCCCACTTGGTAATAACCATGTTTCGGGCAGGAAAGCTTCTAATACTGAGTTAATCTTCTCTTATGACAGTAGAATGGCTGCATCGGTAACTCATCTTCAATAAGTGTTCCTGGTCGAGGAAGTACACGCATGTATCTCAACATTTGTATATGAAAATATTAGTTAAAGTGTTTTTCATGTGGATTTTATTATAAATAGATTACGACACTGTTTCACAGTGAACTTATGCTGAAAAGTATTTACAATATTAGTGAAGCCGTATTGTGACACTTAAAGCAAATACATTGTCCACAAATATATTGTCCGACGTATATGTGTACAGTGGAACCAACACAACATTAGTGAAGCCGTATTATACACAAAATGAGAATGTAACTATGTCAATACGGTTAATAATCTGTTATTCAAATCTGTATAACAGATTATTTTTGGGTTCCACTTATTTAAAAACTTACAAAACCATGGTGCAAGGCGCGCAACGCGCGTCACTTAACAATCCTAGTTGGTATAAAGAGCAAATTGCAAATATCAAATCCAAAAATGATTTTTTTGTTTCTCAATTACAAATCACATATATATATATATATATATATATATATATATATATTGATTAATATATTATTGTAAGAAAATAGTTTTTACCGGGATAATCCTTGTTTCGCTTGCTACTAAGACATTGAGCAGCCATTGCTAGCGTTTAATTATCCTTAATTTCGCTCATATATTCTCTCCCAATCACCATCCCTATCAATTGCAGTTAGCGTGGTCGCGAGTAACAAGGACAATGTTGTAGAACTCGCTAGGGCGCTAGTCGGCCGGTGGGAACTAGCAATTAATCGGATTGAAATTTTATATGTATTTTTTAAAATTAAATATATACATAGAGTTTTATTAATGTTTTAATATGTAAATAATACATATTTACAACCTAGGAAACTACTAACACCTAAGAGTTTAGGTTCAATTTGATTCAGAGGGTAAAAAGTATAATTTATTTAAGAATAAGGGTATGTTTGGCAAAACTAGCTGGAGGCTGGTAGCTGGAAGCTGAAAGCTGGTAGCTGCAAGCTGGTAGCTGTAAGCTGGTAGCTGGAAGCTTTTTAAATATATTTTGGTGTTTGGTAGAGTAGCTGGAGCTTTTAATAAAATGTATAAAATGACCAAAATAGGCATAATTAAAAGTTTGTAAAGAAGGTTTTTATTTTATTTTTAAAATATAATGGGTATTTATGTCATTTATTAATTAAAAGCTTGTAGCTAGTAGAGCTTTTTCTTAAAAGCTACTACTAGTAGCTTTTCACTATAGAGCTTTTTCTCTAATCTAAAAGCTTGCAGCTCCTTCAACCAAACAAGGCTTTTTATTGAATAAGAGCTTTTTCTTAAAAGCTTGAAGCTTAAAGCTCCTAAAAGCTCTTAAAAGCTCCTTACCAAACATACCCTAAAGCTGGAAAAAAAAACAGAGAGTACTTTTTTAACCTACTTTTTAGCCTCCATCTTCTTCATCTTTCTCCCTCGTTCAGCAGCAAACAAAACTTAGCCGGAATTTGGCCGGTGTTTTGCTCCGACTAGGAGTAACTTGGTCCGACTAGGACCGATTTTGCCCGGCTTGGACCGACTTTGACCGACTACCGATTAATTGAGTCATTAGCCCAAAATTAATCAGTAAAGTGAGGAGTTTCGATTAATCAATGATTAATCTCGATTTCTACAACCATGAGCTGAGGATGTGTTCAAGAAAAAAGAGATATGGGCCATTAGTTCTTCAAGTTTTGAGCCTAGACATTTTACTTGTTTTGCTCCGACTAGGGGTAATTTGGTCCGACTAGGACCGATTTGGCCCGGCTTAGACCAACTTTGACCGACTACCGATTAATTGAGTCATTAGACCAAAATTAATCAGTAAAGTAAGGAGTCGAGATTAATCACCAATTAATCGGTGATTAATCATGATTTCTACAACCGTGAGCTAAGGATATGTTCAAGAAAAAAAGGAGATTTGGGCCATTAGTTCTTCAAGTTTGGAGCCTAGGCATTTTACTTGTTTGATCTTTTATGTCTTTCGTTATTAGTTTGTTCATTTATGCCGAATACACATGTATATATAAAATAAAATAAAAAATTGGAGGCCCTTGTGTTTTGGGGGGCTGTGGGGCTAGGCTTTTACCTAGCCTGCTAAGCCTGTCTGATCTGGTCGGCCCAGACCAGAATTACTTTCATTAATTCACCTGTACTCTTAGAATACACGTACTCTTGAAAATTATAAAGACTTGAAGAAAACATCAATAATTCAAACTCTAGTCTCAAAAATTTTGGGGCCCTTGAAGCCCCAAGCAAGGGCTTTGCATTGTTCCAAAGAAAACCCGGCTGTTTGGCTAAGTTTTAAAGCACAAAAGGTTTATGGTCAATCTATATAACTTTGAAAACTATATAAAGAGTTTTGTGGCCAATCTATAAAACATGAAAGCTACACTAATTGAGTGATGCATAATTAAATAACCAAGTTGCTTGGTGGTGTTTTAGAAAAAAAAAATGTGGACATACACATGCTGGATTGTGTGTTGGCAATTTTAGTGGAATTGGATTATGTTGTCCACTAAGTTAAACTTTATTAATAATTAAATTACACGAGTTAAGAGATATAGGGGTACATGCTCGTATAATATTAATAAGGTTTGGTTTATTTATCGGTTTTAATTTCCTGGTTTAATTATAAATTTATATTTATATGTAAAGATATATGTTTGGGGTCATTTAATTATGTGTAAATTCATGCTTGTGTATTACTCATTTGAATTGGCTTTGCAAATTAAATGAAAAGTTTTAGATCATTGGGCCTAACTCCTAAGATGATCAGATCAAAGGAAGCACTAAAACGGGTTGTAAGTTTTAACCAACCAAGCAACTAAATCTGTTAACAAACTAGGAACCCATATTTAGTTTGAATGAATTTCTTTTTTTTTTTACGTTAATCAATTAATTTTTGTTTGTTGAACTGATTAAATTTGTTTTTTTAATGAATTGTGTAGTAAAAAGTTCTTAGATCGACCAAAATATTTAATTTTCAATTACTCATTTATTAACAAAAAAACTACACCCTAATTCTGTGTTTTGGGCCATTTTTTCGGTCCAAAAGTTTTAAACATTACAAAACTGAATAACCCAAAAAACGAATTGAACCCACAATGAAAACTAAAAAGAAAAAAAAAAACGGTTTTAAAAATTCAAAACCGAATTTTCAGTTTTTTATTTGGTTTGAGCCTAACACGGTAACACCACCAACCACCTCACACCCCTAGGTGCAAGTGAACATAAACAAAAATGGTCGAGAGATTTGGAAGAGTGGTGCAATGAAACTCACAAAAACAATGATAAAAACACAAGAAATTTGAAATGGACAAAAGCAATAATGCGATTAATGTTTGTCCATAAACGTTAATATATATTAGGCTTATTATCATTTGGTTTCTGTCACTTTTAGCGAAAATACAAAAACAATGCAATGATCAATCTACATCTATATCATCATCATCAAAACAATACAACTCTGAATTTCTAATTAATACTATATATATTCAAACAATATTCTCACTATTTTCATTATGACCAAAACTTGTTTAAAGAGTAAAAAAGTCTATTAAAATCATATTTTCATTAATATTTATATACAAGAATATACATGAAAATTTAAAGAACTTTTAGCTGTCTACCTAAGCAGCCAAATTCTTTTTCCCCTTTTGGGTACAATTCAACACAATAAAAGAATAAAAATCAAACAAGCAAACAAAAAAATCAAACAAACAACTTATAAAGATCTTATCACCAAAATAAAGACCTTCATAAACATTAATCAAACCTGCTCATTTCATCGATCTGATCGATAAACCTTTGGTCATCCTCTTCATCAAAATAATAGCTCGAGAACAACTTCTAACAACTTATTAATAACTTATAAAAAAAATATCGAAGACTCATAATAATATCATATATGATCATGGCGAAAAAGTGTTGGATGATTCAAAGCTAGCATCCCTTCTATACCTCAGCTGCAAAGAAACCTGTCTTTCCATCTTCAACTGCCGATAAAAATTCGATATAAACCTTTCAGCTCGTTTATCAACATCATCCTCTTCAGGAAAACTCGTGGTTCGTTGCAATGGAAAGCTTCTCGTCTTCTGCAGCTCCCCTTGTTCAGGAGACATCTCAGAATTAGGTGTCATGAAACTAGGAGTCACCCACGAGCTATGATCTTGGTCCGAAGGGGACGAAACTATTGATGTCAACCCTAAGCGTTCATTGAAGCTTCTTCTTCGGCTGCTTAAAGCGCGGTTATGGCCACGACCACCGATGAAGGAGGAGGCAAGCCGCCATCGGTTCATGTTGAAGTTGATGAGGAATGTGACCTTCTTTACGGCGGTTCTTAACCTGCCTAACAAAGAGGGTTTCTTGTTTTTGTTTTGAGCCGCCATTGATGAAGTAGTTACGTTGATTTTGAGAATAATATGATGGATGTTTGGTTGTGTTTTGTGTGTATATATATAAAATAAGTAAGGTTTTGAAAGGGACAACCGCGTGGTGGCGTAATTATAAGAGACGGATAATACAAATGAAATTGTGAAAATATTGGCACGTAAACTTTGAAATGGTCCAATATTCTTCTGGATCTTAAATAGGATACCATAATTTTCTTATTAAACAACCTTTTTATGTCACAAGAAGTGTATGTATACACTACCAGGGACCCATATGAAATTGATTTTTCGAAGGGTACGAATTAGAGGAAATAACCATGCAACTTATGTGTAAAATCATGTATAGTTCGTGTAAAGAACGTAACTTGTTATACATAATTAAGCAAACCATATTTTTCTATAAGCATGCAACTTTTACATATATTTTATTAAACTTTTCAAAAGAGAGACGTTTAAAAAAATTAGTAGTAATATAATTAAGTTAAAGATAATAAAAGCTCTAATTTGTCATGTAATTTTTTTTCTAAATATGTAAAAGTAAAGCGAGTTTAAAAAAAAATATTCACTATGTATATAAAAAAAGTCAATAATTATGATTTTTACGGTTTTACCGATGTTTTCATGTCTTTTAACAATTTTTCCATCGCCTTCATATAGACATTCATTTGTTTTGATTAGTGGTCACTTTACTTCGTATGTTTCATATCAAATTTTCACTTCTTTAGTTCCGTCATATCAGTGGCGAAGCTTGGTTTTTGAATCGATGGGGGCCGGACTCAATTTTTTCCGATCAGTAGTGGCTAATCGGTGGGGGTCGGACTCAACCTGAACTCAATTTACCTACGAAAATCGCAAATTTATACCACTGTGACAAAAAAAAACGGGAGGGGTCAGGGCCACCCCTGGCCATTGTATTCTTCGCCCCTACGTCATACCCAATATACAGAATAATATAACAATTTTTAGTTGAAAGGTATATCAAAATTTTAAAACTTATGTATTATTTGAATATAAGACCCTAACATTGTATTTTTTGTGGTTGTGGGCATATATGTTTATATGGTTTTCATCATTTTAAAAGTATTAGTCTATTGCTAGAGTAAATTATATTATTCTAAAACTGTCCCTACTAATGATTATTCGTTACAAAAGTGGTATAGTAGTAGTACTAGTGCTATATTAAGCTATATTTTAAAAGGGGTCCGGTTATTTGCACAACTAGGGTTTTTATTTGCACAACCCCTCCACGGGTCGTCGAGGCCTGGACAGCCCGTGGAGGGCCAAAAAGGCAAACGGACGGGCTGTCGAGGCCCAGACGGCCCGTCTAAAGGCAAAAGGACGGGCTGTCCAGGCCCAGACGGCCCGTCTAATGGTTTAAATCCAATCCAATCATTGGTAATCATTGGCAATGATTAGGTGATGATTATTTTGTTTTTTTATAAGTGTAAGTGTAGTGTGGATGTTTAAAATGGGTTTGAATGTTTGGTTTTTATAGATATTTGGTTTTTTATAAATGTTTGGTTTTTTATAAATGTTTTTTTTTATGTGTATAATATGATCTTTTTAATATAATTGTGTATATGAATATGAACGAATGTCGTTTATGTTGCCGAACTAAACGAAACCAAAATACGAACAATAAACCATAAATAAGCATAAAATATTCCAAAAATTTACATAAACTATGAATTCAATAAACATTCAAAACGAACAATAAAGCATAAATAAACATAAATATTCCAAAAATTTACATAAACTATGAGTTCAAAATGTACGATTCCCAAGAAATATAACCCACCCGTCTAACCCGACCCACCCGGCTGATCCGACCCACCCGGCTGATCCGACCCACCCGGCTGACTGGTGGACGCCCCACCATGCTGACTGCTAGACGCCCAATCTGGAAGTGGACGCGGCTCCAAACCAGCTGCTCGTCGTCTCTCATTCTCGCTCTCTAGTAGCCACCGCATGTCACCCCGCATCGACGCCATGTCACCCCGCATCGACGCCATGTCACCCCGCATCGACCCCAACTGATCCAGGATCTGCTGAAGTACCTGGGTCGTGCTATCATGCAACCTGACAGCATGATAAACGCGGGCAGGACGCTGTAGCTCCTCAATGGGGGGGTCTGGCATCTCTACATCCACCGGTGGGTCGCCGTCGGCAACGTGTGGCATCTGGACCTCAGGGGCAATCGGCCCATCGAGATGTCTGAGCGGCTCTGGCACAAAATGCTCGCCACGGTCGCCAGGAGGTCCGAAGGCACGCTGGTAGTAAGCGGCTGGGTTGCTGCGAGGGACCCGTGCTGCCACCTTCATCTGCGTCATAGTCCTAATATTTAACGGCCTGAAATGCAAAACAACAATAATAATATTAAATAATAATAATAATAATAATAATAATATTAAATTATAATAAATAATAAATAATAATAATAATAATAATATTAAATTATAATATATAGTAATTTAATATTATTATTATTATTATTATTATTTATTATTATTAAATTATAATATTAAATTATAATAAATAATAAATAATAATAATAATAATAATAAATAATAATAATAATAATAATAATAAATAATAATAATAATAATAATATTAAATTATAATATATAATAATTTAATATTATTATTATTATTATTATTATTATTTATTATTATTAAATTATAATATTAAATTATAATAAATAATAAATAATAATAATAATAATAATAATATTAAATTATAATATATAGTAATTTAATATTATTATTATTATTATTATTATTTATTATTATTAAATTATAATATTAAATTATAATAAATAATAAATAATAATAATAATAATAAATAATAATAATAATAATAATAAATAATAATAATAATAATAATATTAAATTATAATATATAATAATTTAATATTATTATTATTATTATTATTTATTATTATTAAATTATAATATTAAATTATAATAAATAATAAATAATAATAATAATAATAATAAATAATAAATAATAATAATAATAATAATTATAATATTAAATTATAATAATAATAAATAAAAATAATAATAATAAATAATAATAATAAATAATAATAATAAATAAAAATAATAATAATAAATAATAATAATAAATAATAATAATAATAATAATAATAAATAATAATAATAATAATAAATAATAATAATAATAATATTACCTGGCCAACATCGGACGAGGGTAACGTGTTCTCCTCAGCATGCGTCCACAATTCGCCCGGGCAAAGACGCAACGCGATGGCGGTGACTATCCCACCAATCGGAATCTCCCCCGCCGGGTGCCTATGAGGGTAGGTCGCGATGTACTCGGCAAAGCACCTGTGTAGCGTAACCGGCCTACCCCTCAAGATGCAGTAGAGGTAGAAAAGGTCAATCTGCTGGACCCTCTCGTTACAGTTACACCGTCCGGCAATCGACCAGCTAACCAAACGGTGTATGTAACGGATCAGAGGGTCCCGGATGTTGCTGGACCTATCCATCCTGCACAGAATAATAATAACATTAAAAAAATTTCGGCAGAGTTTCCTCTGTTTTTGTACGAACCAGACAACACAAGTCGTCTACAAAAATCCAAAAACAAACAACCTAAACTAACTAAATAACAATATTAATTAACTAAGCGAACTAAATAACAATAATAATAACGAACTGAACTAAATTAAAAGAATAACAATAATAATACCTCTCGCCGCCGTCCTCCCCATACTTTCGACCACCAATAGTGGGCCACCAGGCCATCAGCATGTCGTCTGGCAAGGTCGTCAAGGCCGTGGTGTACATATCCTGGACAAGCTCCTCCTCTCTGTACCAGCAGCAAGTAGTAGCCCACTGGTCCATCGTATATGAGTAGAGCTGTCCGAATAATCGGAACTGTACCTCCGGCTCAGGCTCGCCGTCAGGACCTACTGGGAGGCTCAACACCTGCTGGATGCGGCGTGTAGCGGAATGTCGAGATGAACTCGATCGTCAGTGGCCGATACGACTCATGGTCGAGGTCAGCAAACATCCGCCCCCAAGGGCTGTCGTCTGGGATCCACTCCTCAAACCTCTCCGATCCACCGATCGCAAGTAATGCGGACCAGTCAACACTGCGCGATCCGTGTATCGGACGCAGCTCCATCTGACCCCAGCACGCGATCTCGTAGTCGTCGTTATCGTGCCTGAAGGGCCACTCTCTCAAGTCGCCACCTGCATGAGGATTCCCGTCCGCAGGCTGGTTACGGCGTCTTCGGTTGTTTCTGTTTGCCATATCTGCAAAACAAAAACAAAACATTAAAACGCCTAAATAATAAATCGCTTAAACAATAAAACGCCTAAATAGATAAACGCGCGCCTTTATGTTTAGGCGCGCCTTTAGGTTTAGGCGCCTAAACACAAACGCGCGCCTAAACATAAAGGCGCGCGTTTATGTTTAGGCGCCTAAACCTAAACGCGCGCCTTTATGTTTAGGCGCGCGTTTGTGTTTAGGCGCATAAACCAAACCAAACCAAACAAAACGAACTAGAATCTGACCCGAACTAAAATCAACCGAGACCACCAAAACCTGACTCAGAACCGGACCTGAACCTACAACCCCAAAACAAACCCGAGCAGATCTGACTTGTTGACCTGAGCATGGATACCCGAACCTGCCCGAAAGACTACCACGACAAGAACACACATCGAACCGAAACAAACCCACCAGAACCATACCTAATCTGGACCATCTTGACTCGAACATCGACCAAAGACTCGTATCTGTCCTAGAAACCAACACCCAAACCGGACCCGAAGACAAAAACCAACCCCAACACCACCACCTCCCACCCTCACCACTGCCCACCACCACCTCCCACCCTCACCACTGCCCACAACCACCTCCCACCCTCACCACTGCCCACAACCACATCCCACCCTCACCACTGCCCACAACCACCTCCCACCCTCACCACTGCCCACAACCACCTCCCACCCTCACCACTGCCCACAACCACCTCCCACCCTCACCACTGCCCACAACCACCTCCCACCCTCACCACTACCCCGACCACAATAATAATAATAATAATAATAATAATAATAATAATAATAATAATAATAATAATAGAGGCAGAGAGACGAGAGAGGATTACCTGAGAGAGAGTGCAGAGAGACGAGAGAGACTGCAGAGAGACGAGAGAGGCAGAGAGAGAGGGAGAAGAGGTGGGGGGTTGCAGACGGTGGTGATGTGGGTGTTAGAGAGAGAGGGAGAAGAGGTGGAGGGTGGTGGTTCGTGGTGGTTCGTGGTGGTTCGTGGAGGAGGCAGAGAGAGAGGGAGAAGGCGAGTGAGAGAGAGAGGGAAATGTGAAAGTGTGAAAAAATTGAAACTGGTCTGCTTGTTTTGGGGGTTTCTGGTGTTTCACAACGGACCGTCCAGGCCTCGACGGTCCGTTGTTTTTTAATTTTTTTTTAATTAAATAATAAAGGAAGCTTCCCTTGGAAGCTTTGTGTTTGGGACGCTCCGTCTAGGCCTGGACGGACCGTCCTGATAGATTGAGGACGGGTCGTCCAGCCTCAACGAGACAAAAAATTTGTGTTTGAGACGGGCCGTCTAGGCCTAGACGGTCCGTTGTGGTCCACTAGTGACGGCCCATCTAGGCCTGGACGGGCCGTCTCTGGCCAATTTTTTGCCTTGGACGGCCCATCTAGGCCTGGACGACTATAATGTATTTTTTTTTTTTTAAATTTTTAGTGTTCTTTGTATATTTTAAGCTTGGTATTTGTAGTTTTTATAAAAAAAAGGGAGTATATTTTTATAATAAGTATAAATGAACACATACAACAAATTTTTCCGTTCGTCCGGTCCGGTTACATACGATAAGCTAAGTTAAGTCGAAGTATTGAGGTGATCGAACATCAACCCTTTGTATACGGTCGTCATATACCGTCTCCCACTCACTTGCCTCTTCATATCGCCACTTACGCCATGCTGGATTCAGTTTTGGCATTGGGGCGCCTTCTGCCAACTCAATCTTGATGAAATGATTTTTGTTAACAAAAGCAAACGATACGAACGCATGTTCTTCAACGGTGTGTGGACCATCGAACATAGGGAAGTACGTCTCACTTTGATCATACTGAGAGAGAAATTGAACAACCACCTTAAATTTCTGAGCAATCAGTAATCCTGAGGCGGGCATCTCCATCCATTGGTCGTGCGTGGCTGGTCCCACTCCAGTGTGATCGAATGAGTTGGAGACTCTGTCGTAAGTATCGTAATCCACTTCGTTTAAAATTAGCCTCCACCGGTCTTCATTCTCGACGATCTCCTCCTTAAGCTGTTTGCGGATGAAGTACCACATATCCTGTTGCCACCCTAAGCACACAGCTACGGATCGAAAGCCACAGTGACCGTCTCCATGGACATCCCGAATGTCTGTAATGTATCTATGATATGCAGGTGGAAGCCATTTCTTAAACCTTTCGATCTCCAGTTTGTACCTGTACCCATCAAAAAGTGAGATTTAATATGTGTATAAATATGTATGCATGTGTGAATTTATATATTAGTAGTTTGTACCTCTCCCTTTCCAACAGTGGAAAATCTTCATCGTAAACAATCGGTTTGTCCCTTGATTGTTTACCTCTTCTAGAAGGCTTTTTGCCCTACGTGCAAAAAATTATATAACAACAACAACAACAACAACAACAATAATAATAATAATAATAATAATAATAATAATAATAATAATAATACGAACCGCAGCCTTATCTTCCTTTTTTTCCTTTTCACTTGTTGTTGGCCGACCCCGAGTATCGGTTTGTACCTCAGGAGGTTTATGTTTAGTCATAATCGGATTCAACACCTCCTTCATCTTCTGCAACATGCTTTTTTTCACTTGCACCGGTTGCGACCTTAGCTGCTCAGCGAATGCATTCATTTGGTGCTGAAAGTCAAACTCGGGATTCTCAGCTACTTCTGGCATAAAGTCAAGTCGTGTCCAGAAGACGTCGATATCAGCCAGTGACACTCGTGTATCTGATATATATATTCAATCACAACAACAACAAATCAATAATTTTATAAAAATTTGGCAGAGTTTCCTCTGTTTTTGTACGAACCAGACAACACAAGTCGTCTACAAAAACGCTTCAAACATTTATAATAAGTCTAAAAAATGTTGTTACCTTTCGTATCAAACAATTGCAATTGACAGGAACAAGGCAATCCATAAGTCTTATTGAGTCGGTGTTCACAAGACCTCTTTTGTTCCATATAATAATTTATCTTGTTGACCCCTCTGAGCATCAAATTAAGCGCTAGATGGGAAACCCTACCGATTACGTCTTGAAACAACGGTAGATCATGTTTCCACATTCTTGTTGATCGGCTTTGTTCGAAGGAGTGCTTTATCGCTACGCGCCGTGATTCCATAACTTTGTCTATTTGCATCACAAGCGCGTGGAGCGAGCTGTTCGGGCCTTTTATGTACCTTTTAATAAGAGCATGCTGACTCTCGACCCTGTTGGTCGTAGTCTGACCGAACGTAAGGTTTTCATTTGCCCATGCTTCTACAAACATTTCTTTATAATCTCGGAGCCAAACTGACTCCATGTAGTCATAAACCTCTGTAAAAAACAGAATAGTGATGTCAATACAGAAAATATGTACGCTTGTAAAGCAAAATAAAAAATAAAATATATACCCGTTCGATCCTGCCCCCAAAGTCGTCTGTAAAGCGCTTCAAGATTGAATTCGTAAGCCTCTTTGTCAGCAGATTTACACAGTCGACCAAAATACTGCAAAAATATTTCCCATTCTTCTTTTGGAAATCCTGCTTTATGATATTTTGCAATATTTCGTTGAATATGATACCTGCAAAACAACAACAATAATATTAATAATAATAATAATAATAATAATAATAATAATATTTCGTTGAATATGACACCTGCAAAGCAATTTCGTAGCATCCGGGAAAACTGAAGCACATGCACTCATCAGAGCCAGATCTCTATCTGTAACAATTACACGTGGCTCCATACTCCCCTCCAGCAAATCTCTGAGCCTCTCAAGCACCCATGTGTAGTTACTCGTTTTCTCTTTAACGATAAATGCATGGGCGATACAAAACGACTGGTTTGTCGACGTCATACCCACAATTTGAACAAACGGGATTCTGTACTCGTTCGTTTTGTAGGTGGCGTCGATCAGCATCACATGTGGAAAGGCACGCCAGAGATTGTACGAGACCCGGTGTGAAAAGAAAATATTCTCAACAGCATCTGTCTCTGGATTCTGCTTGGTGAAATAAGTAAATTTCTTTTCAACCAGGATACTCTCGAGTATCTGCATAACAATAATAATAACAATATTTAATATTTAACAACAACAAAATTAATAATAGTCTATGACAATAATAGTAATTAATAATAATACCTGCATTGGGGTTTTATCGCCGTAAGTTCTATGTTTAATCTTGCTCACTGTATTGTGTATGTCTCTTAGAATACATTTATTATTCGGGTTTTGTGCTCTGATGGCCAAATGTATGTTTGCCGGTTCCAGGCCTTGAAAATAAAGTGTTTCCACCATTTCTTCTTCCTGTGGTGTCAGCCGCCTAGCAAAAGCGTGACCCTCAACATGTACAAAAGGGTCGTGGTTATGATTCGCGTGTTTAACCTCCAACTTCCAACCCTCTTTGCGTAGCCTCCCTATTAACATAAATGGACAGTTAATCTTTTTGCTACCCGTAGACCTTACTGTGGCTGTAGTATGGTATTCGCCAGCACGGTCGCATCTCAGGTCTATCCTAATTTTTCTTGCATTATTTCCACTGCCTTTTGAAACAGAACGTCCTGTCACTAGGACGTAACCGCTAGCAAGGGCTCTATCGTAAGCCCATTGTTTCATCTCTTCAACAGACCCGAATACCTGAAAATTTACACAACAGTCTAGTCTAAATTCATACTACTCTAAATACCTGAAAATATATACTACTGTAAAGATATACTAGTCTAAATTCATACTAGTCTAAATACCTGAAAATATATACTACTGTAAAGATATACTAGTGTAAATAAATAAACGCACCTGCTCGGTTTCATACGAAACATCCGGGTTAGGTTCAACTTTTATGTTAGCATCTTCCTGGTTGTCATCATTAGCACGATTCCCGCGCGAATGGTAACTCCCGTACGTGTACTGCGGGTAGCTTGGTGGCACGAAAAAAGACTCCTGTTCCTCTACATATTCCTCGTTGAGATCGGGCAGCATGTTCCCGTCATTACCACGAACCCCGGATTTAACCTCATCTTCACCAACTTGAACCTCGGGTTCATACCCTACGCTTTCAGAGACGTAAGACTCGTTCTCAGACAGGTCAACGGTTGAAAAGCTGTGTAAATATGTCATCGTGAGACCGGGAAGTCGAAATGGGTCGAGGGTTTTGGTGGTGGTGATGTTTTAAAGTTTGGTTCAAATGGGGAAGAAGCTGATCGTGTAATGGTTATATCAGGAAATGTCGACGGGCCGTCGAGGCCTCGATGGGCCGTCTAGGGATTAAATGCCCTAACCTAACACGTTTCAACGGGCCGTCGGGGCCTGGACGGCCCGTCCGTAAGCCCCTTTTTCAGACTTTTCAGTCTGAACTGCCTGCTTTTGCAGGAGTTCAGACTGATCACCTCGTACCTCGTACTTTAACGGGCCGTCTGGGCCTCGACGGCCCGTCAGTTTTGTCTTTTCTGTAAACAAACGGCCCGTCAAGGCCTGGACGCCCCGTCCTTAAACCCTAATTTTTCTTAACGGCCCATCTAGGCCTCGACGACCCGTCCTAAGGTTGTTTAGGGTTTTTTGTTGGTTGTGTAGATAGTATCACCCTTTAAAAGTCATTGTTGGGCTTATAAAAAGAATGTCTTGATCAACGTTCAATATTATATTAATGAACTCACTAATGAGACTTAAGTTTTGATAAATGTTTAAATTGAAGAACGATGAAACAACTATGTAACTTTTTATTTTTTAGTTATGCTTTTTCTTTACAATTAGCCACATACTTGATGTTAAACTTCAACAAAAAAAATTATTGAATACTAACCAAACTACGTCGAAAATTGGGGTTCTAAATTCATAAAAATAAAAAAAAAATTAAAAAAAAAGTTCAATACAATAAAAGAATATTGAAATTTTAGTGATTTTGCGGTGAAAAGAGTGAGTGCATGAGTAAAAAGGTGAAGAAACTTTAATTTAGGTGACATTCTCGATAAGAACAAAAAATAAGAGGGTGTTTGAGATTGATTTTTCAAAATAGTTTATGCGTTTTGAAAAAACAGGAGTGAAGCTGCTTATTGCGTTTTGGTAACATAAAAATTCATTCAAAACTCAATCTCAAACACTAAAAATTGATTATTTACATTTTCAAAACGCAATAATTTAAAAATCCATTTTAAAACGCAACCCCAAACACCCCTAAATACTACGTTTTCTTCAACCTATGAACTTCTTGAAATCTTTTAAACAGCAAACTAAAAATTTAAATAGATTACTTGTTACAAATTACAATATAAAATCAATATTGACTCTCACGGCATCAGTGGTGGTCTGTTGATGGTTCCGGTGGATGTGGCAGTGGCGGAGGCGATAGAGATAAGACTCATTGTGGCAACGATAGTTTGCTGGTGGTTTATGGCTAGTTCTGGATAGTTTATGGTTGAATCTCGCAGAGGGGAAAAGTGGTGGTGTAGGGAGAGTGAAGAGGTTAGAGAGAGAAGAACACAGATAGGTAGCAGAGAGAGACTGAGGGTGATTACAAGACATGTGTATGAAATGGAATACAGATGTCACTTAACTGATAAACCGCGTGTTCAGTAAAGCAAATGTGGTAAAAAAAAAAAAACTTTGGAAATGGATGTTGGAATCGAACCCACACACATCTTAGAGATGCACAACATATGAACCAACTGGGCTGGAATCATTATTTATATCATATCCGTAAATAACAATATAAATACACTAAAACCTGCTAGAAAGAAATTAAAAAAAAAAGACACAATAAAGTAATTGAATAAAATATGTATAAATCAAATTACTGTTCAATTTGAGTTTGTATATTAATATATTGTAATATTGCACGTACGTTCTTTAAATTTAAGAAACTTTTACTAAAATCTATATCTATCTATATATATATATATATATATATATATATATATATATATATATATATATATATAGAGAGAGAGAGAGAGAATAAGGTTATATAGAAAACCCTTGTTATATGGTAAACTCTGAAACTCTAACTTCCCGACTTTTTTTTTTATGAAAATTTTAGGGTATGTAATATACATTTTTTTAAGCATTTTGGGCCAAAAAAAATCGAAAAAACGCCGAACGGTTTTTTTTTAAAAAAAAAAACGTCTTCTGTTAACACATGGTTAACAGATGGTTAACACATGTTTTGTTTCGCTTAACATGTGTTAGTCGAAAGTTTATTTATTTTTTTTTAAAAAAAAAAGTACTCGACGCTTTTTTAATTTTTTTGGCCCAAAATGCTTAAAATCATGTATATTATTTTTTTCAAAAAAAAAAATTTGGGAAGTCAGAGTTTCCAGAGTTTACCATATAAGGATGGGTTTCCACAATATCCCTACCATATATATATATATATATATAGGAAAATGTCTAAAATAACATGGCATTCATTAAGGTCATCATCCCCCCTTAGATGTGTCATATGACACTAGGTATGGTAATTAAAAAAAACTTGAGTGACACATGACAATAGATAATAGGTGATTTATTCCTTCCCCTTAGGTCATCCATAGTGGGCTTTATGGGGGGGCCCATGGGGGCGCTATAGCCACCTATAGCGCCGGGAACACCGCCCCCAGGCGCTATGATTCAAAACTTGATGGCCATCGCGAGCGTTATCGAAACATTGATTGAGATTGTGAACGTTATTGACCGTTGTGTAACGGTCATTTTGAATAAAAAAAAATATTATACCAATTATATATATTTCACCCAACTTCAAACCATTTACACCAAAATACCCAATCCAACTACAAACTATTACACTATAAAAAAAACTTTCTTTTATAAAAAAAAAATCACCATACCACAATATCGTCTCCTCCCTCCGAAGATTTGTCTACCGATCTTTATCAAAGATTTTTTCACGACGACAGCGCGAAAGAGGAAGAAGTGGGCTTAAGTGCGGTTACACTACCGATCTTAAAATTTTTATTCCATTTTCATATAACTCGTCCCTTCATATTCCACATATATTTCGCTGGGTTCAGATCACAAATAAAACTGAGACTATTTTTCACATCTTCCATTGACATGCTTTCAAAATATTTATTTATTTATCAGAATGACAAAAGGGTTAGCAGAAACTCTGTAGAAATTTAAAAGTTTGTATAGTTATGTGCTTATTAGGTTATATTTTTAAAGGAAACTTATTACTATGATTACCACTGCAGCATAATTAATGAACAATGCTCCACTATGTTAATTTAAAAGTTCAAAAGTTAGGGGCTTAACACATGTTTTTAATTTTAAAATTTTATTATATTTATATATCTAGACGAAATGATGCTACGGACAAACTCCATAGAAATTTAACAACTGATTTTATACATGAAGGTATAGTTATAAATCACAACATCTGTTTTACAACAGCTGTTGACTTGTCAACAGATGTTATGAAACAACTGTCATCCAATACAATTTTCAAATTACCAAGTGAAACGTAAATAAACTAAATTTCAAAATCGTAATCATTAAACTTGGACTTTTGGCCCTCTATTTAACCATGACTACAACCTCTGTCGTACGGACAAACTCTAAATAAATCAAATTAATAATAATAACAATAATAATAATAATAATAATAATAATAATAATAATAATAATAATAACTGTCATCCAATACAACTTCATATGTAATGAAACAACTGTCATCCAATACAATTTTCACTTAGAAATTACCATGTGCCACGTAAATAAATAAATAAATAAATTAATTAATTAATTAATAATATTTGCACTCAAACTCTTATTATTTGCCACTCAACCCTGTTAATGTTCAAAATCGCAAACACTCTTGCATATGCTAATTTAAAACTTTCCCTCTTAAAACATCAAAAGTTACACTTATTTAAAGATGCTTTTAAAAAATTACCATGTGAAACGTAAATAAATCAATTAATTGATAATAATAATATTTACAATCAAAACCCATATTATTTGCCACTCAACCCTGTTAATGCTCAAAATCGTAAACACGTTTCCCTATGTTAATTTAAAATTTTCCATCTTAAAAGTTCAAAAGTTATGGCTTATTTAAAGATGGTTTTCAAAAACTATTATTATTATTATTTATTTATGTAGAAGAAATGATGGTACAGAGATACTCTGTAGAAAATAAAGACTGGTTTTAAAGTTTTCTATTACTTTTAAATCACAACATTTATTTTACAACCTCTGTTGACTTGTAAACATTTATTTTCAAAACAACTGTCACACTCTTATTTTTGTCACTCAACTTATTAATGTTCAAAACCATAACCACGCTTTCCTATGTTAATTTAAAATTTTCCCTGTTAAAAATTCAAACCTTAGGCGGAACACATACAATAAAAATTTCCAATTTCAATTTACCATTCTTACCGAAATAAACTAAGTTTGAAAATCGTAATCGTTAAATTTGGGCCTTTGGGTCTCTATTTAACCAACACTGCAGTATTGATCGTAAAGACAAACTCTTAGAAATTTAAAAAGTGATTTTATAGAGATTTTTATTATGATTAATCGGAAAATCTGTTTTACAACAACCGTTGACTTGTCAACAGATCTTATCAAAACAACTGTCATCCAATACAACTTCACATGTAATGAAACAACTGTCATCAAATACAATTTTCCCTTAGAAATTACCATCTGACACGTAAATAAACCAATTAAGTAATAATAATAATAATAATAATAATAATAATAATAATAATTTTTTGAACCCTGTAAATATTGAAAATCGTAAACAATCTTGCCTATGCTAATTTAAAACTTTCCCTCTTAAAACATCAAAAGTTACAGATTTATTTAAAGATGCTTTTAAAAAAATTACAATGTGGAACGTAAATAAAACAATTAATTAATAATAATATTTACACTCAAAACTTTTATTATTTGCCACTAAACCCTGTTAATGTTCAAAATCGTAAACACGCTTCTCTATGCTTATTTAAAACTTTTTCTCTTAAAAGTTCAAAAGTTAGGGCTTATTTAAAGATGGTTTTTAAAAATTATTATTATTATTTATTTATGTAGAAGAATTGATGATACGGACATACTCTGTAGAAAATAAAAACTGATTTTAAAGTGGGTTCTATTACTTTTAAATCACAACATCTATTTTACAACCTTTGTTGACTTGTAAACAGTTGTTTTCAAAACAACTGTCATACTCTTATTTTTGCCACTCAATCTGTTAATGTTCAAAACCATAACCACGCTTTCCTATGTTAATTTAAAACTTTCCCTGTTAAAAGTTCAAACCTCAGGTGGAACTCATACAATAAAAATTTCCAATTTCAATTTACCAAAATAAACTAAGTTTGAAAATCGTAATCCTTAAATTTGGACTTTTAGGTATCTATTTAACCAACACTACAGTATTGATCGTAAAAACAAACTCATAGAAATTTAAAAAGTGATTTTATAGAGATTTGTATTATTTATTAATCGAAAAATCTGTTTTACAATAACTGTTGACTTGTCAACAGATCTTATCAAAACAACTATCATCGAATACAACTTCAGATGTAATGAAACAATTGTCATCCAATACAATTTTCCCTTAGAAATTACCATCTGACAGGTAAATAAATCAATTAATTAATAATAATAATAATACTAATAATAATAATAATAATAATAATAATAATAATAAATTTTTGAACCATGTTAAGTTTCAAAATCGTAAACACTCTTGTCTATGCTAATTTAAAAGTTTCCCTCTTAATACATCAAAAGTTACGCACTTATTTAAAGATGCTTTTAAAAAATTACCATGTGGAACGTAAATAAATCAATTAATAAATAATAATAATATTTACACTCAAAACTCTTATTATTTGCTACTCAACCCTGTTAATGTTCAAAATCGTAAACACGCTTCCCTATGTTAATTTAAAACTTTCTCTCTTAAAAGTTCAAAAGTTAGGGCTTATTTAAATATGGTTTTCAAAAATTATTATTATTATTTATTTATGTAGAAGAAATGATGGTACGGGCATACTTTGTAGAAAATAAAAACTGATTTTAAAGTGGGTTCTATTACTTTTAAATCGCAACATCTATTTTACAACCTCTGTTGACTTGTAAACAGTTGTTTTCAAAACAACTGTCATACTCTTATTTTTGCTGCTCAAGTTGTTAATGTTCAAAACCATAACCACGCTTTCCTATGTTAATTTAAAACTTTCCCTGTTAAAAAAACTGATTTTGAAGAGGGTTCTTTTACGTATAAATCACATCTATTTTACAAATTCTGTTGACCTTTAAACAGTTGTTCTCAAAACAACGGTCATACAATAAAATTTTCAATTAGAAATTAATTACCACGTGGAACGTAAATAAATCAATTAATTAATAATACTTGCACTCAAAACTCTTATTATTTCCCACTCAACCCTGTTAATGTTCAAAATCACAATCATTAAATGTGAACAACATCTGTTTTACAACATCTGTTGACTTGTCAACAGATCTTCTCAACACAACAGTCATCCAATACAACTTTAGTTTATACCATAGACTATTTAGAAACATGTATTGACTGTCAGCAGACGTTACAAAAAACTACTAACGAAGTGAAGAGGATTCTGCTACTTATAAATGAGAACATTTATTTTAAAAGAACTGTTTGGCAAGTCAACAGATGCAATGAATCAACTGTCATCCAATAAAACTTTCAAATTACAAATTACCATCTCCAATGGAAATTAAGTTAGTTTCATCCAGTAAAACTTCAGTTTACTCTCTAGACTATTTACAAACATGTGTTGAATCTCAACAGGCGTTACAAAAAACAACTAACAATGAAAATAATTGTTGAATTTCCATAAAGATGAACAAATACGATATCGATACAAAGGTGAATTAATGCCAACTAAACTTGCATAAAGCTTGCAACTAAACTTGCTAATACATACAAATCAACTTTCATTGATTACATGGAGATAATCTTGCCTACCACTCTTGAATAGACAGAGACATATTTGTTTTTTTATACACCCATCAGTCTTCAAGAAATAGTGTTGAAAAAAACCGCAACTGTTGAAGCGTTGCTAATGATACAAATAATATTTTTCTTTGGCTGTAAGAATCTTCAAAAGATCAACATGCTCAAGGTGCTTCCTCACATACTCTGCTTGCTAATGGAACAGACAAAAACTTTCACGGTTAGGTTTCAACTACAAACCGTGAAAAAAAAAACTAAAGAAATAACAAATTCAACAAACATACCTCTTTATATCTACAAAAGCGGGAACCAAAAACACAGCAGTAAACGGGAACATTTTTCTCAAAAGATAAGCATAGTGACGTAAAAGCATAATCGCAATCATGTTGGGTTATATTGAGACCACAGTTACCAGATTAGAGACGTTTGATAGTATATTGTATAGCTTTATAGTTGAAGGACTTAATATGTAATTATAGCATAGTTTGGTTGCCTAAACCCTAATCTGCGCACTTAACTTAACGGGCTCTGCGCACTTAAGCTAAGTGCGCAGGCCCAGTGAGCTTCCTATATAAAGCTTGTGTGTGTGCAGCATTGGGGTTAGGGTTTTGGTTATTATCTTTTGCTAGCACAAGATAGGTGCGTACTTGCTGTAAATCCATGGTTCTTCAGTGTTAAATCATCAATGGAATTATCGTATTATTCATCTTGTGTGTCAGTTCTTACAATATTCATCTAGTTTCTTTTATTGTAGAAGATTAGTCACTTAAAACACCTAATTCATAGGTGTTTCTAAGTGATAACAATCTGTGCACTTACAAGATCTAGCATTTGGGACTTACAATTTGGTATCAGAGCCTCTGTGCTCTAGATTGTATCTACTTTAAGATACCAAAACCCTCATCTTGTTAGTTTTTATTATCAAGATTATTTTCTTTGTAAACTTTAAAATTTAGGTGTTTTTTTTTCTTATATTTTGGCTTCAAATTTCGTGAAAATCGTGTTTCTAAATGTTTAAAGTATGTTATTTTGATCAGAAAATGGTTTGGAAAGGATTCAGCTGAGTTTTATATTTGTTACAGCTCGTTTTTGCGCACTTATTTCATGTATCTTGCGCACTTATCTCATAAGTTGAGCACTTGTTTCTTAGTTTGAGTACTTGGATCATATATTGCATACTTGTGACTGTGAGTACTTAAACTTGTTATTTTAGTACGCAGCTAGGGTTTCTGCGCACTTGTTGCACTTTAATTGAATTTCTGCGCACTTGTTGCATTGTAATTGGATTTCTGCGCACTTATTGCATCTCATTGTCTTGAGTACTTATCTAGGGTTTCTGCGTACTTAAACAGAAATCTTGGATTAGTGCGCACTTACTGAAGGTGTAGTCTTGAGTACTTGGCTAGGGTTTCTGCGAACTTAAAATCTTAAACGAGAGTTTAAGTGAGTCTGCGCACTTATTTTAGTACGCAGGCTGATCAGTAAACACTGAGCACTTATAATGCCCAAGTGTTGACTGATCTACGAACTTATCAAGAAGCATAGCCACATGTATACTTCCGAGCTGCACACTTAACAAAGACTACAACTTGACAAGGCTGTTTATATTCTTACAGGTTGCTGCATACTTATCCAGACTGCTGTGAACTTAAGTGTGAACTTAACTGCGTACTTAGCTGCGAACTTAGCTGTGTACTTACGGACTTGGACAATTTTCTGGACTGATAACTAAAATCTGTTAAACCACATTCCTAAAATTCATCTAAATCATGGCTGGTAACAATAATTAATCAACTGTTAACCCTATCACACAACAAGACCTGGAAACCGGAACCACTACCAGAGTACCTAAGTTAAAAGGTGCTGAAGATTATGGGACTTGGAAGAACAGAATGAGGTCATTCTTTTACGTCACAGACTTCACCCAATGGAACTCTATCCAGTTGGGCTCACACATTCCCATGAGAACCACTGCCACTGGGGAAGAATTCAACCCTGATCCAACCACCTATACCGATGTTGACAAAAAATTACTCCAAAGAGATCACAAGGCTTATGGTGCTCTAACCATGGCCCTATCTAACGATGTTTACAACATGTTTGAAGAGTATGGCACGACACATGATCTGTGGTTTGCATTGAATGAATACTATGAAGGGAACGAAGAGATGCGCCAATACAATCAAGACATGGTGCAAAAAGAATATGACATGTTTGGCAGTATTCGTGGGGAAAGTTTGAGCTCGCACATTGATAGGTTCATGAGCATGTTGACAAAGATGAAGAAGGCTGGAATTCCTGTGAACAACAGAAATTCTATCAAGAAGCTGCTAGATTCATTGCCAAAAGAATGGAGCATCCAGTGTATGCTAATCAGAAAAGAATATCTTGATGCCCAGTCTACCTTGGCTGATCTCATCAACACATTGAAGTCCTTTGAGATGGACATTACAAAGAGAGAGATGAATCAGACCAATCCAAAGGCAGTACCCATCACTGCAATGAAAAACTTGGCTTTAATGACTCCAGTGGGTACCATGGGTTCAAGTTCTTCTCAGGTGTATGCTGATGGAATGATTGGTGGTAGCTCCAGCTCAGGAACGACCGTTCCATACTCTCAACCTAGTGGAAAGAATCCTCAACCCCCAACTCTCAATCCTCAACAAACAAAGCTTGCTAATGAACACGTTGAACTCTTCAACGCCTTCATGACCAGCTTTGAAGCTTTAAAGACAGGTGATCTGAAAAATGACATGATGAGCCCTGAAGATATGTATCAAGTGGATCCTGATGACATGGAGGAGATGGACCTGAAATGGCAAATGGCCATGATTACTCTCAGGGTTAAGAGATTCCAGGATAGAACAGGTCGAAGGGTTGGATTGGGAAATGCTGGGTTTGATAAATCAAAGATCAGGTGCTACAATTGCAAGACTCTTGGACACTTCAAGTATGAGTGTCCAACCTTAAATCAAGCTGAAGTTAAACCAGCAAAGAGGATGGTGGCAATTACAGATGGAGGTGAAGCCAACCAGCAGAAGGCGCTTGTGGTGCAAGACTTTGATTGGGGTGAAGAAGTTGCTGTGGCAGAGGCTGAAGTAAACAAGGCATTGATGGCAAAAATTTGCACTAAATCAACACTTGGTGTGAGTTCCTTGGAAGGGTCATCAGCTGAGATGCCAAAAGGAGAAGGGATGGAGAAGGCTGGTTTAAGAAGTGTGTTGAGTGAGGACAAGGGCAAGGAGACTGCTACTGAGGAAGCTTTTGTCGCTGAAAAGACTTCCACAAGAAAGGATGATCAGCAACCACAGAGCATGCAGAAGAAGGTTGAGGAGAGAGACCTGGTAAGTATCCCGCTCGAAATAAAATCAAAGCTGTGCTCACCAAGGTGTGTTACAGCCGTTGCTTACTGTTTGTCCCACAATAGGAGAATTTTAAGAGAAATGGATGACATACGAAAAATCAATACTGAAATGAAAGAAAATGAGTTAGCTTATCAGCGAAAGTTAAATGCAACAATAGCTGAAATGCACACTCTAAAAGAATTTGTTCTCAGAAAAGATTTTTTAATAAATGACTTAACTGAAAAACTAGAAAAATCTAGAAATGAAACAAATCATCTCCAAATTGTTGTGGACAAATGGAACGTAAGCAAGCATGCTCATACTGATATCCTTGATTGTTCAAGGAAATCTTTCGTCAAAGATGGAATTGGGTATAAGGATAAAAAGGGAATTGTAAAATCTCTCTTTTTACCCTTGAGCAAAAGTGAATATATACCCATTCCAAAACCACATCCAAAAAATGATCTTTTTGAAAAAGAATGTGTCACGTCTGAGTCACACTCTAATATAAGTAAAAGTAGTGCAGATATGACCCAACAGGATCAGGTGGACGATGATGAAAGTTGTGGTGGTCAAACAATGGGGTTAGGTCACCCAGGTGCTAATTACTCTACAGTGAATTGGTTCATCTGGAGCCATGATAAGTCAAACATTTCTTTGAATTCGGATGACTGTAATAACTTAACTAATTTGGATGACTGTAATAGTTTATCTAGGATGGATAACTGTAATAGTTTATCTAGGCCGGATGACTGTATTACTTTAACTTCTAAACTTGATTTCAAGGGTGTTGTGGACCCAAATGATAGGATGAATCCTATCAAACGATCGGATGTTTGTGTTGAAAATGTTATGCCTGTTTGTGTTGATCTTAATGATGCATTCTCTGATAATGAAAATGTATATAGACCATCTCCATTTGTTCCAGAACTAAAAAGAAACAGGTTTGGGAAATTTCTTACTGAAGAAATTCCAGAGTTTACACCATCATCAACAGATATGTCATGTTCTGAAGAATCACAAAGTGAAACAGATAACACAGCTTCTGAAGAATCACAGAGTGATACAGAAAGTGACATCAGCGAGCCAGAATGCAACACAAATGAAGAATCAAGCAACAACAACAGTGATGAAGCATGCTCAACAGACAGCCCCAACTCAAGCAACGACAAGAGAAGAACATCACAACCATCATCATCCAGATCTTCTTCAAAGATCAAACCTAAACACTCTAAATGCTTTAGATGTGGAAATGAGGGACATGTGGTCAAGAATTGTCATTTGCAACCCAAACCACAAAATGATACCAATACCCAAAAATCTTTTTCAGTTCAAATTAAAGATCTTCAAGAAACTATAAGAAGTTTTGTTAAGGCCACAAAAACTTGGAAAAGACAAGAGTCGGTTTTGGGTGAAAATCACGACAGATCAAAACTAAAACAGACCTGGATTCCAAAAGTTACTTAAATTATGGTCTGAGTCGTGACTGTACATAGTGTCTCGTATATTTATCTGTATATCTCTCTTGTTTTATGTGTTTTTCAGAATAAGCTACAGAAATGGTTGATTGCCCTGATGAGATATCTGTGGCACGTTGATAGCGGGGCGTCAAGGCACATGACGGGACTAAAAGAACTTCTTAAGAACTATCGATTCATTGATGGAGAATTTGTTGCTTTTGCCGGCAACGAGAAGGGCGGAAAGATAGTTGGGATAGGGGACGTGATTTCTGATGCATTGACTTTAGAAGATGTGAACTATGTTCCAGAATTGTGTTACAATCTGCTGAGTGTATCACAAGTCTGCGACAAAGGAATCTCAGTGTTATTTAATGACATGGAGTGCATCTTTCTAAAGCCAGGATTCATTCCTCCTACCAATATGATTATGCTTAAAGCTCCTAGACAAAATAATACTTATGTGATAAACATGAGGGATGCAAAGTCTGAATGTCAAATGACATGCTTACTTTCTAAAGCATCCGAGTCAGAGTCACTGCTATGGCACAGGCGATTAGGACATGTTAACTTCAAAAATATTAATAAGCTTTCAAAACTAAATCTTGTCAGAGGTCTTCCTTCTAAGGAATTCCCCTTTTCTGAAAAATGCTTAGCATGTGCCAAAGGAAAACAACACAAAAAATCGCATAAGTCCAAAGCTGTGAACTCTATAGACTCACCTCTTCAATTATTGCACATGGATCTGTTTGGTCCTATTAGTGTTAAAAGTCTAGCTAAAAAGTCTTATTGTTTGGTGATAACAGATGATTTTTCCCGATTCACATGGGTGTACTTCTTGGAATACAAAAGTGAAGCTGCTGAGATTCTGATGCTGTTTGTTCCTCTCATTGAGAACATAATAAAGACAAAAGTTAGATCAATCCGAAGTGATCACGGAACCGAATTCAAGAATCAAAGTTTCGTGACTTTCTGCAACAACAGAGGAATTCATCTTCAGTACAGTGCTACGAGAACTCCTCAACAGAATGGTGTTGCTGAAAGGAAAAATGGTACACTTATTGAGGCGGCCAGAACCATGCTTATCGACTCTAAACTGCCGATCATTTTCTGGGCTGAAGCTGTGAATACCGCCTGTTATGTTCTTAACAGAGTCTTAATTGTAAAGACGCGCGGGAAAACAGGTTATGAGTTGCTCTTTAAAAGAAAACCTTTGATTGACTACTTCAGGCCTTTTGGATGCTCATGCACGCTGCTTAACAACTACGAGAACATAATGAAGTTTGATGCAGTTGGAGATGAGTGCTTCTTTGTTGGATACTCCTCAAGTCAAAAGGCTTATAGAGTGCACAACAAACGAACCAAAATGGTTCTCGAGTCTTTTTATGTTGATTGGCAGGAATCCAACTCTACCAACACAGGAGCCGGTCCTGACTGGTTCTTTGACGTGGATGTTGTTTTCAACAATTTCAGCATCATTGATGAACAACCATCTGAAAATCAAGCAGCCGATCCTTCTCCTCTTGAAGATACTCTTTACTCTTCCGAAGACGATGCAGCACCTTTCACCACCCGCTTTTCTCCACTCGTAGCTGATCCAATTGTTCCCCTTCAGACCACAAATGGTGATGCAACTGTTGAAACTACTCCATCTCCTGAAGGTACTCCAGCTTCAGAAGAAACATCTTCAACACAACAATCTGCAAATGATCCATCCAGTTCGTCAACTCCTACAGATCACCTTTCCAATCTGCCTTCCCAAATTCAAGAAGAACCAAACATGGGATTTAAATCTTCTAAGGATCACCCTGTGGAGAACATCATTGGACCAATCTCTGAGGGTGTTCTTACTAGAAATCAGGCAGACAAACTAAATATTGCACTTTCAGCCTTTCTATCTCAGACGGTACCTTTCAGCATTGAAGACGCTGTCAGAGATGCAAGTTGGGTTGAAGCTATGCAGGATGAGCTATATCAGTTTAGAAAGCTAAAGGTTTGGGAACTTGTGGACTTACCTGAAGGAAAGTATCCTATCGGAACAAGATGGGTTTTTCGCAACAAAATGGATGAACGAGGTGTGGTAATTAAGAACAAGGCTCGTCTAGTTGTTCAGGGTTTTCGTCAACAGGAGGGCATTGATTATGAGGAAGTGTTCGCTCCAGTTGCTAGACTTGAAGCCATACGTATCTTCCTGGCATACGCCTCATACAAGAACTTCAAAGTCTTTCAAATGGATGTGAAGAGTGCATTTCTGTACGGGGAGATCAAAGAAGAAGTCTATGTTTGTCAACCCCCAGGTTTTGAAGATCCCCATCATCCCAACAAGTATTATAAACTGGATAAGGCTCTCTATGGACTTCATCAAGCTCCTCGAGCTTGGTATGAGACCTTATCTTCATACTTGCTGCAGAATGGGTACACAAGAGGGAAGATCGACATGACTTTGTTCACCAAAGAAGTCAACAAACACTCTATCCTTGTTCAGATTTATGTTGATGATATTATCTTTGGCTCCACTGATGAAAACTTATGCAGGGAATTTGAAAGCATCATGAAGTCTCAATTTGAAATGAGCATGATGGGAGAATTATCGTTTTTCTTAGGCTTGGAAGTGCAGCAGAAAGAAGACGGAATTCTCATCCATCAAGCAAAGTATACAAGAGACATTCTGGCAAAATTCAACATGACCGACTGCAAGCCGTCCAATACTCCTTTTGCGGCTCAAACAACACTTGTACCAGATCTTCAGGGCAAACAACACTTGTACCAGATCTTCAGGGGCCTTCAGTGAATCCTCACACATATCGATCAATGATTGGCTCCCTGATGTATCTCACAGCTAGCAGACCAGATATAATGTGGGCAGTTGGATGCTGCGCGCGTTTTCAGTCTAATCCTAAGCAATCGCATGAGACTGCAGTGAAAAGAGTCTTCCGCTACCTCAAAGGAACACCAAAACTTGGTTTATGGTATCCTAAGAGTGATAACTTTGATCTAATCGCTTACTCTGATAGTGATCATGCAGGTTGTAGGATCGACAGAAAATCTGTCTCTGGTGGCTGTCAATTTCTGGGTAACCGGCTAGTGTCTTGGCAGAGCAAGAAGCAGACCACCGTGTCCATCTCCACTGCTCAGGCCGAATACACAGCTGCTTCCAGTTGTTGCTGTCAGGTGTTATGGATCCAAAATCAGCTTTTGGACTACGGTTTGAATGTCATGCATACACCTATTTTTATTGATAATGATGCATGTCGTGACATCGTGAAGAATCCAATTGATCATTCTAAAACCAAACACATTGAAATTCGGATTCACTCAATTCGTGATGCGCACGACAAAGGGTACATACAGGTGTTGCCTATCGATACTGCTGATCAAAAAGCAGATATCTTTACAAAAGCTTTCGATAAAACCCGGTTTCATCAGTTGGTTTCATGGCTTGAGATGATAAATTTTGAATAAAAAAAAAAAAAAATTTGTGTATATTTTATAGAAAAATCTTCTTTTCACTTAAAACAAGATTTTTGGGGGAGAAAGTAAACCGGTCTATTCTTAATGCAAAATTAATTCAGGAAATGATAGGAACTAATCATGTCTCGTCAGCATGTGAATAGGACCCAGAGGATGTTGTGACCTCAAGCAACGATGTGTCGGTAGATTCAGCCTGGAATCAAGTAAACTGCCACTAGGTGATTAACAATGAAGATCTACACGGAAAGCTGGATTCCCACTGTGCTTTAGGTCTGCACAAGCTGAGTCCGGTCATACATAGGTTGAGAAATTAAAAGACACAGAAAATTTTGTGCATAGGTAAATCAAAAGACACCTAAGAGTGCAAGCTACCAATGCGGGCTAAGAAAAACATAATTTTTTGAAAAACTGAGCAGCAAAAGACACGCAATGTTAGTGACGTGCAAACATATATAGATAGCTCATCAAACGATCAGATGATCATCTTCTCTGCTTATGGGAACATAGACCTGAAGCTCTCATCATCTGATCAAAATAATGATCATCTTCTCTGCTTATGGTAACATAGACCTGAAGCTCTCATCATTATATTTCAATAAACCTTGAGGATCGGTAGGCCAATACCTAGCACACTGTGGGGTCCATAAAATTTTCGTCAATATTACCGAAAAACATGATAAACAGCATCGCCAAACACATGTTGAAAGATAAAAGGCATGGATTTAAGTGGACAAGCATACCGACAATTGTTCTTAGGCTGCAGCTATCCAACGGGAAGTTGAAACGGGTTCTGGCAGGTATGGTTAGTATGATCTTGAATGCAGAAGGTAAGACTTGGTAAAACCCCACTTATTACATTGGTTTTGGGCTTTAAAACTACTTATTGGGCCAAACTGTCATATCTGCGTACTTATTGGGCCCTGCGCACTTAACTCAAGTGCGCAGGCCCAACTGCTGATGTGTATATGTACCTAGTCAAAAGAGGTCAAAATGTTTTATTATCCTTAACACTCTTTACTAACCCTAATTTTCATCAAAACCTCATCATCTTCACCGTTCATTATCATATTCATCATCATCATCACATCTAATCACCCCAAATACCTTCATAATCCCAATTTAAACCTTATTTCTTTCTTCGTTTGCTGATTATACTCACTGATTAAGGTAGATTTTTTGTGTTATTAATGGTTCATTGACTGTGATTACAGGGTATAAATGAATGATCAAGATGTATCAGTGGGGATTTAGTTGTATTATGGGTTTTTGAATTCTTGAAGATCTGCGCACATGATAAATGAACAAGTGCGCACTTGTCTCATAGAGACTGCGCACTTGTCTCATAATCATACAAGTACTCAAGAACCCTAATATGCTGCGTACTTATCTGTGTGAACTTAAATCTTGAACGAAGGTTCAAGTGTCTGCGTACTTGCCTAGTACGCAGACCTGACTGGTTTTCTAAGATGTTACCATGCCCGGGTTGACTTGGACTGCGAACTTGTTTTGGGCTATTATGTGCGCACTTGACTTGGACCTGCGTACTAACCAAGTGCTCAGTCAAGTATGTGCGCACTTGACTGAGCACATGATACTGATTGACTAAATCTGGACTGCGTACTTGATAATCTTGCACACTTGGACTCTAAACAACGATATAACTTTCATCTTGACTATTAAGACACTTGAACGGACTGCGAACTTAAAACCGGACCTTAATGATCTAACAACTGAAATTCAAACGTACCATTGACACCGATCCATCAAATCTTAATCCAATGATTGTTAAAAATTTAAAACCTAAAAATATTAATAAAATCTAAGTCTAAGTTCGTTGTCCGTCTAAGTTTAAGTCTAAAGTCAGTTATCGGAGATCTAATTGGCTTTTCGTGCTCTTGGTTAAACAGATGGCACTTGACTGGGATCCTAGAGGCATGCACAACCAACCGATGAATCTCGATACTGAGGATGCCAAGTTTAGAGATGTAGTGACTTGGATAAGACGCAGCAAAGTCGGATTTGCTGTGCAGAACGCTGAACCAATTTACGTCTCCCACATTGAAGATTTTTGGAGATCAGCTAGAGTCGAAACAGTATCAAGAGTCAAGCGTATTAACGCAACTGTCCGAAACAAGCTTGTGATCATTACTGAGGACACAGTTCGAAACGTGCTAAGGTTGCAAGATCAACCAGGAACTTTCAGATTCATGTCTAAAGCTGATATTCACCAACAATTCAGGATCTTCGGCTACAAGGGTGAATTTGACAAGAGAGGCGATGTAAAGAAGAGTCAACTTACAAGAGACTGGAGACTTATCAGTCATGTATTCTTAATGTCTCTATGTCACAGAAAGGGAGGATACAATGCGCTGAGTGCTGAATGGTCGACAGCAATGATAAAGATCTGCAAGGACGAAGCGTTCAATCTGTCAGGCATGATCTTTGACTATATGGTGAAGAATGCAGATGCTGGTTCAGGGAAGTGGGCTATGTATCCGAGGTTTGTCCAGATGATGATAAACACTCAACATGAGGGTCTGCCTGTCGGTGACGAATACATATTCACCAGAGGGGCACGATTCTTCACAGAGTGCAACACACCTGACTGGGAACCAATGCTAGAAAACATGTATGCGGCCCAGCGATATCCTGTTGTTATGGAACTGTACAACAAAATCAAGAAGAGAAGATCAGATGCTGCAGAACCCCGACAACAATCCAGAGCTGCCCCTGCACCTGGATCATCTGAACCCACTCCTTCAGCCCAGCCGACTGCTGAAGAGATTGCCCTAGAAAAATCAAGGGGCAAAAGAGTGGCGACTGAACCTGCTCCATCAAAACCTAGCAAGAAGAAAAGACCAGCAGGTCTGTTGCAAGAAGGGAGAGACACTCTGACAACTGAGCAACTTGAAACTGCTGCAGCTTTACAAGAAGTTGCTGAATATGAGAGGGCAGCAAGAAAAAGAAGAAGAGAACAGCTACCTGAATCAGAGATCCCTCGTGTTGTGACTCAGGAAGATATTGAGGGACAAGCGGTCTTAGAACACATGTTTGGGCCTGAACAACCGAATCAACCAGGGCCTTCCACTGCTGCTGCTCCTGCTCCCAAAGCTCCAGCCCAGAGATCAGCCGAACCATCCTCATCAGCTCCTGCTACACCTCGTCGCAAACCGGTGCATCAGGAACTATATGAGAAGCTTGTCAAAGAGGTCGGTAAAACTGCTGCGAGAGAGATATGCACTTTAAAGAGCGACGTGCACAACAATCAGGAGCTTAGAAAGAAAGTAAAGAAGCTCAAACACAAGAATCGGAACATGGAGAAAGTCATTAAAGATCAAAGATACATCATCAAGTTCCAGAATGAAGTTCAAATGCAGATGTTTGAGATGTTCCAAGAATTTAAGAAGGAACTAACAGGTGCTCCCAGCGTTACTTTTGATGAAACTTTCGATTTTGGAAAGTTTTTGGAGAAGGAGAAAGAGAAAGAAAGGATCGCCGAGGAAAGTGAGGTTGATGAAGTAAGCGAAGATGAGATGCCAGAGAGATTTGTGGAAATGGGAATGGACGAAGAAGTGGTTTATGAGACATCTGATGGGCACAAGTTGGATCCCGAAAGATCAACTTGGTTTCCTCGAAAGCCCATCACCATTCCAGCCCTACATCAGAATATCCATCACACAAAGTCTGCTCACCAGGAGAAGATCATCTCCTGGAAATATGATGAGGAAAAGAGATTGTTTGCTGTGAAAAGGAGAGGGGAGTGATACAATATTTCAAAGGTCAAAAGGAGCTGAAATCTCTCCCCCGATGGGATATCTAGGAGCTCAGCAGGGCCCCTTTCATCAATCACTCTCTCGACTCCCAGGCTGCCATGGTCGAGAGGTTTATCAAGAAGGAATGCGACACAGATTTCCAAATCCTAAAGCCGAAAAAACCAAGAAGGAGAATCTCGAAGAAAAGAATCGATCCAGCAACCGGTCGTGGGATGATAACATATGTGATCGACCCTCCACAGGTCGTCACTCGAGTCCCTATTAGATCTGAGCTTCCAGTAATGCTGAGGAATTTCAAGAAATGGTTTTACGACAGCAACACTGGTGAAGCTGTCATTAAGCTGCAGGACGATTCAGAGGCGTTAAGGATTTTGGATCCAGTGGACGTGTTTGCACTCAACTTGTCAGATCTGAATATGCTGTTTGCAAATCAGATCAATGTGGGTGCCGGGAACACGTTGTTTGAAGAAGTTGTGCTGTTTAGAAGGGCTGTGGATAGAGTCATGCATCTGAAACGAGAGCTGCTTGAGATAATCGACAGGATCAATGCAGCAGATAAAGAAAAGGAGGATAGAGGGAAGGCTGCTGTTGCTGCTAGTGCAGAAACTGCTCAACCTGAAGTCGAGACTGCTTCAGAGGCACATACTGAAGAACCTGCACCAGTAGCTGATCCTGAAGGAACTACAACAGAATCAACTCAAGCTCCTCAAGCAACTGAAGAAGATCCAGTCGCGTTATACATGCAAGACCCCCCCGAGCAGGTTAAGGGGGAGGAAAGCGAAGTGGAGATAGATTGAAGATTAAAGAACTGGTAGCTGTGGTCTAGGGGGAGTATTGTTGGGTTATATTGAGACCACAGTTACCAGATTAGAGACGTTTGATAGTATATTGTATAGCTTTATAGTTGAAGGACTTAATATGTAATTATAGCATAGTTTGGTTGCCTAAACCCTAATCTGCGCACTTAACTTAACGGGCTCTGCGCACTTAAGCTAAGTGCGCAGGCCCAGTGAGCTTCCTATATAAAGCTTGCGTGTGTGCAGCATTGGGGTTAGGGTTTTGGTCATTATCTTTTGCTAGCACAAGATAGGTGCGTACTTGCTGTAAATCCATGGTTCTTCAGTGTTAAATCATCAATGGAATTATCGTATTATTCATCTTGTGTGTCGGTTCTTACAATATTCATCTAGTTTCTTTTATTGTAGAAGATTAGTCACTTAAAACACCTAATTCATAGGTGTTTCTAAGTGATAACAATTTGTGCACTTACAAGATCTAGCATTTGGGACTTACAAATCAATGTCTTGCCTGACCCTATCTGGAAAAACGCTATAGTGTTCTCCTTGATTGCTTGAGCTAATGCCTCTATCCGGTAACCGTAAAATATTCACAAAAATACTACATCAACCATGACTCAAATTAATGAAACACGCAAGTTGTACAGACAAAAACTAAGACGCATTAAACAAACTCATAAATGACTTTAAAAAAACAAAGGCATACCTATCTTGAGTTTGATGCTGCCATTGTTGAACCGTTGGTAAGGGTTAGCTATTATTTTTCTTTGACTGTAAGAATCTTTCAAAATCAACACATTTTTCAACCTAGATACTCTGGTTACTAATGGAACAGACAAAAGATTGACGGTTATTGAAAAACAAACGGATAAGTATTATTGTTATTGTTACCTGATACCTGAATCCTTCGATTTGAATGTCAGTGTGAGAAAAGCATCTGTTATTATGATTTAAGAATTTAAGAGAAAACAGTAAAATATTTGAGAGATGGGGAGCCAGAGATATGATACCTTTATACAGTTGTGTAATGTGGTTTTGAGTTTGAAATTTGAATTTGAATTTCAAGCTCAAATTTAGAAGCAACAGTCGTATGAACCTCTGTTAAAGCAAGTGGCAATATTTAATTAATTTATTATATTATGAACCGCTGTTCAGCCAAGTGACATTATTTAATTATATTTTTAAGCTGGATAATGACATCACTTTTATCATCAGCAAGACATTGTTGGCCTGTCTTTATGGCTGCCACGTCAGCTTTTTTAGGAGTTTCTTATGTCACTCACGACTCTCCTATTATAATAGATAGATATATAAAGAAATCAAAACAATCTAATTGTCACCTGTGCCTATGTTTCTTTTTCTTTTGAAAGGCAGTCACTAGGGGTGTTCAAATTCGGATAATCCGAATTTCGGATATCCGAATTTCGAATAGTCAATATTATGATCCGAATCCGGATCCGAAATTTTGGATAATCCGAATTTTGGATTCGGATCATCCAATGGAAAATCTGAAACTTAAAAAAATATAAAATAAAAAAAACGTTCTCCTTTATGTCAAAAATGTGAACTTGTTAAAAAACAAAAATCGAAGTTAGATAAACGAAACTGGAACAAAAAAATGTAAAAGAAATTTACCGTTTGGTGGACGGGGGCTGTGGAGGTCGGAGACGAGGTGGACGAGGGCTGTTATACAGAAGAGAAGAAGGAGCGACTGATATGGATTGAAGTAGTATGGACTTAGGGTTAGGAGGATTAGGGATTTAGGATTGTGTATTGTGTTATTAGTGTATATAATATTATATATTTATATATATTTTTTTAATATTCGGATTCGGATAATCCGATTATCCGAAAATTTTTAAAATCAGGATCCGAATCCGAATCCAAAATTTCGGATTATCCGATTTTCAGATATCGAAAATCGGATTATCCAAAATTTTGGATAATTCAGATTCAGATTATCGGATTTTTCGGATTCGAATTCGGAGTCGGATTTTTTTGAACACCCCTAGCAGTCACTTCTCCCTTGTGCTTAATAGTTCATTAAGTTACGGGTTAGGGTTAGGACCACCATGTGCTTTTCCAAGATGTAGTTCAAATGTTGATGCACGCTATGCATTAGTGTTCCTCTTATATGTTAATTTATTGGCTTAATAAATTTTTTTTGAACATAAAGGTAGTTTACCTTTTTAATTCTTTTTAGTTTTATATAAGTTCTTTGAATATTTAAATACAATATGTGAATAGATTATCTTGTATACATTGACCATTAATGTGTAAATATCAATACATGTAATTTTTTTATATAATAAATAAATGACAAAGAATGGAGATATCCGAATCGTAGATGACAATGAAAATGAAGAATTTTTTTTTTTTAACGAACAACTAAAGTATTGCCGGGTACTCTGTACGCGGCCCTCAATGGTCGAAAGGGGCCCCAGACGGCCTCTAGTCCGTACGGACAGAGCCCTTCGGCCCACCCGTCTCCTGTTCCAGGGAAAACCCGACCCACAAACACGCCCGAAGGCACGACGGTAGTGAACCGGTAAAACCTGGAGAGATCAGGAGTCGAACCCATGACCACAAAGGTCAAGGGTCTCTCCATCACTTCCCAACCACCTACCCCACCACAAGGGTGGGATATCCATCACATGCCTCCCGTGAAAATCGAACCCGACTCCCTCAAAGAAAGAACCAGCCCTTTTACCACTAGACCACATGATCAGAATATGAATATGAAGAAAATGACCCATTCACCTCTTTCGTAATCTCAATAATGATGATGGATAGTTGACTAAGTTGTTACAAATTTTTGAATTTTGAACCAAATTATAAAAATGTTAGGGGCGTATTTGTAACTTTAGCCTCGTTTGCAGCCATCATTTGCGGTTGCTGACCTGGACTCGGGTGCAACTATTTCCGTTGACTATAGGAAAGTCAACATACTTAGCTGCATGGAATTTTATTTGAACCTAACAAAAACGAAAACTATGAGTTGTTATTTTGTTCTTTTGTAATTAACATATATGATATATGTTCAACATTGGCTTTATTTTTGTTTAATTAATCGTAATTTCTCATTTAGGCTGTTTGATCCTGAATGTTTTTTTACTTTTATAATAAAAATACGAATATCTTTTAAATATTTGGCCATCATCTTGGCGTAACGTCCAACAAGATGATTCGATTACAAACACTACTAAAAAAATCATTTACAACTAGGGCTGCAAATGAACCGAACAAACACAAATATGGCTCTGTTCGTGTTCGTTTGTTAAGGAAATTTTGTGTTTATGAACACTTTCCGAACGAGATTTTATATTTGTGTTCGTTTGTTAATTTTGTTCTCGAACGCACACGAACACAAACGAACATTAATGAACACAAGCATTCACAAATAAGTGTTCATGAACAGAGCAAACACAAACGGACATATATTAACTTTTGAATAAAACCGAATTCATATACATTAAGATATTAGCTAGATTCACCCAAATATAACCTTATTGTCTAAACATACTTAGTACTTAACATAATATTAGTAAGCATAATTAAGCAGTGTCTCAAAAAACTAAGTTCGCATTGGAGGTGGATGGAGAAGGGCGTTGGAGATGAAAGGCATCGACGCTGAACGTGGAAACATATAATGAGCTTGGATACAAAAAATAGGTTTATTGATCTCATATAGTCATATATTTACCTCACATATATTATTAATTTGGGTAAAACAAATAAAAATAAAATAATGTAAAAAAAATATACTAATTAAAAACACTAATAAACTATCGAACACAAATGAACATAAACGAACACGTTAACGAACGTTCACAAACATAAATGAACGAACGCGACCTCCGTTCATGTTCGTTTGTTTAACTAAACGAACTTCCCGTCGAACGGTTCATAAACGGTTCGCTGTAAGTTCAGTTCGTTTACAGCTCTATATGCAACTCTGCTAAACAAACGATGGTTGAAGATGGTTTTTGGGGTCGCAAAAACCATATGGGAAAATTGGCTTTTGTGACAAAATTTTTCTTCAAGGAACTTACGATCGAATTGCAACAGTCGCAACTTTTGCAATCGAACATTTTCTGACTGGTTTTCTGATGACATGTTGATTGCACAACTTGAACCAAATTTTATAAACAAAAATACTTTTTTTTCAAAAGTTTAAATTTTTATAGAACTCTAATATTACAAATTAAACCAATGGATGGTAATTCACAAATCAACCAATGATATATACAAATTATATAAAAAAAATAAGAAGTCCAAAGCAAAACGATTTCAACAAAATAAGAATTCCTATAGCTTGTTGCCCTTTCCTCTTGATGCCACCTTGTAATTTCAATTTTAAATAACCATTAATTTTCCTACTTAATGTCACTTGACCAACCATGTTTGACCTTTTAAACATATCCTAAAACCAAACCATGGTGGGTTTGACCTTTTGAAACATGCATATTGCATGTTACAAACTTTACTTTATCATATTAGAATTAAATATATGTAATTTACAAGTTACAACACAACCCAATAACCCATTGAATTTGTTTTGAACGTGTAAGGGTGATTAATTTAAAACCAAAATTATTGATTCATTAGAATGTTGGATATGCACATAATGTATTAGTTACTTGTGTCCAATGTTTTTTATTTATATCTTATGGAAGTGTATTTTGCAAATTATGACACCTTTATCTCCAACTTTGAAGAATCACAAATGTTCTTCGAAGGAACACGTCATGTTTCCCAGGTGTTCGGAAGGATATAAATTAGGTGGTTGGTGACTTGCGAACATGGGAATATTGGAATCCAAGGGTTGATGAAGAGTAATGCAGGAAACAGAGAATCGACACTTTATTTGGTAGATGGATCGACAGGCACTTTAAGGAGTTATTCCCTAACATTTTCAATTTAGAATCCCAATAATGAAGAAAAAATTGTTTGGTCGCTGGACGTGTGTGGATCCAACACATGGGATGTCGATGAAGCCATGAAGTTGTAAAAGAGACCCATTGGAGGACCCTGAAAAGGCGCAACTAAAGGGGCGCATAGACGTGACTAACTAATGTAATGTTTCATAAGGAAATGACAAAATGGCATTGATTAAGGGATTCTTCAGGCTTATTCTCTATGCATTAATTTAGTGTATCATGGAAAATGAATGTGTATTACAGATGTAGGCATTTGCATGACTCGATAAAATCGATTGATTTAGATAGAAGTCCTACAAAAGAAGCATTAGCGAGAAGAAAGGTTTTGGTGTCGTCTTTGAGTTGTGTTAAATGTGGTGCCCACTCATAATCGGCTGATTACTAGCTTGTTACTTGCCGGTTCACATAAAGAGCAGGGTCAAAGAACTATTACAGTTTCCTAAGGCTTTGGCGGGGAACAGTTTTTACGGAGAATAAATTCAAGCCATCAATGGATTCATTATAGTGCATATGGAAAGCGAGGAACAAAAATCTTCAAAAACATACATAATAGTACACAAACGGTTTTTGAGTGAGTATTTTGTAGAATGGCTCATGGGAATAAGGTATTTGAAGTTGTATTTTGTGTTCCAACTCTAGCAGCTAGAAGTGTATTTTTCAATCATAATATAAGTTTGCCGTTGAAAGAAAATGATACCAATTGGTTAAATGTAGACAAACTTAACGATATACTATTGGCACTGCACACAGATTAAAAATCAGTGTTTAAAAACATGATCATGGATTATTAAACTGAAAAAAGGCGTGTTTAATGGGGCAACTTATGACCCACCACAATCTAGCATGTAATTCCCCATTACATGAACATGAATGTTACCAAAATTGGGTCAATTTTACCCAAATAAAATTCAACAATATACCCTTTAAATGTCGAAAATGAAACGTCTTACCAATATCAAGGCATAAGAGCCAATGCAAGCCCCCACTTAGGAGCTACTTCAGTTCTCTTGGTGTCATACTCTGCTGACACGGTTATCAATGACTTTGGTCGCCATTCTCGTTGACACAACATTGCCACTTTCCCATTGTCTGAGAACCTAGTTTTGACCCTGTTGTAGCGGTCGATAGCATGAGCGCTTCCGATGGTAAAACTGTTTTCTAGTGTGGATAATCCATGTGTCATTTCAGCGACAACCTGGGTGTTGTTTGAAGCATCCACAGAGTGTACATATGATGCCTTCAATGTTTGACCTTTGTCCATCCTGCCAATTGCCACATATTCGTTAGACAATTACCAAAGACTTGAGGCCGCAATAATCACCCTTTCTTCAAAACAATGGTTGTTTTGATTTGCATTTTGGTCAGGTCAAAATACAATCAGTCGAGTCGAATTTACTCAAATCTTACAATGGTCATAACAGGTCACTCTTACAAAACTTGCTAACATAAAACGGGTCCAAATGGGCCATGACCATTGTTTGTCCCCACCACCCACTAAGTGACCCATTACCCAACCCGACCCACCGGTCCATCGAAAATCATAATTAAAAAAAAAAAAAAAAAAAAAAAACAGTTATCCAGCAATGAGGATGTTTAAACATACAGCATAAGTGTGGCAGAAAGATCAGGCTTGTTAAAACTAATGCCAGCTGTGTATTTGGTGAAAGAGGCAGAAGCGGTATCAAAACCAACTTCACAACCAAGTAGTACATCCTTGTGGCCGACTGCTGCAGCAAGATTTAAAACAGGTGATGGATTCAAGCCTATACTGGAATCAATTGCAATCCGAGGATGAACGTACTGAACATCAAGCTGAGAACATATAAAAGGTCTCATGTTAGTATTTATCTAGGCATATATATCATAATTTACAACTGACGATCACTGACCTTTCCAGACTTGTGATCGGGAACATCGAAGCTCAAAACTGCTTTTGTAGATGGCATTACTTCATTTACAGTTACTTTTGTTGAGACCTGCAAAATGAAGAAAACGTAGAATTAAGCAAAATTCTATCAGAAACCATAGTAAGATAATTTAGAGAGCAGAGTATTAGGTTCTTACATTAGAATATGTATCAACTTTTACATCTACAACAGTCCTTCCGCTCTTATACTGAGCACTTACATCTCCAAGAAAAATCTGACCTTTTGTCAAACCCGTAGCTACCAGTCCCTATAAAAAGAAAAGAGATTTATCCAAGGGTTGTAGTATAAAGGTGGACTATATTTCAGCATACATACCAATTACAAACTATCAAAAAGTTAAAAGAAGCTTCTTATTACCATGGGAGTGGATCCAGGAACTGATAATACAAACTTGTAATCATAGTTGTAATCTTTGGTCAACAGATCTGTACAAGGAAATAAACATTGGTCAGTCCTGCTTTTAACTATAGCAAATAGTAAAAAAAAAAAAAAAAAAAAAAAAAAAAAAAAAAAAAACAAAGAAATAAATAAACCATTTTTGTTAAAGTAACATAAATGCCAAATCAGACATCCTTATCCACAGATAAACCAAATCTACTTGAAGCAAAAGTATAATGGAATCAGCTATATTCACATTTAAAACATTTATATTAAAGAAACAAGACATCCATGGTTGCATACTATCTTATAATACTAGCAAAACTATAAGGGGAGATCGCAGCCGAGTTAAGAAACGCATCACAAAACCGTTGTTGAGTATCATAACAAACAAGCCTTCAAAAAAAAATGTAACCAGCATTAATAAGCCAAATCATAGCATCTTACAAGTAACAGAATGTACCATGTTACTCTTGTGGTGCTGAAATGGAATCTTCTTGTTATATGTTTTAAAAGTAAGCTCGGTTGCCATTTTATGCTTTCTTCAGAAGTACAAGGGCAAGGTGAAAATATAATTCTACAAGTGTAACGGGTCTAATGGACAAGGTGCAAAACAGTCACTTTATTGCATTTCTTAGTGCAAAAGTAAAATCTAAAAGAATAGAAATGTGTTGGAGTGATTCTTGTAACAAAGTTTCCTTTGATTACATTCCTCTAAGTTCAACCTGGAGAGTGGTGAAAAGGTTGATGTCCCATTTGTAGTAATAAAATGCAAACATAATACAATAATACAATAATGATCACAAAAAGAGACAGTTACAGAATTATTGTAGCTTATGAAGATCGGGCCACATAGTCCCACAAACACTTCTGTACCACATCTCAAAATTTTAAAGGTTTACTTATACACTCCATTATACGAAGTACAAATCAATACAAACTAAGGTGCAAGTACCCAAAAACTAATCAAAGACGAGAGCACAGGCGGTAAAATAAAAAAGAGAAGTAAAAGTACTAAACGCTATTGTGTTTAGTCCAAGTTTTAAGCTAGGGTAAAGCAAAATCTCAAAAGACTTGTGCAGAAATTCCAGACTTTCATAAACCTTTTCTTTATCCTTCTTTGCAGCTCTCTTATTCTTTTGTTTTAAGCCCACTTTGGTGGAACCCATCCAACACAACAGGTGCACCAGACAAAGTGACGACAAAATAAAACTGTAGATAATCTAAAGGGCAGAGGCTAAGAAGACATAGATGAGTTTGTGATTTTGTTAATTTTACAATGCTCTTTCTTTTAGCTATATCACATACATTACAGCTAATCAATATAAGGTATATATGCCGGTGGTGTCCAAAAGAGTCCAGGAGTAGAAGATATATCACATCCAAAGCAGTTTTTACCTTACATATTTATTAGAAACAAAACTGTGTATTGATGCTTTAATTAGAAAGAAATTGTTAAATTTTGTCAAAAAAAGAACAGCATACGATATTAATAGTAAGACAGCAGTCAAAGGATCTAGAGTGCTTCTGATCGACCTAAGATTGCAAATCCTCCCTCTATGAGATAAGGCTTTCAGAAGGTTAATGGGAGGACAACAGTTCCTATTTCACATTTAGCAAACTCTAAAACACAAAACAATATCTCAATTAAGCGAGGTGTGACAAACATCAAGAGACTTCAAAATATAGCGAAAACAAGGATCACTTAAATATGTTTGGAAAGTTAAAACTATTATCAACACTAAATTCTAAACTTCAGTTTCAAAGTTCTCAGAGATTAAATATTCAAATGAGAGAAATATTAAAACTGAGTGGCTCATGGCCATTCACAACATCTGTCATTTCACCAACTCTTATAACTCAAAACTAATAGACATTATAACATTTAACACATTTCAAATCTCTCTTTAAATCAACTGTACCGAGATTTTGAATTTCAAACTTTTATCATCAGTGTTCACGACAGTGCTTTGCAGTTTTTGTACTATGATAAAACATTCATTCTACAATGGCAAGTAAGTTTGCAATGGTTTATACCTAAGTAGTTAACTCAGCCGATAATATATCGGTCAAAATACCGGCACCGATATTATCGCCGACATTGGCCGATATTTGACCAATATAACACCAATATTCCCGATATTGGTGTTTTTCTTCTTAGTTCTTCCATTTGTCTTGCTTCTTATAGTTGTTATTACTGTTTTAAGTCTTAATTGTTAATTGTTAGTGTTAAATATTAGTGTTTTAAGTCTTAACAAGTTCCCACTTGCTACAATTGTTAGTGTTTATTATTAGTGTTTTGCAAGTTGTAAAAGGTTAATTTGTTAATGGTAGGAGAGTATATTGAATTGTTAGTGTTAAACTACTATATGTATGGATTTTGCATGATATAAAAATTGCCGATATCCCACCAATATCTCACCGCAATAACCTATATCTCAAATATTGGTCCTTCACCGATATCCGATATTTTACCGCAGTAACTGCTTAGGTTTATACTTAAACTCAAAAGAGAATTTAAGTGAATACAAAAAATCGTGAGGTGCGCTAGTGTAGTGGGCATAGTACAAGGAGTTCAAAGTTCGAACCATGATAAAACGGGATATTTGTCTCAACTCTATTTTTGTATTATCTCAACTTTTTTGTTTGTCATTCATGATTCATCATTGACATTGAGACATTGAACTACTTACACCTCTATTAAATTGAACATGCAAATTCTTACCTAATGGAGACGCTTATGATATCAGGTAGAAAGTGAGAATGCATGAAATGGCAATGCTAGTTGCTTTCTAAATAGGGAAATAAGGTTACACTAAAAGCCTTAAAAGAGAGCAAATTCATCAATACAAATGTATGTTTGAATGCCTGAATGATACATCTGCGAATGGTTACATAAATCAGCTCCGGTTGATTATTCGCAATCGTGGATAACAATACAGCAGGCAAGCGTGAACATGCACCTTACATATTGATTTATGTAACCAACAGTATTAATATTTAATAACAATAACAAAGAGAAAAAAAAACTACTGGAGCTGAGCAAAAAGGGTTCATGGATAGAACTAATGTTACAAAGAAAAAGAGAAATGACGGAGAAGTGTTGGTGTAAGTTTTAACTAAGTTAAGAACAGTTGACAATTGTGAAGGTTAATTGAGTGTGTGGAATCACAACTGCAAGTCTATAACATTGTTAAGCTAGCATATAAGTTATAACATCACCAATAATCAATATAAAATAGAATCTTGCCTTTTGCCCGTTTGCCGATATCTGAAAATGGTGCTGGACCGTTGGCCATTGTATATTCAGGTTACTACTCTCAGATTCCAATCACAGCCTGACAGACATGTTTAATGTCAATAAAGCAGCACGAATATATTAGACAGAATATACAACTACACAAGTAGAAACTAACTGTCAATAAGTCTTTAAACCAACTATGCATAATTAATGGTAAAACTTGGCAATGAGAAGTGCACGCATCAAGTCACTGCAAGATAACCAATGTTATCACGCTATCTAAGCAGTTAATGCGGTAAAATATCGGTTATCGGTCAAGGACCGATATTTAGGATATCGTTTATTGCGGTGAGATATCGGTGGGATATCGGTAATTACGGAATATATATATTATAATAATAGTAAGATCAATATATAAAACTTAATACATTTTGTAACAAACTAAAAAATCTTTATGGTCAAATCTGACAAAAACCGTAATATTAAGGATTAAAATATTATTTAGATAAAAAGAATTAAAGGAAATAATATGGTATATGTTGATAAACCCTAAAAACAAAGCAACCGTCACATTGTCTTCTCTTCTTCTCCATTGCAGGTTTCTTCCTCCCATTTCTAGCATAGGTTCATCTCCATCTCTTTTTCTTTTACAAACTTTCATAGTCATGTTCATCCCTTTTACATCTCTTCAGCCCTATTACATCTCTGTTGTAACCTAATTGGTATCAAAATGGGCAAAAAATACACCAAACCGATATTCTCACCGATATAACCGATATTCTCACCCATACAACCGATATTTTGAAGGCAGTATCGGCCGATATATCACCGATATCGGCCGAGATTATCGGAACCGAGATAGGGACCGATATTTGTGACCGAGATAGGCCCTTATGGCCGATAACCGAGATATCACCGATATATCACCGAGATATCACCGATATTGACTGCTTAGCACGCTATATAACAAAATCATAACTCCATTCATAGATAACAAGTACGTTTTCGTTTTATAGAACATGCAATGACAACTGCAATAGTGCAATCAGACACAGTCTATAAAGAATTCTCAAGAGTAAAGAGTAAGAATTCAGGATAAACAAGAATCAGAAAAATGCAATAACACACCCTCAACTGCTTAAATGCCTGTTTGGCAACTTCTAAATGGGCAAGTGCTAAACCAGTAAGAGATCTGAACCATTCAAACTCAACATAGTGCTTACCCATTCAGAGGTGAATGTCTAACCGATTTAGACATCTGCTTGCGAGCGAAACAAACAGTCTGAATAAACTATGTCTGACCGATTCAAACATTTGTCCCATTACGGGCTCATTAAGAGCCGAAACAAATAGTCCCCAAGTTAAAATGGGACGAAATTTAAATCGAAAGATCTAACCAAGTTTATCCCGAAGAAAGAACAAAAAAAAGCAAGATAAACTGAAATTAGGGAAATTTCAAAGACCAGACTATCAACCGTTTAATGATTTAAAAACATATCAGTCTTTCGCTACTGTACCTTTGGTAAAACACACATGCCAGAAATAACATGCACAATGTACTCCACTTATGGTGATCAAGAAATACATTCGTTAGGTTTGCAAACAACCTTAAACTTGGGCTATAAACAAGGTCATAAAAAACACCAAAGTGAACTTGCTTAGAATTAAGCCAAAAACTACATTCAATAAATACTTGAAGTCTTGAAATGAAAAAGGTGCATTTGTTAGCCCAGATGGTGTACAAAAATTCATAATTACCTTGGTAGGTTCTAAAAACAGTTTTTTGTGGCATCATCATGCACCTAATTATTCACGATAACATGTCCTAAGATCCAGTTTGGAAAATATAGTAGCCTCATACGAATCATCAAATAATGCTTGTATGTTTTGGATGGGAAACTTGTCCTTAAAGAGTGTTTTTATTAAGCTATCTAATGGTCCTCGCGCGTCGTTCATGTGCATCTTGTCACATAAACAGGTGAAGAACAAGAGCTACGACTGTTCCCGATTGCATCAGAGTCAAGACTCCGGCAATTCGCGCCCATGGTTTCTATAGCAATTAGCAACTTTGCATGTGGGGAGGTATCTATAAGGCTTCTTATTAATTGGTTAAGTGTTATCTTTTAGTGGAAACTTGCAGTCTTCTTTTAGAGGATAAACTGGTAGGATTAGCAAAACCATCATAACAAACGAGCCTGCAAATTTAAACGCCCCTACAAATTAGACTCTCACAAAAACCCTTCTCTACTCTTTCTCGTTGTGATCTTCTCATTTTCCCAACGTATGTCGTTTTCCTGCAAATTCTAAACTTCCCAAGCCAACGAAATAACCCCTTGATAGACATATAGGCTGTCATTTTGATCCCTTTCCTCGACCCAACAATTACATTTAAGGGTTCTGAATGTCACTGTGCCATTCAATCTAGATCTCCGAGAACTGTTAGTCCCAAACATATCAACTTCGTATAAAAGTAACATGCTAAAACCTGCCCCGAACAAGTAGCGCCTCACATGCACTTTCTGTACGCACCTCACCATTTGCTGTTTGAAGTGCATGAGCTAGCGCATGAGGGTCGCGTTGCACCTACGAAGAACCCCATATCAAATAATCATGATAAAAGTGGGTTATACCTTCCAGCCTGATGTTCTTTAATTCAGATAAAAAAAATCTAAATAGGCTATTTACCTTTCTAGAAGGCTTCCATACAAAATGCCCGAGTCCCAACCTACATCTTCAACATTCAACTTAATGATTTTTTTTATGCCAAGTCAAAATCCCTGTATTACATAAGAACTAAAGGTCTGAAGCCATACCAATCATCCTTTAATCTTCAACGTCATTAATTGGGCAAAATTCATGACCTACTTATATTATATCCAAGCTGGTACACTTTCACCATATAAATTAGAGAAATCGACCTTATCCACGCAACTAAACTGCAACAAATTCATTTAGTTCAATATCTGGACACTTCTTATGTGACCTTCTATCACTCACTAACACCAAAACTACATCACAAACAAACTCCACTGACGGACTTTTAACAGCTTACGTCAGTTGATAACTTCCAACATTCAAACTTGGACACAAGCAGCAACTATTATCTAAATAGGCTATTTATCTCTCCAGATAGATTCCATATAAAACACCCAAGTTCCAACCTACATCTTCACCATTCAACTTAATGAATTTCTTATGCCAAGCCAAATCTTTTCATACATAAGTACTGAAGGTCTAAAATCGTACCAATCTTCAGTTCATCTTCAACGTCATCAATTGCGCAAAATTCATCACCTGGACATAGCCAAACCAATGGACTTTCACCCTATAACTTAATGAAATAGACCTTATCCTTGCAACTAAACCGCAACTGATTCATTTAGTTCAATATCTAAAGACTTCTCATGTGACCTTCTATCGGCAATTCGGCATTTACTTCAGATCTTTGAAGCAAGATCAAATCTCCAATCTCCACTACCGATTGGCACGTTCCAAATCCACAATCCAATCAAGTATTGAAAAATCAAATCCAGTGTATCCAAAATTCTCGAGAGAAAGAAAAAGAGCTGAATATAAACCGCCATATCGCCATTACGTAAAATTCATAGAACAGAGAAAGATATTAAGTTATTAACGTATTACCAAACATGAACACCAAAACAGACAGCTAAGTGACTAACTGCCCTAACTAATTTAACCGCCTAAACGAAAACAAGTATGATATTATCATATTAGTGAGCGCCTACTTGTGTATAATAAATCAAATCCTAAATTGTGCGACTCATATTCCTTCCATAATCAATCACATCATCATAGTCACCGTCCTTAACAAACTAACAGAATAAACGATTAAAAAACTACAATAAATCATAAAAATCACAATAATTCAACTCTATCTACATAAACTAAACGATACAGATATATATAATCATCACAGGTTTAAGCAGATTCAGGATACTTACGTATGGGAATTGGATACAGGCGGCCAATTGAGGAAAACGACTCTCTTGAAACTAGGGTTTTAGGTTACTGTAGATTTTTATATTATTATTATTATTATATATATATATTATTATTATTATCTCGTGCAAGTGGTGGTGACTCTCGAGATTCTGTATGACGGTATTCACAAAGTGCGCACTGTTTGCACAGTGGGTGCGATCAGCGGTCCAGATCGATAACTGAGGAATACGTTATGGTCACAGAATCTGCTTAACTGGGCCTGGGCCTGGGCCTGGAGTGGGATAATATTAGTTGCAATAGCATTTTAGAAATTCGTTCATTTTGGGTTTTTTTTTTTTTTTTTTCACAAATCAGTTTCGGTTCGAACCAGTTTTTGACTTTGACCAGTTCCAAGCCAAACCAGATCAGTTTCGTCCTGGTTTGGTCTGTCACGAATTGGTTTTTTACCCAGTTTTGGTTCCATTTCGATTCATATACGTGCATCGTTTAAAATCATATAAACTATATAGAATTTAACTTTTATTGACTTACAGATTTTTTTAAACAAGAAAATAAAGTTTAATACAAAGAAAAAGAAAACATAACTTTATTTGTGTTTATGGTCAGAATCTTTTTTTTTTAAACCAGTTTCGATTCGGTTTTGGTTTTTTTTCTGTTCCAACCAGTTTTTAGCGGAACCGGTTCTAGTTCATTTTGCCGGCTAAAAAAATTTCGGATCAGGATTTTTTAGTACCGGTGTTGGTTTCCAAACCGGCTTTTTTTGTTCATCTTTACATTCATATCATATCATTTTAGAAAATCTAAGTATCTGTCAGATGGAATCTATATTTTGGTGTGTTTGTTGATTTTATAAGTGCAAAGCGACTGCTAAGGATCAAGTTAGTTCGTATGAATTTTAAATACGAAAGTTTCAAGACGAGAAACAAGCTAATGCCATAAGTTTTTACCGTAGATGAAAATTTGTGATGGAAGTGAATATTAAGGAAAGCAATGGGATGTTGCTTTCAATTAATCCTTAGAAGTTGCCTACAAAGACAACAATTAAGAGGGTGTTTGGGATTGAGTTTGGAAATGCAAAAGTGTTTTTTGTCAAAAGTGCTTATTGGCTTATGACTTTTTGAAAAAGAGTTTAAAAAAAAGTGTTTGGATTAGCTTTTAGGATGAGAAACGTCAAAAAGTCAATAGATTGTCTTTTTTTAAAGTGTTTCGCTTAACTTATTGTGAATATTGGTTGTATGAGTGGTAGATTTGTAATTTTTTTTCAAAGGTCAAAAGCCAAAAGCCAGGATTTCTAACTTCTCAAAAATATCTTTTCCACCCTTAAAAGCCAAAAGTCAAAATAGTAAGTGCTTTTGGGTTACACAAACAACTTATTGATTTATTGGTTTCTTGAAACTGGTTCGGACACGAACCGGAACCAAACACAAACCGGTTCGGTTTCGAGAAAAAACCGATCTGTGCACGTCTATAAAATTCTCAGGTTGGAATGTCTTATGTGGAATATTTTCAACTAACCTAACTTCCAATTTCACTTTCCGATGCCACAGATATAAATTTATGATGCACTTTATTAGCAGTTGTATAGCATTGCTTTTATCATGTGGAAAAAGTTATGAAAATGGAACATGTTTAAGACATAATGCAACATATAATAACACATAGACACTTATGTTGAATTGCAATTGAAAATGTAACATGTTTTACCCCAAAATAGTGAAAAAGGGCTATGTAAACTCACCGTTTGTGTAATATCTTGAAATGTATCGAACCACAAAGTTTTGATTGGAATATCCCAAAGAATTAACCTAAATGAATAAATAATAATTTGTAAGGAATTGAACTTATAGTCTAGGTTATCTAGGATTAGGCACTTAGGGTTTTATAGACTAGATTTGGGGATTTTAGAGTTTTTTAGTTAAACCATAATTAATTTTAAATCATTTTATTTAAAGAAAATTTTATAACTCAATTATCTTTTAAAAATTACATCAAATTATGAAAACATGTAAAATAATTGAAAGTGTAAATATGAAATAACTTGAATTTAAATAATAGACTTTATGTGATTTAATATGAAATAAAAGTATAAATTAATAGAATAAGTCAATAATTCAAAATAAGTTTAGAAGTTACAAGTCCTTTCAATTTTAAGAATAAAGTAACTCTCAGAATTTTAAAACTTATAATTTTTGGTATTTTGTATATTTTAAATTGATTTATTATTATTAAAGGGAAAATAATTAGGAAATAAATACAAATAAAGTGCAAAAATGTTATTTTCATTTTTGTACAGTAGTTTATATGTATTATAAGTGGGAAATAATTTAATAAATTATTTTCCATATTATTTTCATTTTAAAGCGAATTTAATTGAATTAAATCAATTAAATATAATTAAATTGTAAAACAAGATAAAAATAATATTTTTACAGAAAATTAAACTACCAAAATGTTTTATATGATTATAAATATCTCTGCAAAAATTTTGGTGTTAAAATGATTAAAAATGAATTTTCTATGAACTAATTATAGTTTAAATTAAATAAATACATTAAAATAATAAATAAATATTTTTCAAAAAAATAACATTATAAACATAAACTTTAAGGTTTTAAGAAGTTAGGATAATTTTTATAAAAGTTTTGGACTAAATTTACTATTTTTAATAATTAAATGTACTTATATTAGTTATAATAAAAGGAAAAGAGTTGAAAAAAAAGGTTCGCCCAAACTTGGGCTCGAACCTGAGGCCCGTGTAATGTGAATGCATGTCCAGACCAACTGGTCTGGTGTGTGTTTGTTGATTAATCTGAATTTGAAATCTATTATATAATTACAGAAAGACAACCCATCTTCCCCAATTATTATCAAACGAGCCCTAATCCTAATTCGATCCAATTGACTACGATTCTGGTATAGTTAATATACAAAAACATAGGGCTTTTATAAAAACAATTAGGATCGACTTTGTAACAAAAAGCATGTATTGATTGAAGAAAAATGTACCAGCTTGGATAGTAGTCTTATCTGTTTATAAAAACAATTAGGATCGACTTTGAAACAAAAAGTAGTTGTGGTCTAGTGGTTGTGGTGTTGGTTTGTTAAGTTTCAACCCTATTCCAGACTCGGGTTCGAGTCTGGTCTGCAACTTTTTTTTAAACAGCAGGGAAGGACGGGTGTTGGGCTGGGTATTTGGGCTGGTTTTGTTGGGCTCCGAAAATTAAAAGGTTTAGGATGGGCTTTGGTTTGGCTTTGTTTTATGTAGGGGAAAGCAAATGTCGGTTCGGTTCGATGAAATCTCTCCTAGGAGGTTGCTGTTAGTGGAGAGTGTTCTTTCCTCTGGAGTCTCTGGAGCCGGCGATTTGAGTAAGTAGGGGCCGGTTGAGATTGAGGATGTGTCTATGGCGAGTTTTGCCATGACTGGGTCATTGATGACCATATTGGAGTTGTTGGGAGCTTCAATTGGCCTTTCAGGTTACTGATGAGTAGGGCTGCTACAGCTAGGTGGATACATGGATAGGTTTGGAGTTTGGTTTGTGCTTTGGGAGTTGGACCTGCATAAGTGGTAGGTACACGTATCCGGGTGGGGTTGTCAGTCCAATAGATCTATCATTGTGTATCGTTGGCTTGTACGGAGTTAATGATTATGCTAGTCTAATTATGCTTACCATAGTAATGTTTAACACATAATGCAACATAGAATAACACATAGACACTTATGTTGAATTGCAATTGAATATGTAACATGTTTCACCCCAAAAATAGTGAAAAAAAGGGCTATGTAAACTCACCGTTTGTGTAATATCTTGAAAGGTGTCGAACCACAAAGTTTGGATTGGAATATCCCAAAGGATTAACCTAAATGAATAAATAATAATTTGTAAGGAATTGAACTTAGAGTCTAAGTTATCTAGGATTAGGAACTTAGGGCTTTATAGACTATATTTGGGGATTTTATGGTTTTTGAGTTAAACCATAATTAATTTTAAATCATTTTATTTAAAGAAAATTTTATAAATCAATTATCTTTTAATAATTACATCGAATTATTAAAACATGTAAAATAATTGAAAGTGTAAATATGAAATAACTTGAATTTAAATAATAGACTTTATGCGATTTAATATGAAATAAAAGTAGAAATTAATAGAATAAGTCAATAATTCAAAATAAGTTTAGACGTTACAAGTCCTTTCAATTCTAAGAATAAAGTAACTTTCGGAATTTTAAAACTTATAATTTTTGGTATTTTGTATATTTTAAATTGATTTATTATTATTAAAGGGAAAATAATTAGGAAATAAATACCTATAAAGTGCAAAAATGTTATTTTAATTTTTTACAGTAGTTTATATGTATTATAAGTGGGAAATAATTTAATAAATTATTTTCCATATTATTTTCATTTTAAAGCGAATTTAATTAAATTAAATCAATTAAATATAATTAAATTATAAACTGGATAAAAATAATATTTTTACATAAAATTAAACTACCAAAATGTTTTATATGATTATAAATATCTCTACAAAACATTTGGTGTTAAAATGATTAAAAATGAATTTTCTATGAATTAATTATAGTTTAAACAAAATAAATACATTACAAATAATAAATAAATATTTTTCAGAAAAATAACATTATAAACATAAACTTTAGGGTTTTAAGAAACTAGGATAATTTTTATAAAAATTTTGGACTAAGTTTACTATTTTTAATAATTAAATGTATTTATATTAGTTATAATAAAAGGAAAAGAGTTGAAAAAAAAAAGAAAAGAAAAGGTTCGCCCAACCTTGGGCTCGAACCTGAGGCCCGTGTAATGTGAATGCATGCCCAGACCAACTGGTCTGGTGTGTGTTTGTTGATTAATCTGAATTTGAAATCTATTTATATAATTACATAAAGACAACCCATCTTCCCCAATTCTTATCAAACGAGCCCTAATCCTAATTCGATCCAATTGACTATGATTCTGGTATAGTTAATATACAAAAACATAGGGCTTTTAAACCCTATTCAAAATCGACCAGAAAGCATGTATTGATTGAAGAAAAATGTACCAGCTTGACGGTTAGAACACGGTCTGAAGAAACGAGACTAAAAGCTTCAATTGTGCATCATAACGAGTTCGAAAACGAAAATGGGTTGTTTGATTCGCTTAGTCGCATGGTTTACGAGGGTGTGTGTGCAGGTTTAATTGTGACAGAAACGTTTATAAATAAGAATTGAAATTTCTTGTTTAGGAATGTATTAAACTAGGTCAAAATCAACCTAATTGGCCCATTAATCATGCATATAAACGCGTAATTGGCATCACATACCCGCGATAGAGGACTGTTGACCGAGTAATCACCATCAATGGTGATTCTGATTTCCTTATTTGATGTTAATTGAGTGAAGATGGAGTTTGTTGACTTTGGGTTTGACTTGGATAATAGTCTTATCTGTTTATAAAAACAATTAGGATTAGCTTTGTGACAAAAAGTAGTCGTGGTCTAGTGGTTGTGGTGTTGGTTTGTTAAGTTTCAACCCTTTCCAGACTCGGGTTCGAGTCTGTTCTGCAACTTTTTTTTTAAACAGCAGGGAAGGAGGGGTGTTGGGCTGGGTATTTGGGCTGGTTTTGTTGGGCTCCGAAAATAAAAAGGTTTAGGATGGGCTTTGGTTTGGCTTTATGTTATGTTGAGTTTATAAAGAAACTTTTGTATATCAAAAAAAAAATCTGATTATTATTATTATTATTATTATTATTATTATTCTATATAAAAAATGTTTTGAAATAAATAAAAAAATTTAGACAAGGTGAGTATATTTGTACAAAAGAAAGTATAATATAGGTAAAGTGGTGATATTACTAATCCAAAGATTGGGGAAAATTTCGCGATGTTACAATTTTGTAGAGACGGTTTGCACTTCTCGGAACCTTCATTAACAGTTGACCATCTTCTTCCTATAACCACAAGTGGTCATGAGCCATCCAAATCTTGCTCCCATTCTCTGTCAATTGTCCAAAGCTAATGATATTACTACATAGGTCTGGTATATAGTAGACATCCGTCATTACTCGTTGCTCCCCGTTCTTACAATTAAAGATCAACGATCCTTTTCCTTCAATTTTTACCCTAGAACCATCTCCAAACTTCACCCACCCGTGAATATAAAGGTTAAGTTCTGTGAAGTAATTCTTTTTTCCCGTCATGTGGTTCGAAGCTCCATTGTCCATATACCAAATCGAGCCATCACTAGAACCGGTTGCATAAAGCTTGGGGTTGACCTTTTCTTCATTTAGTAAAATTTCTTCTTCATGGCCTTCAACTAGTGCCATCATCAAAGTTGGACCTATATTCACTGTTTCGTTCAAGTTAGCTTCAGTTTCTTGAGGCTTGGTGCACTCCCACGTAAACTGCCCGTGCTCATCACAGTTATAGCACTGGACTCTGCTTTTGTCACACGGCTACGATTTGTCTCTGTTATTGCCTCTGTTATTATTATTGTTATTTTGGTGGTTTTTGTGGCCTCTCCCAAGGCCACCGCCTCGTCCTCGGCCTCTACCTCGACCTCGACTGTCATGGTTATTACCACCGCGACGGCGCGACCTTTGCCGGCATTCTTGCGTTCTTGGTTGTCTTCTTTGTTAGACTCACTCTTGGAGTACAACAATTTTGCGTGTTTTTCAACAGAAGACTCTGTGCCCCTTATGCGTTCTTCGAATGCTTTGAGTCAACCTATGCACTCTTCAAGTGACACGTCATCTAAATTTGCAAATTGTTTCATAGGTGCTACTATGGCGAGAAAACGACCGGGCATGTTATACAATAGCTTCTTCACAAACTTCACATTCATCAATATCACCTCCCATGCTGTTTAGCTTGGTGACATATTCAGACAACTTGCCTGCAAAATCTTCAACTATTTCATTGTCTCCCATTGTTAACTGATCCATCTTTCTTTTAAGGGTTATCACCCTTGCTTGTTGCACTCTGTCAGCCCCAAGAAACCGTACCCGTAACGATTCCCAAATATCTTTTGCATTCTAAATCTTCGCGACTTGCAAGAGAATGTTTTCAAGCAATGCCTGATAGATGATGGCCCTCGCCATCTTGTTCTTTTTCTCATCCATAGCCGCTCCAACTACAGGATCGACCACTTCCCATAAGCCTTGAGCATCGAGTATAGACTCCATGATTACGACCCATGTATTGTAGTTGGATTTTGTAAGCTTTGGACATTGCAGAGAAGAAGAAGGTGGATCGAGTGACATTGCTTCTTCAACCAGAACCAAGGAATCCCTTAGATATGATGCATTTCCCTCTGAGGCAGAATTACCGGTTGTCCTACGTTTCCGACTTGTCCTTCTGCCATGCTTCAATTCTTCGACCACTTGTGTTTCGACTATTCCGGAAGTTAGGTTGCATACTTACTAGGTTTCCTCTGGCTCTAGCTATTCTTCGATTGGTTATTCTCCCCAACCGAACGTATAAAACACGGTCACAAACGAACCTTGCTCTGATACCAATTGTTGGGAACTATTGATAACTAAAGCATAAAAAGAAAAACACAAACACAAGATTTTTTTGTGGGGTGACTAACCCACGACTATTTTGTTTTTTATTAACTTGAAAACAATAAAACTTACACCTACAATTGAAACCTGAAACCTATATTTATAACTAAAGTTACTTGGCATGCAAACCTTTCAATTTGAATTCTACCATGACTCCTAAACCGACTCAAAACTAAATTCAAAATTCAAATAATAAATGAAACAATAAACCTCTACGAATTATATTAGGATTAGTTCTATCAGAAAGAGCTATGAGAAGAAGAAATAAAGAAAAGAAAATAAATGATTTTGATTACTTGATCCAATTAAAGTGGAACTCATATTGGCATTTTCACATGAGTGTTTGCATAAATGATTTTGACGATTGTCAAAAAGAATTGGCTTAGAACTCATAATCATAAGCTGGCTTATTTTAGCATGTTTTTTAAAAAAGATAAATTTCTTGTTAAGATGGCAATGATGAAAGAAATAAAAGGCATCAAATCACTAATTGATAAAGGAGTAAAGTTTGGCAAGATAGAACTCTTATTGTACATGGACTTAGATTAGTTCTTTGCAAAATTTTAGATGTGTGGACCTTAAGACTTCTGTTGAGTTAATAAAGGTTGTGTATTGTGTAAAACCAACTGTTTGTCTAACACTAAAATTGGGGTGTGACAGATTGTTACCAGAGCCTTAGTTTGAGAGAATTAAACACTAGCCTTTAGTGTCTAGAATCAAACCGAATGACAAAACTATAAGGAATGCCAAACAAAAGTCCAATAGTAAGATGTCAACCGAGATGAGGAATATAGATATGTCTTAAACTCGTAATGGAAGGTGTATAGGACACATGAGTAAGGCAAATGGTTAATAACACTTCTTATATTTATTATGTAGTTTTAGACATGGGGTTTGAAATGAGCTAAGCCGAGTCTGAGTTTGAAAATGTACCTTTAAGCCAAACTTGAATTTTAGACATGATGCTTGAAATGACGGTTTGGCAACCTCGTTAACGACTTCTTCTATTTACACTTGTAAATCTTAATGTGCTTTTAAACAAGGCGTCTTAAATTTTTATAAAACGGTGACACCCGGCAACCTCGGATTAACCTTCCTAGCAAACACATAAGTCTACCTTAGAGAAACATTCATAAAACATACTTAACGGCATTAGTTGATTTGATTCGATGATTCGGGGAATCATCGGTACTCGGTTTTTACACACGTTGCCCATGGGTTGGTAATTCGGAGAAACACCGGGTAAACCACACATACACGCGAGTCTCAAGTCTTGGGGGTTGGTGAAATAACATAAAAGTGTAAGTTGTCAGACATTAAATGTTTTACGATCATTATATAACTTCCCGATATGTGGATACGTGAATTAATGTGTTAAATTAGCGATTAACGCGTAGAAAAACCCAATCGCCCAAGTTGGGGCGGCTGGCTAGCCAGTGACCTGCAGGAATAGGTAGTCGCCCAAAATCAGGGGCGTGACTGGTAACAGCTATAAATACCATACTTGACTTGTTTTTTTTATCATTTGTGCAACCCTAACTCACCAGTCACCCCAATGTGCTCTCTCATGACCCTTACCTCTGTACAACCATTTTTGCCCTAAAATCACCATTTTCAAGCTAAAACAACCTTTACAAGTGAAGATCTAAGGTGTGTGGTTCATACAAATCATTTTTCAAACATTGTTATGCTATTATTATGAACCCTAAAGGTCCAGATCTGATCCTTGTATGTTTTCATCAATAAAAACCATTGGAAACTCTTTCTAAACTAAGTCTAAGCATGTCCTATGAGTTTTTGATAAAAATGCAAACTTTAAATGGTGTTAGTGATCTAAAACATAGGGTTTCTTGTGTGTTTGTTATTAGAAGCTTATTTGATGTGTTATGTGTCTTTTATGAGTTTTGACCCGTTTGAAAATTTTAGTGGAATCTAGGATGTAATATGATGATTTGATGCTTGTAACTTGTTAGGGTTTATGTTAAAATGATCATACTACAGCTTGATGATGATTGGAACGTGATTATGTGATTAAATCATGTTATTTGCCATTTAGTGTAACTTTTGCATGCTATTAATGTGACTTACCCATAATATTATCCATTTTGGGAAAAACTTGCAATTTGCGTGAAAACGAGATGATAATTGGGGCATAATAATGGGATTGGGTTGGATAATGATTGTGGATTGATTAGGGGTGTTCCAATAAGTTTCAGATCTGATTTGGAGGATTTCGTGCGCCAAAATGGCCAACAGCCACCCAGTCGCCTTTCATGAGGCAACTGGCTAGCTAGTCGTGTGTTTTGATGCCAGTCGTGTGTTTTGGTAGCCAGTAGTGTGTTTTGAAACCCAATAGCGTGTCTTGACACCTAGTAGCATATCTTAAACCCCGTAATTGGTCTGGAAACCTTGTAATATGTTTTATGATTCATGCGTGCATTACATGATCTATATGCTAGGTTTTGTGATCTATTCGTTATATGAGGTGGCATTTACATGTTATTGGTTATCAACTTGTACTAGGCTAATAAACAGATATAACGGGTCACCAACAGGATGTCGGATATTGTGTGGTCATGTCAAACATCAAACACTTTTACAAACATACAAAGTCACGGTTTGGACAACCAAGGGTTATTGGACAAGCGTATCATCGGGCAAACACTTATACGCGTCTTATGATAGGTTTTCCGTAGTGAAGACTATTGCAAAAACTATTGGTTATTTTTAATGAAGACGCAACCCATTGTGAGTTTCACGGCCCCACTTTTACTGCTTTTACTTTTTGGGGAGAAACATGATACAACCCTCTAAACTTTTGGATTACATAAACACTATCACATCACTTGTGCACTGGCAATCCTTACAACCATTCAAACTATTAAACGGGTGTGTTAGCGGGGGATAAGGCAAACCAAGGGTGAACCAAGGGAAAACCGGGGGCAAACTTAGGGCAAACCGTAGAGCGGACCGTGGGTTATCAACAATGGTCGAAACACTTGAGTAACGAGTAAAGCATCTAACTGATTTCGATCACTATAGTGTGTTATGTGAATCCGGTTTTTCTAAAAGTTGTTTAACGTCAAAACCTGTGAACTCACCAGCATTTTATGTTGACATATTTTAGCATGTTTTCTTAGGTCGCTAAGGTAGCATGATCAGACTAGGCGCAATGAGTCTCACGACGTCTCCTGCATGTGTTTTGAACATTATTTCGAACCGTTTTACATTGTTGTTACTATGTATGGATTGTAAAACTTGATTTCGTTTCCGCTAAGCTTTGAAACTGGGTTTTATTTAAATGTTATTTTATTCATATAGAGGTTGTTTGTTATGACTGTTTAAATACTTGTTTGTCATGTAACATCGCGAATTTTTCCCCAATCTTTGAATTAATAAAATCACCACTTTAGCTATATTATATTTTCTTTTGAACAAATATACTAACCTTGTCTAAATTTTTTTCTTATTTATTTTAAAACATTTTTTTATAATAATAACAATTATTATTATTATTATTATTATTATTATTATTATTTAATAAAGTCCATTGAATCTCGACGTTTAGTGCATTTTAAAAAAATTGTTTTGTAACATTTTATCATAGTATAATCATAATATACATATAATATAATGGTTTATTTGGAGATTAAAAAAAATAAGAAAAACAACTCAGGCCGGGACTCGAACTTGCGCCTGAGTTGGTCTAACAACACACATAGACCAACTGGTCAACCAACTACTTGGTGTTATAACTGGAAAACTATATCTTTTGAATCAACCCTTTAAAGCCTAGTCAAACCATTAGAAAGTCAGAACCCACCATCAAACCCACAATTAACTGATGAGCCGGTCGTCATGGGTCATGCAAAACCTAAATAACCTAGGTAGCTAGGGTAAGTAGGGTATCGAATCCAAGGAGCATGTGGTTAGCGTTTCACTAGCGGCTTGTTTGTCTAAGCTATTTACAAAATAAGTATGCAAAACAATTATGAAGTTTGCTATTATGAAGCTTGCTAGTTTTCTCTTTGTTTGTTTTAAAGGAATATTGGAATTATCTAACAAATGGTAAATAATTATGAAACTAAATTAATACGAAAATCGGTAACAATAGTTCACCCCCGGTTCCATATCATAAGATTATGTATTCTCTAGCTAATTGGATTGTCATCAAAAGTATGATTTGGTGCTAACGAGTTTAGTATTACAAGGCTTAGGTGTCAATAGCTATCAACGTCAAAGACGGACAAATATACACTTCATTACTCAAGAACATGTAAACTCTAAGCTTATGTTAAGGCATACGGGACCAAATTCATTTCACGAAGTCAAATTTCATAACTCATTCGAACAATCCGTGAATCCAAAACAAGATCAAGGACAATTAACATAATTGTTCAAGCAACCAAATACAATACATAATGATAACAATCACATACAATGTCAAGAATCCATAAAATCTTACAATATTCACACCAGGGGAAAACTATGAAGTTAAGCACTCATGGTTGTGGAACTTGAATCTTTTCTGAAAGGATGATTTAGATGAATTGTTATATATGGAGGTGTTAGGAGGATGAAAGATGATGTTAGAGGCCTCCCAATCACGTTTTTATCAAGTCCACATCAGTCTTTGGTCAAACTCCACATCAAAGCCCTTGAATAAAATAAATTCCAAATTTTTAATCTCCTGTTGACTTAGTCGCCTCCCCCTATAATAATGGTCAAAACCTTTTATTGGCATTATTAATCTCCATTATTGTTTTGCTATTTTTTTGGGCCGTGGCTTATATTATTATTATTATTATTATTATTATTATTATTATTATTATTATTAGTAATAGTAATAGTAGTAGTAAACTTCATGCATGTTATTTGGTGCTTGGGTCTCGAATATAATATCTAATTTTTTTGCCCTGCTTCACCCGAGCACCTACCAAAAGTATAAAATAAATAAATAAATAAAGTAACCAAAAAGTAATAAAATATATACAATGCTAAAATAATAAAGTGTAAGTCTAAAACTAATAAAAATACTATCTAATCGACTTAAAAATATACAAAACTAACAAATAAATGTGATACATTTAGCAAGACATTATTAACCTCTCAAAATGCCGTTCAAAATCCAATTCAATCCCGAAAATTGCTCGCCTCATTTCATTCTCCTTTCCATAATTTGTTTGCGCGTGATTATTAATATATGAGCTGCTAATTTGACTGATTAAAGGCCATTACAACCTTCTTAATCGACACAAATCAAACCCTTATAAATACCTGTTATTATTCCAATCAAACTTGCACATACACTTAAGCTATAGCGACTAAGAGAACCCCCCTATAATATCTCTTTTTCGTGCCGTCAATCGTCCAGAATTGAAGCATTTTTGCCGCGACTTGGTGCTTGGGTTTCACCATCCTTCGGTACGTGATAATCCCGATTTTTACATATATTAAGATCGCATTATGATGGGGATTAAAAGCCCCATGGTTTTGTTTGTTATCTGTATCAAGATCTTGGTCAATTAGATCGATTTAGGAATTAGGATTTATAAGATTTGAAATTGGGGAATTGTTGTTTCAGGTTTGTACATAAATAAAAATTGATTCTGATTTAAGTCACAAACACACACCCAGACCAGTTGGTCTGGGCGTGGCCTTGCACACACCTGGTCCTGAGTTTGAGTCCCACAAAGGACGATTTTGGTGTTTTTTTTTCTTTTCAGCTTTTCTTTTTTCTTTTTCTTTACATATATATAAATTCATTTAATTATTAAAAATAGTAAACCTTGTCCAATACTTTTATAAAATTATCCTAGCTTCATTAAACCCTAAAGTTTATATTTATGATTTTATTTTTCTGGAAAATAATTATTTATTATTTTTAATCTATTTATTTATCTAAAACCATAATTAATTCATTAAAAATTTGTTTTTAATCATTTTAATACCAAAATTTTTGTTGAGATATTTCTAAGCATATAAAACTTTTTTAAAATTTTATTTTCTGTAAAAATAATGTTTTACGTACTTTTATGAATTATTCCTATTTAATTGATTATATTCAATTAAATTCTGTTTTAAATGAAGATAATATGAAAAATTATTTTTCACTCAAAGCACATATTAAATACTGTTATAAAAAGAAAATAACATTTTTGCACTTTATTTTTATTTATATCCAAATTATTGCATGTTTATGTTCAAAAATCAATTTAAAATACAAAGATATCAAGCCCTAAAAATTCTGAAATTATTGCTAGTATCTCAGTATAAAATGGACTTATGATTATCATATTTAGATTATTATTTTTATTTATTTATACTTTAAATACATATTTAATTGCATATTTATATATTTAAGTCGTTCTATTATTTACGCTTTTGATTATTTATTTAATCTCCATAATTCGAAATAATTAATGGAGATCATAATATTTTCATTAAATATTAAAGTTATTTGAAACCAATTATAGTTAAATTCAAATAACCCTGTGAATCCCCAATTTCTAGTCTAGAAACCCTAAGCGCCTAATCCTAGTTAACTTAGACTTTAAGTTCGTTTCCTTACAAATTATTCTTTATTTAGGTTCATCCTTTGGAGTATTCTAATCGAAACTTTGCGGTTTGACATATTCCAAGTTATTATGCAAACTGTGAGTTTACATAACCCCTTTTTATGTTTTACATTTTGGGGTGAAACATGTTTAAACATCTTATACACTATCATTTACTCATTCTTACATTGTTGAAACTTGTTGATTCAATTTGACTGTAACAAAAAGACACCTTACAATCATTAACATTGATCAAGGCATCTGTTTAGATTATAGCGCTACAGGTCTGACAAACCCATCCCCCCGCAGAAATTCAGGGATGATCGATAACAGTTACACTTTTACTAACTTGCGAGTTAGGTCTCAGTCGACACAAGGTTTGATTGTACAAAAGACGCATTGTTACATGTCGGACTCATATTCTTACATTGCTCATTATTATACTTCAACTATGATTGCTATACAACATATTTTTCAATTATATTAAAAAACCTATGTATTCTCACCAACTATTTATAGTTGACCCCCCATATTTCCAACTTAACATGTTTCAGGTTCTATTTGCTAATGGAAGTTGTACAAGTCTTGAAACACATAGGAGCTTTGGACCTAGTTTATATTAATCAACTTTTGTAATCATTACTTGTAAGGCAAATTGTAAATTGTTTAATATTATTCAACTTTCATTTAGTACCATGAGTTATTGAACAATCATCACTATGTGGCACCTCGATGTTTCTGCCATCGGTTGGGGTGTTACATGTCACGCGTCTCGCAGTAAAACCCCGCCCGTGAAATTTGAGGGTGTGACAAAAACCATATATATATATATATATATATATATATATATATATATATATATATAATAAACAAAAAAGGGTATGCCACATGACACTAGGTGAGTCCTTCACACCCCTTGATTGCTCTCCAAAAATCTTTTTCTTTCTTATGTGCATGGCACATGCACTTCCCCCACACTTTTAAACGTTAATAACTTTTATATATATCAATTTTTTAAAAAAAAAATTATACCAAATTAATGAGCGTTTTATTATCCTTCAAACGAGCGTCATAGTGCTATGCAAAAAACGAAAATAACGACCTTTTTAGTAGGTTTTTGTTCATGCAAAAAAAAAAAAAAAACACAATGTGTTCAGGTAATTCATTAATATATATGCTTTTGAACCTACTATTACACATAAGAACCTGCTAACTGCATATATATATTCACAGATATAGTTAAATTGGTAAAAAAAAAATCTATTTTTTGTATTTTGATTGGTGTTGCTAGAAACATTAATTACAAAGGTTGTCAAGCCGGTTAGATGTAGCTTATAATTCTTAGATACCAGGTAAATCTCTAGCTTATAAGTGATAATTAATCACCCTCACTATGCACGCCTTTTAAATCAATCATCATCATGACATATCATTGGATACCAATTTGGTTTATTTTTCGGGTTCACTTCATAACTTTAGAGTGTCTTGAGGAAGTGACAAACTTGTACAGAGACGTTACTCGAGCAAGATGTCCACACGTAGAATTAGAAGTAAGTTTTATGAGTTATCAAGTATTAATTCTTTTTACAGTACTCACATTTTGTCACATCATATTATATTTGTTTATTTTAAAAAACACCCGGGTAAGAAAATTAATTTACAAGGGCTTAGATGTTTTTTGAAACTTTCTATATAAAATATTACGAAGTATCGTTTTTATTTTGAATCAAAGTAACATGTATAATTATAAGATCAAAAGGAAATATTTTTAAGGACATGGACAAAAAAAGGCTATGGTGTCCCTTGGTGAATGTTAGGGGTGTTTTTTGAATGGTTGGCTGTCATCCGATCTAATTTGGTGATATTAATTACTTTTGGATTTTTTAAATATGGAATCACACTATTTAATTACCTCAATAAGCGATATATGCCTATCAAATTATAATAATTTGTTCTTTTACTTAATTATATTTTAATAAAAACGTACATTTAATAACAGAATGTGCTATCATCTATAATATGTATTTTTTTTAACGGCCAATAATTTAATTCCGAATACTCTCGAAGTACTCACTGTAGATAAAGGAGTGCTTCGAGAGTAAACCGGGTTCACCAATAATTTCACAGCAGTTCCCGGGAAAAACTTGCCACCCAGAGACCCACTGCAGTAAAACTCGGCCCACCAACAACATTTTACTACCGGTAAGACTCGAACTCTCTACCTCCCATAAAGAAAACAAGAAGGGTGTCACTCTACCATAAGGAGATTGACCATCTATAATATGTATTGATTTGATAATTAAAACATATGTAGAATACTTGTTTTTATTATGCACTCGAAATTCTTATCAATAATCAATAAGTACTATAATCATGTTTTACAAAATAATAAGACAAATTTAGAGAAACTTGATGGACAAAAATGTAATTTCCTCTTAATTTTAAGATGGCATATGAAAAAGCCTCTTTACAAATCTCTATATTTTTGTTATTTCCTATTATTTTTGCCCCTCATGTATAACATATTATGCACATTGTATATGTGTGTAATACACACTTTATATGCCTCTTCTCAAGATTAGGGATGGCAATGGGTCGGGTTTGGAACGGGTTTAGGTAATCCCAACCCCATACCCAATTAGGTTTGCTTGTCCCAAACCCGTCCCAAAACCCGTCGGGTTTGTATCGGGTAATTACCCGTCGGGTATCGGGTATACCCGCGGGTTTCGGGTAAACCCGTTAATTTCTAAAACTTATCCATTGGATATAACTGACTAAAAACCTGTTGAGTATCTATTGCGTGACCACTAACCAATACATTTAGCATTATCAAATATGTATGTAAATGATTACAATGTATAAATATAAATAGTTAAATCATAACACTAAAAGACATAGATAACAGATATTATACACAAAAAAATGGTGTTTTTTTTAAGAATATGACAATCTAGATAAACAATTAGATATATTATGAATACATATTTTAAAAGATATATAGGAAATTACATCGGGTATCTAATCAGGTAAACGGGTATACTTTATCGGGTAATCGGGTCGGGTAAATGGGTATATCATCAAATCCCAAACCCGTTCCAAACCCGCGAAAAAAATAAAACTAATCCCATACCCGATTACCCGACGCCAAACCCGTACCAAATGTGTCGGGTTTCGGGTTTACCCATCGGGTTTGGGTTTGATTGCCATCCATACTCAAGATGTAACCTACATTCATAACACTCAATAAAACCCATTTCCGTAGTCTTGAATACTCATTTATAGCTATTGCCTTCTTGTCTTCTACACTTGTTTTAGTGATACCAACCGGTCATGTGCCCGAGTCGCTTAGTCTTTTTAAACTCCTTATGGGTCATTTTTAGTTGTTCTAAAATTGATAAATGAATTGTTTGGAATTTTATTTCTTAATTTGATGTTATTTGACTCCATGTTTCTTTTAGCTTTGTAATCAGCTTGTCTGGAGATATTTCTATGTCCTTAGCCTCTGTTACTTAATTTGTGCTCCTGTGAGTTTATTTACAATTTGATTGTTGTATCATTTCGGATTTGATGCCATATGATTATGTGTCCATCTCTAAGATCAAGTTGTGGGGTAATTGATTTCACCACCACCCTTCTATTGTCTAATTTACTTTCAATTTTTTTATTTAATCAAAAAAAGTTATCGAGTTTAGTTTCAACCGATTATTATTTAGAATTAAATGATTGCTTTTTAACATCTATTGGTTTATTAGTTTTTTTTTATTATATGATTAATTTTTGATTATATTATTAGCTTTCTTTGTAGATAATGTTGTTCTACATGTCAAACTGGAAGTTAAGAGTTGTATATATAATAAGTTTTTCGATTATATGATCTTTTATTGTTGTTTTTTAATAATATATATAATCCTTTCTATATTTTTATATTTATATGAAGATTTGAAGATGGAGTCAAAAGGGTTGCTCTTTTAGTCCTCGATAGCACTAATTGTAAGTGTTATTTTTTCAATTGTTGAATTAAGATATTAAATTGTGTCACCTACTATGATGTAATTGTATTTATATATTCATCAGGCATATCAAGTATATTCACATATTAGCAGACAAGCAGTGGGAAATCATACATCATAGTTGACATCACACAATATGCAATGTTGGATATTTGATCACATAACAAGGTAAATTAAGTGAATGAAAGTAGTGTAATTTTCAATGGTTCATTCCATTTAGAATTTAAAAACTTATATATGCCTTTCAATGGTTCACACACCATGTAACTTACATATGCCTTTCAATGGTCCATTCAGAATGTAACTTTTAATGGTCCCTTTTATAATTTAAATTTCAATGGTTCTTACACCATGTAGATGCTTAGTGGTAGATATATCATCTCAATTTGCTGAGTAATTTTTTTTGTACTTTTCAAGAAACTCATCTTGCTAATATCATTACTTGACATGTCTAGGTTACTTATGATGCAGACCACGACAAAGTTCATAGCTTTCGCATACATAAAGAAACGCCATTTAACCAATTCTAGGTATTTTTCATTGCTCGATTTGTTTTACTGTCGATTTGTGATTTTTGTTCTTTTACATTGTTAATAATATACATTTAGTTGTTGGAAATATACACTTACTTATATTCATCAAATATTTATGGTATGCAAGATGAGGTTGCTAAAGAATTGGTGTGTCTATTCAATTTCAACACTTCTTGTATGGCCAAAGAGGCAGAACCACACACATCGTCCTAATCGGCCTTCAACAACTTTGTAGGAAACCCAATTGGAATTGTTTTTCTTTAATTTCTAATATCTTTTATAAATGTTAATGTGTTTTATCTATAGATTTGAGATCAATATTTATGATGTTGCTATTGGTTTTTGTTAGTCCAGAATCTTCTCTACCGGGTATCAAACAAACAATCGAGTGCGGAAAACAGGATTGAATGTGAAGAACAAAAGATTAAATCGATGAACAATATATTATTGATGCTTCACCTTGCACACAATCTCTAGGATTGTCTGGTACAAGGTGGTGGCTCTTGTGTTACAAATGAGAGTCTAACCCTAAAATGAACTTAAACAAAACATTATATAGGGTCCACTAAAGCCTTGGCCCACATGGCCTGACCCAAGCCCAATAACTAAACTAAGCCCAATAATAATAAACTAGCTTGATAAAGACAAGCGTAAACCTTTAAATCTAGCCCAACAATATCCCCCTAGGTTTATGCTGTCTTTATCATGGCTTAGTAGGAAGAATCTCTAGATCTTGATCTTCCAATCTTGGGTTCTTTCTTGTTCTCTTGGAGGTAGCTTCACAACTTTAATCATCACCAGCTTTTGCTTGAACATATTGCTAAAAGAGAACGTGAGAGGAGGATTCTCAGAAGCTCTTTTCTTTGTCAATTTTCTCTTTCAAACAACTTTTCAGGTACTTTTTCACTTGTACTTTCATTGTCAAAAGATGATTCACTTCAGGTTCTTCTGACTCAGGTACATCTTCTCAGTGTGGTGATTCATGCTTGTCAGCAACTGGAACTTTTTCATTCTTCATCAACCCCTATTTCTCGATTTGTATAAATTCTGCAAATTCTCATAATTTTGTATGTAAATAATTTATGCAACAGAGGGTCCAGTATATACATGAACATCAAGTACATCCGTGTACTTCAATTTAAAATCTCAAAAACCAGAATTTTGTTTGAGAATCGGTCAAATCCTCAAGAATGGTTAATTTTTATAAAAGAAAACAAACAAATTAAAATAAAAATTCAAACTAATTACAATGCATCTTTTTGGTGAGAATCATGTGCAAGAAGATCATATCAACTTCGTCAAACTATAACACACCGTTAGTATATTTGTTCTGGTAAACTTATTAAAGTGCTAGAAAGCAGTCCAAGACGATTACCAACATCGTTTATCCACTTAAACAAACATACACACACGTCCTCAAGTCTGATATTTTTATTATTTTCTTAACGTGTGTTAGACCGAAATAACTATGTGTCCCACATCATGACATACCCCCGCGATCAAGGTATGCACAAAGCTTCTTCATAACAGGTGAGTAAATTGCTGACATCTGTATGTTTTACAAGATCAAGATCATCGGTGATCAGGTCTGCATATATCTGGATGCAACAAAGAGACCGATGGAATCCCGACCAGGGTTAGGGCAAATACCAAATGTTTCGGTATGATCATTGCTTTAGGCTTTTGATTTGTGCCTTTAGCTTGAATTCTCTTTGAGAATATGGGTTTTGGCATTTCCTTATTACTCTTTTAAGACGTCCTGACTGTGCCTAGGTCAGCATATATCTAGATGTAGCAGAAGGGCAGCCAGGACATCCCCAGATGTATCAACAATTTAAAGACCTGAAATCTCAGACTTTGGCAATCTATCAACGCAAGATTTAAGACCCTAAAATCATACGCCAATGATGTGTTACCCACAAGCTACACAGTACTTTATATTTAGCATGAATTTTGAACTGAGTTTGTTGTGCAGTTTGCCTGCCAGTACATCATATAATGGAGCTGCAATCACACTTGATTTAATTTTCTTTTCGCTTTTAAAGTGTGACATTTCAACAGCTGATGTACTATCATTTCTTCTTTTTCGCACAATGAAATCTCATTTTCTGAATTTTCCATTGTTTTTGTATTATTCTGAGGGTATATCCCCCTAAATTTGTGCTTAAAATTGAAAATTTAAAGAACAAATTTACAATCTAAAACTAAGAAAAATCTTTTTGTGTTTTTCTAAGACCATTCTCGAATTAATGACCAAATAATTTTAGAAATTTAACGAATCAGGTTTTGAGCGTACCTCTCTAGCTGATTTTACCTCCATTATCTCCTTCAAAGGAAACATACTCACTGTTTATGAATTTAAAAATAAATGTATAACAAAAAGATGTCACCTGTCATGTGCGTGGAACAACCGTTATCAACATACCAGTGGTCGTCGACAATCCTCCTTGGATGTCCCTACACTAAGAAGAAAGATTAGTTAAACATTGGTACCCAGGCCATCGCGGTCCCGGGCACTCCTGAAGCGTCAACATAAGACACTTTTCTCAAGCACATGTCCTTTTTCTCATTTAGGACTGGTGTTGCTGCCGCCTTTGCTTTCGAGACTTGCTTAGGCTTAACAACTGGCTTTGCTACTTTCGAAGTAGCGGCTTTTGATTTCCCAGGTTGTTTTGATTTCTGTAGAGGAACAACCTTTCGCTTGTTCTTGGCAGCATTCCAGTCTCCGTCAGACGGTTTAACTTTGGGATTCATGTTCTTCCTAGCCTTAGGTTTTTCAACCTTCATTGACTTGGAGTAGTAGTTATCCCTAGGCATAACTTTCTGATGTTGTCGATAATAGGGCACATAAGGACGATTTGTGCAATTCCTTGCAATGTGACCGGGTCTTCCACACGTGTAGCATGTCTGCTTCTTTGCATAAGGAGCAGATCCAGGTCTGTTCGATCCCACTGATGAATGTGAGTGATGGGATCTGTTGGATGATTTGTTTGCAGGCTTCTTAAAGTTTCTGCTTTGCTTAGAACATCTTGAACACCCGTGTGAACAAGTATGTGCGTGTGATGATGACTGTCCTTGAGCTTTCTGTTTCACTTCAGGAACCTGTTCATAAGAGTTAGCACAGGTAATTTTTCTATGTGGTGGCACGTATTTATTAGTCGTGCCAATAACATATAGCTCAGAAACAGCCTTTTGTACGTATGGTACATCATTAGTAGATAATTTTGATGTTTTCGAACAAACATCAGCAGTTTCAGAGTAAACAATATCATCCCCCTCAACCTTAACCTCTACCTTAACTTCAGCTGCACATGAGGTAGAAACATTAGTAATATTCACACATTTAAGATCAGGGACTATTGGCTTTACCACACCTGTGCCAACAGTATTGGGTGAGGGATCCTTACATTCCTGTTTAATCTCGACTGGCCTTGAGCACACAGATTCTTCAGATTCTGGCTCAGTCGAGAGTGTGACATTTGATTCAGACGAGCCACTTAATTCATAAACATGTTGTGGCTCTGCTGAATCCCCCGTTGACTCAGCTGCTCTAGAGGACTCACAGCTGGATTCACTAGATTCAACTGAAATTGATTTCTCAGATTCAATTGCTTCAGGTAAGTCACATGTGGAGTCCCGTTCAGAAGTTTGTGGGGCAGCGGGTTCAACGGTCTGTGGTGCCCTGTACTCTTCATAAATCTTTTTGAATGTTTTCATGAAATCAAACTCAAAGGGCACATTTGAGTCTGATTGGCCGGTCGGTTCAGTTTGCTCAATTTTCGGTTCAGTTTAAAAAACGGTTTCTTTTAAGACATCATTCAATTTAGTTGTGTCATTTGAAACTAGAACTTCATCTCTCTTCACATCAAAAACTCTGTAAATTTCTTTATTTTTCTCAAAATTTAATGTCTCAGTCTGCTTTGAAGCATCTTGAGACTTGACAAAGGTTTTTGATGGAGCCTGCTCGTGCTTATGTTGTTTGTTCTTTGGTTTAGAGATTTTTACAGGGACCGATTCAGGTTTGGAAATTTTAACTTGATCCCTCGATGGTCGACTGGTTGGCTCTTCTATTGGAAGACCGTATCCTTTAACAGGCAGGGCCAACAATTCTTCATCCGACATTGGAATTGAGGAATAATTTTCATTAAAGGGTGATGGAATTTCCACAAACCCCAGACCTTTATTCCTCACTTCCTTTGGTCTGAACTTTAACTGAGTATTGATCATTTTTTCAACTTTGGGACTAGAACAATCGAACTTTTTATAATGAAAATCGGCATTTTCAAATTTAGATTTTAAGTCGATCAATTCCACGGTTAAAGTATCAGACAGTCGTTTGAAGTGTAAATATCGACACTTGTGATCACTCACCTCCTGATGCAAGCGCTTGATATCGAGTTTTGTTGTTCGACCATTTCTTTATAATAATTAAATTTCTCGTATTCAAGCTGATTGAATGCGGAGAGAGTTTCTTCTCTAAAACCTTTAATTTTTAACCTGCATCGTTCAGTACAACATGATTCAGCTAAAATGTCAGCATGTACCTCAGATGCGGATGGCACATGATCATTCAGTTGTGCCATGAAAGCTTGAACATCGTGAGCGACTGTAGCAGCAGATGTGATACGAACAGCAGGTGTGACAGAAGCAGCAGGAGCGGCAGAAGTGGCGGGAGCCGTAGGAGCAGCGAGAATGACAGAACAGCCTGAATCTGAATTCGATGATGGAGCAGCAGAATTGGATGAGCATGTTGCAGCAGAGGTGATGTTATCCACCTCTTTAATAAGTGATATTAACTCATCCGGCGTCATTTTAGACCAGTTTGTTTCGGAAATGATCCGATTGACATTCATAAACCAGCTGCATGTTGGCTCATCTGGAATATTTTTTAATGCGTCCAAAAGAATCTTGTTGACCCAACGATTTGTCATCACGATCTCTGCATTCTTCATTTCTGACAGCAGTTTGGTAAATCGGTCAATTAGTGCATCCACGGTTTCACCAGGAATGTAACTGAAACTCTCAAGTCTCTGTTCAAACACCTCACTTTGAAAAGACATTTTTAATGTTGAACAGTGATCCCCTAAAAATCTAGACGTTTCACCAATGTTTTTTAAGACGAGCACCGGGCGTCCAAGCATAGTCAACAGGTCAAAATGTACCCAATAAAGTCAATCCCCCCAATAAATGTCGCTGCCCAAAATAAAATCAATTTTTCAAAAGTTTTTCACCGACTTCCGCTTTTCCTCTTTTTCTTCGAGATGCCTAAAGCTTTCTTTTGTCATATTTCTTTTACTCTTACTATTATTATTATTATTATTTTGTGTTGTTTTCAAGGAGCACTTTCCACACCCACTTCAACAATTACTCCCTTTTCATTTTACTTTTGACTCAACAACTTTCTCTGCACTCTCTTTAGATTTAATGTAACTCTCTTCTTTCTCTGATCTCAAGAGACTCTCACTTAACTTTTTCTATTCAATACTCCAACAACCTGCTCTCTCTCTTCACAAACACACGCAACCAACAATTCAGTCACTTTCTCTCTCTCTTAAACTTTAATAAATTATCTGACTTTATCACTCTCTCTCTCTCTCTTTAACTTTTCTTCCACTTTTCTGATCACAACAACAACCAAACTCAACCCTTCTTCTCTCCTCCTCACAAAATCTGTTCGAGTACTCCATAAGACACACACCAAACAATAATCCCAAATCACAAGATCTGTTTGTTCTCTCCTTTAAATTTTCGAAGCAAAACAAAAAACCTTTCGATTCTTCTGAGATTTGCACGTTTCGAGGAAGACAAAGGTGTCCGACTAAGGTTTCCGAGTTCGTGGTCACAGGTTCCTTTCCAGTCAAGATTTAGTGTCCAAGGTGTCTCCGATGGGTTTTCGATGGAAGCTTCTGGGTTTCCGGTTGTATGGTGGGTTTCACAGATCTGGGTTTTCCCGGTGATGGTGATGACGGGTTGATGGAGCAAGTAGATTGGGTTACTGGTAGTGTGGTGTGGGTTGGATGTTTGACGGTGGATGTCCGGATTGTTTGGGTTGAAATGTGTTTCCGGTTGAGTTCAGGTTTTTCGGGTGGGTTTCGGGTCAAGAGCAGGTACGGGTGTGGTTAGGTTTTCCAAGGTGTGGGTTTTCCGGTTGGTTGGTCGGGATAATGGTGTAGGGTTGAAGACGGTGGTGGTTGAGTTGGTGTTGCAGGTGGTATCAAAAAGGAGAAGATCTACTACCACTCAATTCCGCCTAAGAAGTCTTTCGAAGGCTCGGTTGTGGTATCACAAAGGAGAAGATCAAAAGAAGATATTACTGTGAAAAAGGTTGATTTCATGGTTTTGATTCATATTGATTTCATTATTATGTGTTATTGCTAATCCTGTTTGCTAATAGTGTTCTTTTGTGCAGTTTTTGTTTCGTGTATGTTGATTATGTTCATGAATGTTCTTCGCTAAAAATTTTCATAAAATTCTGATTTGATTTGGTGAAAAGTCAAACCAGTTTGCTTAAATCAAGGAGATAATTAGTTTTCAAAAAGGAATTGTTTTTATTGTTTAATTATCTCTTTAAAAAATTTTAAAATTTTCAAAAAAAATTGGAAAGTTTGTTGCCAATCTTATGCAGGTTTCCATATTCAAAGTGTGTTCGACGTCTTCTTTGGAGTTTGACATAGCCTGAGTTCGACCTAGCCTGAGTTCGACCTGTTTGGCCTATGTTCGACCTGACGTGGCTAAGTTCGACTTGTTTGGCCTGAGTTCGACCTGATGTGGCTGAGTTCGACCTGACGTGGATGAGTTCGACCTGACGTGACTGAGTTCGACCTGACGAACTGAGTTCGACCTCTCCTTGAGTTCGACCTACTGAACTGAGTTCGGCCTCTGCTGAGTTCGACTTAATGGACTGAGTTCGACCACCTACCTGAGTTCAACCAAATGCCTGAGTTCGACTAACTTTCCTGAGTTCGACCTTAGACCAAATTCGACAAACTGATTGGTGTTCGACCTACTATATTGGACTGGACTTAAATAACTGCTGGACTAAAATTAAGTCATATAAATCTGCACTAATAACTTTAAAATTTTCTTTCAGAAATGGATCAAATGGTTAACCAAACAAATTTGAACGGACTTAATACTGACCAATTACTTGTAGCTGCTCAAGTGGACAAAGCCATGGAATCTGTCATTGGTACACATCAGAAGATAACTGTTCTTCAACTTGGAATGTCCTATTCTGAGTGGAAGTTCAGATTCATTCAAGTTATGAAAATTAAAGATGCAATGGCTCTGAGATCTATCTTGAACGGACCCTGTGTGATCACATATGTGGTTAACGAAATAACTGGAGCCACTGCTATCAAACCAAAGAGTATGTATACTGATGAAGATCATGAAAAGACTGATATTGATGAAAGAGCAATTGCTTATCTTCATCAAGGATTTTCACCTGAAGTATCAATTGGAGTTCGTGATAATGCCACTGCCAAAGAACTTTGGGAAGATCTAGAGAATCTGTACGAGGGAAATAAAGAAATGAAAGAAAGCAGAAGGGAGATGCTGAGTCAGAAGTTTAATGCTTCAATCACATTCCTGGAGAATCACTCGAAAGCCAGATCCAGCATTTTGTGGCTTTAGTGAGTGAGATGAAATCAAATGATATGGTGGTAGATAACTCCGTTATGAACAAAAAGCTGCTGAATACTCTTCCAAGGAGTTGGAACTCAAATGTAACCCTTATCAAGAGAATCAAAGATCTAGCAAGACTCACTCTTTCTGAGACCATATCTTTGATCAAGTCCTATGACCTTGATGACAGGCAACGATACATGACTCAGACTGCCAGTTATAATAATGCAATCATCGCAACTCCCAGCAATGCTCTAATGTCTCAGCAAGAACCTCAGCGTCCATCGTTGTACTCTTACACAGCAAGTGGATCTTCGTATCCACCTATGTTTGCACCCAGTACTTCAAAAGGGTCAGCTATGCCTACTTCCTCTGTAGCCACTTCTGCTGGACCTTCTTCTTCTGCCTCACTTTCTTCAGCTGCCCCTTTGTCAGCAGTCAAAATTCCAAAGGAGCTTGAAAGTAACTTAGGTTTATTTATTGGATTCATGAATTGCTATAATGCTTTTCTAACATGTCAACTTACTGCGAAAGATGTTGGAGAATGTGACTTAAATGATGTTAATCAAGATGATATTGAAGAGATGGACTTGACTTGGCAGATAGCTATGGTGGTGCATAGAGCAAATAAGTTCGTGAAGAATACTGGAAGAAATGTGTGGGAAAACCCAACAAAGAAATTGGGTTGGGACAAGATGAAGATGCGTTGTTATAACTGTGATGAACTTGGACATTTTGCTCGTGAATGCACCAAGCCGAAGAAATAAGGAGACAACTCTACTCCTGCAGCCGCTTCTCCCACTGCAACTCCGGGAAGTCAATCATCTACCACTCATACTGGATCTGAATCCTCTAACTCCAACAAAGCCATGGTCGCTCAATCAGGAGGTGGATGGGATTGGTCTTCTCAAATGGAGGATCTGAAGATTGTTGAAGATACTGTGTACAAGGCACTCATGGCACAGATGGATGACGATTATGTTCCGTCAGCGGCTGAGGTACATTCTGAAACTTTAGCTGAATCATGTTGCACTGAAAGGTGTAAACTTAAAATTAAGGGTTTTAGAGAAGAAACTCTCTCTGCATACAAACAGCTTGAATACGAAAAGATGGCCACTTGGGACATTAAAAAGAAATTTAACTCCTATAAAGAAATGGTCGAAAAACAAAAACTTGATATCAAGCGTTTGCATCAAGAGGTGAGTGATCATAAATATCGATATTTACATTTCAAACGACTGTCTGACACTTTGACCACGGAATTGATCGACTTAAAATCAAAATTTGAAAATGCAGATTTTCATTTCAAAAAATTCGACTGTTCTAGTCCTAAAGTTGAAAAAATGATCAATACCTAGTTAAAGTATAGACCAAAGGAAGTGAGAAATAAGGGCATTGGCTTTGTGGAAATTCCTCCACCTTTCAATGAAAATTATTCCTCAATTCCTATGTCGGATGAAGAACTATTGTCTCTTCCTGTGAAAGGATATGGCCCACCAATAGAAGAGCCAACCAGTCGACCATCACGGGATCAAGTTGAAATCACTAAACCTGCATCAATCCCAATTAGAATCTCTAAACCTAAACAAAAACAATCTAAGCAAGAGCAGGCTCCCTCAAAAACATTTGTCAAGTCTCAAGATGTTTCAAAGCAGACTGAGACATTAAATTATGAGAAAAATAAAGAGGTTGATAGAGTTTTTGAGGTTAGCAAAGATGAGGTTCATTCTTCATCTGAATCTGATGGATCACTATGTGTTTCTAAAGAGTCTAAACATGAATTCATACAAGTTAATGAACCAATTCCTGCTCCGACCACCCAGCAAAACTCAAGTGTGAGCTATGAGTTTGATTTCATGAAGCAAATTAGGGAGCTTTGTCTAATGCAAAGCGCAAACAGTGAAAATAATCTGACCGATTCTAAGTCTCACTCAGATGATTCGTCAGTGGCTGAACCTGAGTCTGACTCTGATCCAGACTCAGGAAAGACCGACTCATCTAGCTATCAGTCATGTGAAACCACCGAATCATCTGAAGACATGTCCAAAGTGAGTGAATATGTTTCTATGTCTATTTCAAACTCATTTGACTCAGAAAAAGCGTACTCCATGTCTTCTGAATCTCCTATATCGTCTGTGGCTGAAAACTTCTCTACAGAAACTTGCTATGATGTGTCTGATGATATGAATGTTACTAATTTGGTTGATTCTTGTGCAGAAAATGTGATTGTTGAGGATTGGGTAGATGATGGGGATGAAGTCGATGACTCTGATTCACTTGCATTTAATAATAAAAATCAGAAAAACAATTTCTCAATTTCTGATAAGGACAAAAATATTTGTGTGGGCTCGTTTGTTTTGAGCATAAAACCTTGTGACTTTTCGTCCGACTCTTTGTTTGTTCATTCAGATTATGTTATTTTGCCACATGCTTGTGAAAACGAAAAATCTTTTGGTTAAACAGTCCAGTAAGGATCGGACAGGGAAATATGTTCCACCAAAACAGGTTTTGCCAAAATATGAAAAACATAATTTCTCAAAACAAGGGACACTGTATTCCAAAACAGCAACACACAGGTATAGAGATGTCACCAAGCTCTTTGAGCCTGGAAAGTCTGCAAGATCTCAGGGGGGTCCACATGTAAAACGTCAGACATGCTACACATGTGGAATCCCTGGACATATTGCCAGAAATTGTAAAACTAATCAATGAAATCTTGCAAGCTGGAGACATCAGAAGGCTCCAAACGGGATATATAATCATACCAAGCCAATGAAGGTTGAAAAGCCTAAGGCAATGCGGAATGACAAATCCAAGGTGAAGCCTTCTGATGGTGATTGGAATAGAAATAAAATGTTTAAACAGTCTGGTAAAAGGTTAAATTCTTAGACTCTGACTGACATGGCAGAATCTAGTTCGAACAAAAGAATGTTTTCTAAAAACAAATTTCACTGGAAACCAAAATGCTCTATTTCAATCTCTTCCCCGTCTGTAGGTTCTTCTTGTTCTGTGAATGATAAATCTAATCTCTGTGCTAATGTTTCAACTGCTGACATGCAATGGATAAAAGTCCAATATATGGATACCAACGGTGTACCCAAAACAACTATGGCCTGGGTACCCATGACTAACTGATTCTGCATCATGTGCAGGAACGGCTGTGGAGGACTATCATTCATCTCTGGTACATTGATAGTGGTTGTTCAAGGCACAAGACAGGAGACTTATCCTAGCTTACCGATGTCGAATTTTTCAATGGTGGGTTTGTCTCCTTTGCAGGAGGTGAGAAGGGTCAAATAACACAAAGAGGAACGGTAAGAAATGGTGCTCTTCAGTTTAATAAGGTAAATTATGTTCCTGAATTAAAGCATAGTTTACCAAGTGTGTCACAAATCTGTGATAATGGCTACTCAACTCATTTCACTGACAAAGGATGTTTAATATTGAAACCTGGAGTCGTCATTCCAGATGAATGGGTGTTACTGAAATTGGAACGTCGAGGTGACGCTTATGTCATTGACATGAACAAACCTCCCTCCGATAACGTCACATGTCTTTTCTCAAAAGTCTCTCAAAATACTGCCATTCTATGGCATCGTCGCCTTGGACATGCAAATGCTAAAAACTTGAACCGAGTGGCTAAACTGGGATTGGTAAGGGATCTACCAGTACGTGATTTTATAACAATTGAAAAATGTGTTGCATGTGCCAGAGGAAAAGCATACTGTTGCAGTTACTTCATATGGACCTATTTGGCCCGGTGAATGTACTCATCATTTCTCGTAAAGCATACTGTTTAGTAATAACTGATGACTACTCATGTTTTACTTGGGTTTTCTTTTTGGCTAATAAGAGTGAGACTGCAGAAATAGTAAAACAGTTTATCATATTGATGGAGAATCAGACCAACTTGAAGGTAAAGGGCATTCGATGTGACAACAGAACTGAATTCAAGAATGCAGAGTTAAACTATTACCGTGTTCAGAAAGGGATTGCACGTCAATTCAGCTCAGCAAGGACACCACAACAGAATGGAGTCGCTGAAAGAAGAAATCGCACCCTAATTGAAGCTGCCCGCACAATGTTGTGTGACTCACAGCTTCCGACATTCTTCTGGGCGGAGGCTGTTAACACAGCCTGCTATGTGCAGAACCTAGTTCAAGTTAACAAAGCTCGAATGAAAACACCCTACGAAGTGTTGTTTGGTACCAAACCCTCCGTCAAGCATTTTCGTGCTTTTGGTTGTCCGTGTACACTGTTGCATCTGGACGCTACATCAAAGTTTGATGCGAAAGCTGACGACTGTTATTTTGTCGGTTATGCTGGCAAGACTGCATATAGGGTGTACAACAAACAAACTAGGCAAATCGTAGAGTCGTTTGACGTGCGTTGGCTTGAAGAAAATGCTACAGATGCTAGAGTGGGTCCAGACTGGTTATTTGAATATGAAACTCTCTTTCGATCTTTTTGTATTTTTGACGATGTTTCTAGTGGTGTGAATACAGGTTTCACAGATTCCTCAACTTCCACTGCTGGAACCTCATCCTCCGTGATTGATGATGCAAAGGATGAGGGGGATGCTATACCTACATCTCCATTAACACAGCCACTCTCAGTTCCTGCCAAACCATTCATTCCCACTACGGATCCTGTGCAATAGGCAGAAGATGAAAATTTGTCTTTTGATACTTCAGTTCCTACATTCCATGATCCCATTCCTATTGAGTGCACGGTGGAGCATAATGACGCAGTCGAAGTTGATCCTGATACGGTAGAAGAGACTGCAACGGGTGGTGCTACAATCCTACCTGGAGATTCTTCAGTTCTAGACATAGCCATTCCTACAAGCGTTCAACGAGATCACCCACTGGAAAACATCATTGGTCCAGTAGATGCAGGTGTTCTAACAAGGAGTCAAACTGGTGACATCAACAGATGCTTGTACTCGTGCTTCATTTCACAATTTGAGCCAAAGTCTACTGCTATGGCCATACGAGAACCAAATTGGGTTGATGCGATGCAAGATGAACTAATTCAGTTTGAGAAATTGAAGGTTTGGAAGCTAGTTGAACTGCCTCCAGGAAATCGACCTCTTGGCACGAGGTGGGTCTACCGAAACAAAAGAGATGATAGCGGGGTAATTGTAAGAAACAAAGCTAGGTTGGTTGTGCAAGGGTTCAAACAGATTGAGGGACTAGATTATGATGAGGTATATGCACCGGTTGCGAGATTGGAAGCAATCAGAATATTCCTTGCTTACGCATCGTTTAAGGGATTTACTGTTTATCAGATGGATGTCAAAACAGCGTTTCTGTATGGAACTGTGAAAGAAGAGATCTATGTTGGTCAACCACCGGGTTTCATAAATCCAAAATATCCAGAGCATGTGTACAAACTAGACAAAGCGTTGTATGGGTTACATCAGGCACCTTATGCTTGGTATGCTACCTTGACTGAACACCTGCTTGCTAATGGATACACTCGTGGTGTTATTGATCAGACTCTATTCGTCAAGACAGTGAATGACGATCGTATTCTGGTGCAAATTTATGTGGACGATATCATCTTTGGTTCCACCAATGATGCTCTGTGCGAGGAATTTGAAGAGGTGATGAAAAAGTAGTTTGAGATGAATGCTCTTGGTGAAATGACCTTTTTCTTAGGTTTGCAAGTTCGTCAAAACTCTAAGGGTATCTTGATTCATCAAGGTAAATATGTGGATGACATTCTTGCAAAATTCAGTTTCAATGATGTAAAGCCAGCCGACACACCAATGTCTGAGAGACCGGGTCTCACTCAAGATCTGGAAGGAGAAGCCGTAGAAGAAACACTTTATCGTTCAATGATTGGTTCGCTAATGTACCTGACTGCTAGCAGACCAGACATCATGTTCGCCGTGTGTCAATGCACACGTTATCAGGCTAATCCTAAAACTTCTCATTTACATGCTGTCAAGAGAATCTTTAGATACCTAAAGGGGAAACCCAGATTTGGTCTTTGGTATCCTAGGGATTCTCCTTTTGAATTACATGCTTTTTCTGACAGCGATTTTGGAGGTTGTGACATTGACAGGAAATCTACTTCTGCGGGGTGTCAATTCTTAGGCGATCGGCTTATTGCATGGCAATGTAAGAAACAGCAAACAGTATCCGTTTCAACAGCGGAAGCTGAATATGTGGCTGCCTCCGCATGCTGTTCTCAGGTTATCTGGATACAACATCAGTTGGTAGATTACGGTTTGGATTTCTCTCTTACTCCTATTTACTGTGATAATGATGCTGCTATCCAAATTTTGAAAAATCCAGTTCAATTTTCAAAAGTAAAACACATTGCCATAAAAGAACATTTTATCCGAGACTCTTTTAACCAAGGTTTAATTGTGCCTACACACATTCACACTGACGACAATGTCGCAGATCTTTTTACAAAACCTGTTAATCGAGCTCATTTTGAAGCTCTCTCTGCACTTCTCAAAATGGTCCATTTCGAGGACTGAACTGGTCTTCAAGTTTAAAAAAAAAAAAGGTCTTTTGATTTTTCTTAGTCTTAGGTTTGTAAATTTGTTCTTTAAATTTCTATTTTAAGCACAAATTTAGGGGGATGTGTCCTAAGAAAAGATCAAAACATTTTTGGTCTAAAAAACGAGAGATGAAATGAACTTTCACAAGTTGGATTAAGGCTAACTCATGTAAGACGAATATCGAAACAGTTTGGCTCTAGTGTGATATGTTGGTAGGCTTGGTCCTGATGGCTGAAATGTTAATGATCTTGTGAAGCACTTAAAGATAAAGACACGACCTTAGTAAGGAACATCACTTGGAATCAGGTACAATCTCTATTTGAATGCTTGTGTGATGTCCCGAAGCATAACACTGTGGTCTAGGTCTGAAACCTTTTCTGAAAAACTCGTGTATCTCCTCTGTTTTGTGTAAGCAAAGACCTGGAGATGCTAGGCAACGAAAGCTTTTGCTGCATCCAGATATATGCTGACCTAGTTTTTCGTTGTCATGCTATAGATCATCTTTCACCTAAAAGAGACCTTAGTGTCCAAAGATGTCCTAGCTGCTCCTCTGCTGCATCTAGATATATGCTGACCTGGACACAGTCAGGATGTCATAAAAGAGACCCTCTAGAGTCCAAAACCCAAAGCCTTTGTCATTTGAGAAATCATCTGACTTATATATTACTCTAAATCTCTTATTGATCTATTATTTTCTTCTGTCAATCCAGTCCCAGTCAAGGTTTCAGAATTCTAGAATAGATACTGTGAAAAATATGCGGTAGGGAAACTGCTTGCATGATGGAGTGTACCACTTGATATTCTAGGATTTGATTGTGACTTGCTTGAGTGTTCGTACCAAATATACCAAAACATGATAAATAATATCACATATCATCATACGAGAAGGCCTAAGGAAATAAGTTTAAGGGGACAAATATACTGGCAATTGCCAAGACCAACTGAAGTAGATTAGAGTTGATAAGTGTAGCTCGGCCAGAAACACAGTGATTTGATCTCGTGACAAAAAATTTTCTTCAGTATCTTGTTTAAATAATTTTAGCTAAGTTTACGTTAGGCCAGTTCACGATCTGACTTGGACCCGGTTACAAAACACACATCAATTGATTTAAAATGGGCATTGGGATACGAGATGGGCCCACTACACGTTTGGTGGGCCACACAAATCTCGTTTAAACAAAAAGGGGGAGGCGCCGTTTTGATTCTTTTCATAATCACAAATAATCAAATCATTTTTTTCAATCCTCTCTCACACACATACACTATCGCCGGAAAACTATTGTTCATCGAAGCTTTCCAACGATCAGAAGGTAATCCCTTGATATAATGTTCATCGTCTTGGATATAGTGTGTTGTTTTGAATGATTTGCAGGTGTGAAAGCGTGTGTTGGACGAAGAAATGATCAGCGGCAACGAAATGGGAGAGTTTGAGTGGTTCAGACGGCGGCGCGTGAGTCTCACGCGCCTCAGAACTCGAGTTCGAAGCGGCGCGTGACTTCCACACGTTGGGAGTTCGACCTCAGATGAGGGAAAATTACCAAACTGCCCTCGAACTCTATCCTTTCAGTCGAACTCACACATCAAATGACCAAAATGCCCTCGAACTCAGACATGGTCATCGAACTCAGCCGACAAATGACCAAAATGCCCTCAAACTTAGACCTGGTCATCGAACTCAGACGACAAATGACCGAAATGCCCTTGAACTCAGACTTACTCATCGAACTCAGACTGCAAATGACTAAAGTGCCCTTGAACTTAATCCACCACCTCGAACTCACCTGTATTTTTACCAAACTACCCTCAAACACCCCTGAATGACTCGAACTCACATGTTTTGGGCCTGTTCGTTGATGTGAAGCCCAACGGACCTTAAACAGACATCAATCCCTACAACCACCCCTACAACAACTATCCCTTCAACAACTGTTTGCAGGCTTTGTAAACCATCAACATTTCGGGTTAATAATATTCTCGAATGGATTATGGGAATTCGAGAGAAATCGCTACAATTACAACTCCCAAGAAAAAATCACAGTGGTTGTGGGTGTCATTTCAATGTAACGATGGCACAATTATTTGAGATAGCTAGAACCAACAGCGGCATTGCCGACAGTGTGGAATTTAATCTGAGCTACCGGCGTATGGATGAATTGGGAGTTCTAGTACCCGCTTATATTCTTACCGACCAACATTTCCGTCACTTCCGACGGGTGGCTCGCACCCGTCCACAGGGTCGATACATGGCTCTGTATGTCCAGGTGCCGTAAGAGAATGCGCATGTTGGGGGCGGAGGAAGAGTTGGGGTGCCGAATCTATTAATTTTTAGGTCTTTCGTAATTTTATTTTGGATCAAGTGGGTAGTTTTTGGATGTATGAATGTAATGACTGGATATTATATTTGCTGTGGTATGGATTTTTAAGTTTAAAAAAAAAATTTACAGCTGTCAATTGGAAACCCATCTGCTCCTCGGACACGATAACCCACACATCATCAGAAAACAAGAACTCATCGGAAAATCATATCATCACATAAGGTCATCAGCTTAATCACATAAACAAGTCTACAATAAACAGACAACATTGGTAACCATTTTCCACCGGAAACGCCACTCTCATCGGAGAATTTGTCAACGTTCGAGAACAACATCACATCGAACACTCAACTCGAACACTCTGAGTTCGACCTTCGCCTGAGTTCGACCTTCGCCTGAGTTTGACATTCGCCTGAGTTCGACCTTCGCCTGTGTTCGACCTTTGCAACTCGAACACAGATCTGCAACTCGAACACAGCTATGACGTCGAACACCCAAGTCGAACACAGCCCACGTCACCTCGAACACCCACTCTGAGGTCGAACACCCGCTCGAACACCCACCACCCACTCGAAAACCCACCTCAGACACTTTGTTGAGTCAAACATCATCACTCGGACACAGAACACCCACCACCACCTGTCACCCTACAACACCCGGAAACCATAACTTGGTCGATCATCCACCACCACCCGATCATGGGGAGCATTTAAGGAGTGTGATGCATTTGGTGAGTGGTTAAGGACACTAGTAAAAGCACTTAAATCAACTGGGGGCTGTTGTAATATTGTTGGATGCAGAATGGAGTGGTAGTAGGTCTGTGGTGTCGAGGGAATAATCATGGGGAGCATTTAAGAAGTGTAATGCATTTGGTGAGTGGTTAAGGATATCACCACCAAAAGGACTTAAATCTAAATCATCAGGCAAATTGATGATAATATCATTTAGTGTGGCTGCTGCAGGTGCATTTACTAAGCCTGCTGCATCAGCCTCCTGCTCAAGAAAGTACATTTTTTAAGAAGAAGAAGAAGAAGGAAGAGGTAACCAGGAAGGACAGTACTCTGAAGAAGAAGGTAACTAGGAACAGGAAAGTACTCTGAACCATGTTTAAGTATATGTTATCTCATCAAAAAAGATTTGAAGCTTGCTTTTATCCATGGGTCTTGCCATGGTCTCCTTGATGTATCAGGTTGTTATTTTTTTTTTAAAGAAAAGGTTTCTTTTGTTGGATTGGGCTTTTTACAAAAACAAACAATTTTTCATTCTTACTTGGTTCCTGTTTCATGTGTTTCTCGGTTTCGGTTTCGGTCTCAGTTTTGGACCGAGAAAACTTGTTAGATTTGTACAGGCTAATGGGGAACTTAACCAAGATCAGAAGATGTTGTTTACTTCCTTATCTGTTGAGGTTATTGGACTATATGCATATCAAATGTTAATGTTTATACATGTTTTCCATTAAAAAAAATTATTGAACGAGATAAAGCATAAACCTGTAAAACCGAATAAACGCAGCAGCAAATCGTCTTCTTTTGATCTTCGAATGATACCAAACCGAGCCTTCGAAAGAGTTCTTAGGCACTAATACCAATTGTTAGTCCAGAATCTTCTCTACCGGGTATCAAACAAACAATCGAGTGCGGAAAACAGGATTGAATGTGAAGATCAAAAGATTAAATCTGCAACTCGAACATAGCTCTGAGGTCGAACACCCAAGTCGAACACAACCCACGTCACCTCGAATACCCACTCTGAGGTAGAACACCCGCTCGAACACCCACCACCCACTCGAAAACCCACCTCGGACACTTTGTTGAGTCAAACATCATCACTCGGACACAGAACACCCACCACCACCTGTCACCCTACAACACCCGGAAACCATAACTTGGTCGATCATCCACCACCACCCGATCATGGGGAGCATTTAAGAAGTGTGATGCATTTGGTTAGTGGTTAAGGACACTAGTAAAAGCACTTAAATCAACTGGGGGGCTGTTGTAATATTGTTGGATGCAGAATTGAGTGTTAGTAGGTCTGTGGTGTCGAGGGAATAATCATGGGAAGCATTTAAGAAGTGTAATGCATTTGGTGAGTGGTTAAGGATATCACTACCAAAAGGACTTAAATCTAAATCATCAGGCAAATTGATGATAGTATCATTTAGTGTGGCTGCTGCAGGTGCATTTACTAAGCCTGCTGCATCAGCCTCCTGCTCAGGAAAGTACATTTTTTAAGAAGAAGAAGAAGGACGAGGTAACTAGGAAGGAAAGTACTCTGAAGAAGAAGGTAACTAGGAACAGGAAAGTACTCTGAACCAAGTTTAAGTATATATTATCTCATCAAAAAAGATTTGAAGCTTGCTTTTATCCATGGGTCTTGCCATGGTCTCCTTGATGTATCAGGTTGTTATTTTTTTTTTAAAGAAAAAGCTTTCTTTTGTTGGATTGGGCTTTTTATAAAAACAAACAATTTTTCATTCTTACGCGGTTCCTGTTTCATGTGTTTCTCGGTTTCGGTTTCGGTCTCGGGTTTGGACCGAGAAAACTTGTTAGATTTGTACAAGCTAAATGGGAAACTTAACCAAGATCAGATGATGTTTTTTACTTCCTTATCTGTTGAGGTTATTGGACTATATGCATATCAAATGTTAATGTTTATACATGTTTTCCATTAAAAAAAATTATTGAACGAGATAAAGCATAAACCTATAAAACCGAATAAACGCAGCAACAAATCGTCTTCTTTTGATCTTCGAATGATACCAAACCGAGCCTTCGAAAGAGTTCTTAGGCTCTGATACCAATTGTTAGTCCAAAATCTTCTCTACCGGGTATCAAACAAACAATCGAGTGCGGAAAACAAGATTGAATATGAAGAACAAAAGATTAAATCTGCAACTCGAACATAGCTCTGAGGTCGAACACCCAAGTCGAACACAACCCACGTCACCTCGAACACCCACTCTGAGGTAGAACACCCGCTTGAACACCCACCACCCACTCGAAAACCCACCTCGGACACTTTGTTGAGTCAAACATCATCACTCGGAAACAGAACACCCACCACCACCTGTCACCCTACAACACCCGGAAACCATAACTTGGTCGATCATCCACCACCACCTGATCATGGGGAGCATTTAAGGAGTGTGATGCATTTGGTGAGTGGTTAAGGACACTAGTAAAAGCACTTAAATCAACTAGGGGGCTGTTGTAATATTGTTGGATGCAGAATGGAGTGGTAGTAGGTCTGTGGTGTCGAGGAAATAATCATGGGGAGCATTTAAGAAGTGTAATGCATTTGGTGAGTGGTTAAGGATATCACCACCAAAAGGACTTAAATCTAAATCATCAGGCAAATTGATGATAGTATCATTTAGTGTGGCTGCTGCAGGTGCATTTACTAAGCCTGCTGCATCAGCCTCCTGCTAAGGAAAGTACATTTTTTAAGAAGAAGAAGGACGAGGTAACCAGGAAGGAAAGTACTCTGAAGAAGAAGGTAACCAGGAACTGGAAAGTACTCTGAACCATGTTTAAATATATGTTATCTCATCAAAAAAGATTTGAAGCTTGCTTTTATCCATGGGTCTTGCCATGGTCTCCTTGATGTATCAGTTTGTTATTTTTTTTAAAGAAAATGTTTCTTTTCTTGGATTGGGCTTTTTACAAAAACAAACAGTTTTTCATTCTTACTCGGTTCCTGTTTCATGTGTTTGTCGGTTTTGGTCTCGGGTTTGGACCGAGAAAACTTGTTAGATTTGTACAGGCTAAAGGGGAACTCAAGCAAGATCAGATGATGTTGTTTACTTCCTTATCTATTGAGGTTATTGGACTATATGCATATCAAATGTTAATGTTTATACATGTTTTCCATTTAAAAAAATTATTGAACGAGATAAATCATAAACCTGTGAAACCGAATAAACGCAGCAGCAAATCGTCTTCTTTTGATCTTCGAATGATACCAAACCGAGCCTTCGAAAGAGTTCTTAGGCTCTGATACCAATTGTTAGTCCAGAATCTTCTCTACCGGGTATCAAACAAACAATCGAGTGCGGAAAACAGGATTGAATGTGAAGAACAAAAGATTAAATTGCCAACTCGAACACAGCTCTAAGGTCGAACACCCAAGTCGAACACAGCCCACGTCACCTCGAACACCCACTCTGAGGTCGAACACCCGCTCGAACACCCACCACCCACTCGAAAACCCACCTCAGACACTTTGTTGAGTCAAACATCATCACTCGGACACAGAACACCTACCACCACCTGTCACCCTACAACACCCGTAAACCATAACTTGGTCGATCATCCACCACCACCCGATCATGTGGAGCTTTTAAGGAGTGTGATGCATTTGGAGAGTGGTTAAGGACACTAGTAAAAGCACTTAAATCAACTGGGGGGTTGTTGTAATATTGTTGGATGCAGAATGGAGTGGTAGTAGGACTGTGGTGTCGAGGGAATAATCATGGGGAGCATTTAAGAAGTGTAATCCATTTGGTGAGTGGTTAAGGATATCACCACCAAAAGGACTTAAATCTAAATCATCAGGAAAATTGATGATAGTATCATTTAGTGTGGCTGCAGTAGGTGCATTTACTAAGCCTGCTGCATCAGCCTCCTACTCAGGAAAGTACACTTTTTAAAAAGAAGAAGAAGGACGAGGTAACCAGGAAGGAAAGTACTCTGAAGAAGAAGGTAACTAGGAGTAGGAAAGTACTCTGAACCATGTTTAAGTATATGTTATCTCATCAAAAAAGATTTGAAGCTTGCTTTTATCCATGGGTCTTGCCATGGTCTCCTTGATGTATCAGGTTGTTATTTTTTTTAAAGAAAATGGTTTCTTTTGTTGGATTGGGCTTTTTACAAAAACAAACAGTTTTTCATTCTTACTCGGTTCCTGTTTCATGTGTTTCTTCGGTTTCGGTTTCGGTCTCGGGTTTGGACCGAGAAAACTTGTTAGATTTGTACAAGCTAAATGGGAACTTAACCAAGATCAGATGGTGTTTTTTACTTCCTTATCTGTTGAGGTTATTGGACTATATGCATATCAAATGTTAATGTTTATACATGTTTTCCATTAAAAAAAATTATTGAACGAGATAAAGCATAAACCTATAAAACCGAATAAACGCAACAACAAATCGTCTTCTTTTGATCTTCGAATGATACCAAACCGAGCCTTCGAAAGACTTCTTAGGCTCTGATACCAATTGTTAGTCCAGAATCTTCTCTACCGGGTATCAAACAAACAATCGAGTGCGGAAAACAGGATTGAATGTGAAGAACAAAAGATTAAATCTGCAACTCGAACATAGCTCTGAGGTCGAACACCCAAGTCGAACACAACCCACGTCACCTCGAACACCCACTCTGAGGTAGAACACCCGCTCGAACACCCACCACCCACTCGAAAACCCACCTCGGACACTTTGTTGAGTCAAACATCATCACTCGGACACAGAACACCCACCACCACCTGTCACCCTACAACACCCGGAAACCATAACCTGGTCGATCATCCACCACCACCCGATCATGGGGAGCATTTAAGGAGTGTGATGCATTTGGTGAGTGGTTAAGTACACTAGTAAAAGCACTTAAATCAACTGGGGGGGCTGTTGTAATATTGTTGGATGCAGAATGGAGTGGTAGTAGGTCTGTGGTGTCGAGGGAATAAACATGGGGAGCATTTAAGAAGTGTAATGCATTTGGTGAGTGGTTAAGGATATCATCACCAAAAGGACTTAAATCTAAATCATCAGGCAAATTGATGATAGTATCATTTAGTGTGGCTGCTGCAGGTGCATTTACTAAGCCTGCTGCATCAGCCTCCTACTCAGGAAAGTACACTTTTTAAAAAGAAGAAGAAGGACGAGGTAACCAGGAAGGAAAGTACTCTGAAGAAGAAGGTAACTAGGAGTAGGAAAGTACTCTGAACCATGTTTAAGTATATGTTATCTCATCAAAAAAGATTTGAAGCTTTCTTTTATCCATGGGTCTTGCCATGGTCTCCTTGATGTATCAGGTTGTTATTTTTTTTTAAAGAAAATGGTTTCTTTTGTTGGATTGGGCTTTTTACAAAAACAAACAATTTTTCATTCTTACTCGGTTCCTATTTCATGTGTTTCTCGGTTTCGGTTTCAGTCTCGGGTTTGGACCGAGAAAACTTGTTAGATTTGTACAGGCTAAAGAGGAACTTAACCAAGATAAGAAGATGTTGTTTACTTCCTTATCTGTTGAGGTTATTGGACTATATGCATATCAAATGTTAATGTTTATACATATTTTCCATTAAAAAAAATTATTGAACGAGATAAAGCATAAACATGTAAAACCGAATAAATGCAGCAGCAAATCGTCTCCTTTTGATCTTCGAATGATACCAAACCGAGCCTTCGAAAGAGTTCATAGGCTCTGATACCAATTGTTAGTCTAGAATCTTCTCTACCGGGTATCAAACAAACAATCGAGTGCGGAAAACAGGATTGAATGTGAAGAACAAAAGATTAAATCTGCCACTCGAACATAGCTCTGAGGTCGAACACCCAAGTCGAACACAACCCACGTCACCTCGGAGACCCACTCTGAGGTAGAACACCCGCTCGAACACCCACCACCCACTCGAAAACCCACCTCGGACATTTTGTTGAGTCAAACATCATCACTCGGACACAGAACACCCACCACCTGTCACCCTACAACACCCGGAAACCATAACTTGGTCGATCATCCACCACCACCCGATCATGGGGAGCATTTAAGGAGTGTGATGCATTTGGTGAATGGTTAAGGACACTAGTAAAAGCACTTAAATCAACTGGGGGGTTGTTGTAATATTGTTGGATGCAGAATGGAGTGGTAGTAGGTCTGTGGTGTCGAGGGAATAATCATGGGAAGCATTTAAGAAATGTAATGCATTTGGTGAGTGGTTAAGGATATCACCACCAAAAGGACTTAAATCTAAATCATCAGGCAAATTGATGATAGTATCATTAAGTGTGGCTGCTGCAGGTGCATTTACTAAGCCTGATGCATCAGCCTCCTGCTCAGGAAAGTACATTTTTTAAGAAGAAGAAGAAGAAGGACGAGGTAACCAGGAAGGAAAGTACTCTGAAGAAGAAGGTAACCAGGAACAGGAAAGTACTCTGAACCATGTTTAAATATATGTTATCTCATCAAAAAATATTTGAAGCTTGCTTTTATCCATGGGTCTTGCCATGGTCTCCTTGATGTATCAGGTTGTTGTTATTTTTTTTTTAAAGAAAAGGTTTCTTTTGTTGGATTGGGCTTTTTACAAAAACAAACAATTTTTCATTCTTACTCGGTTCCTGTTTCATGTGTTTGTCGGTTTTGGTCTCGGGTTCGGACCGAGAAAACTTGTTAGATTTGTACAGGCTAAAGGGGAACTCAACCAAGATCAGAAGATGTTGTTTACTTCCTTATCTGTTGAGGTTATTGGACTATATGCATATCAAATGTTAATGTTTATACATGTTTTCCATTAAAAAAAATTATTAAACGAGATAAAGCATAAACCTGTGAAACCGAATAAACGCAGCAGCAAATCGTCTTCTTTTGATCTTCGAATGATACCAAACCGAGCCTTCGAAAGAGTTCTTAGGCTCTGATACCAATTGTTAGTCCAGAATCTTCTCTAGCGGGTATCAAACAAACAATCGAGTGCGGAAAATAGGATTGAATGTGAAGAACAAAAGATTAAATCTGCAACTCGAACACAGCTCTAAGGTCGAACACCCAAGTCGAACACAGCCCACGTCACCTCGAACACCCGCTCGAACACCCACCACCCACTCGAAAACCCACCTCGGACACTTTGTTGAGTCAAACATCATCACTCGGACACATAACACCCACCACCACCTGTCACCCTACCACACCCGGAAACCATAACTTGGTTGATCATCCACCACCACCCGATCATGGAGAGCATTTAAGGAGTGTGATGCATTTAGTGAGTGGTTAAGGACACTAGTAAAAGCACTTAAATCAACTGGGGGGCTGTTGTAATATTGTTGGATGCAGAATGGAGTGGTAGTAGGTCTGTGGTGTCGAGGGACTAATCATGGGGAGCATTTAAGAAGTGTAAAGCATTTGGTGTGTGGTTAAGGATATCACCACCAAAAGGACTTAAATCTAAATCATCAGGCAAATTGATGATAGTATCATTTAATGTGGCTGCTGCAGGTGCATTTACTAAGCCTGCTGCATCAGCCTCCTGCTCAGGAAAGTACATTTTTTAAGAAGAAGAAGAAGGACGAGGTAACCAGGAAGGAAAGTACTCTGAAGAAGAAGGTAACCAGGAACAGGAAAGTACTCTGAACCATGTTTAAATATATGTTATCTCATCAAAAAATATTTGAAGCTTGCTTTTATCCATGGGTCTTGCCATGGTCTCCTTGATGTATCAGGTTGTTGTTATTTTTTTTTTAAAGAAAAGGTTTCTTTTGTTGGATTGGGTTTTTAAAATAACAAACAATTTTTCATTCTTACTCGGTTCCTGTTTCATGTGTTTCTCGGTCTCGGTCTCGGGTTTGGACCGAGAAAACTTGTTAGATTTGTACAGGCTAAAGGGGAACTCAACCAAGATCTGAAGATGTTGTTTACTTCCTTATCTGTTGAGGTTATTGGACTATATGCATATCAAATGTTAATGTTTATACATGTTTTCCATTATAAAAAATATTGAACGAGATAAAACATAAACCTGTAAAACCGAATAAACGCAGCAGCAAATCGTCTTCTATTGATCTTTGAATGATACCAAACCGAGCCTTCGAAAGACTTCTTAGGCTCTGATACCAATTGTTAGTCCAGAATCTTCTCTACCGGGTATCAAACAAACAATCGAGTACGGAAAACAGGATTGAATGTCAAGAACAAAAGATTAATTCTGCAACTCGAACACAACTTTGAGGTCGAACACCCAAGTCGAACACAACCCACGTCACCTCGAACACCCACTCTGAGGTCGAACACCCGCTCGAACACCCACCACCCACTCGAAAACCCACCTCGGACACTTTGTTGAGTCAAACATCATCACTCGGACACAGAACACCCACCACCACCTGTCACCCTATAACACCCGGAAACCATAACTTGGTCGATCATCCACCACCACCCGATCATGGGGAGCATTTAAGGAGTGTGATGCATTTGGTGAGTGGTTAAGGTCACTAGTAAAAGCACTTAAATCAACTGGGGGCTGTTGTAATATTGTTGGATGCAGAATGGAGTGGTAGTAGGTCTGTGGTGTCGAGGGAATAAACATGGGGAGCATTTAAGAAGTGTAATGCATTTGGTGAGTGGTTAAGGATATCACCACCAAAAGAACTTAAATCTAAATCATCAGGCAAATTGATGATAGTATCATTTAGTGTGGCTGCTGCAGGTGCATTTACTAAGCCTGCTGCATCAGCCTCCTGCAAAGGAAAGTACATTTTTTAAGAAGAAGAAGAAGGACGAGGTAACCAGGAAGGAAAGTACTCTGAAGAAGAAGGAAACCACGAACAGGAAAGTTCTCCGAACCATGTTTAAATATATGTTATCTCATCAAAAAAAGATTTGAAGCTTGCTTTTATCCATGGGTCTTGCCATGGTCTCCTTGATGTATCAGGTTGTTATTTTTTTTTTTAAAGAAAAGGTTTCTTTTGTTGGATTGGGCTTTTTAAAAAAACAAACAATTTTTCATTCTTACTCGGTTCCTGTTTCATGTGTTTCTCGGTTTCGGTTTCGGTCTCGGGTTTGGACCGAGAAAACTTGTTAGATTTGTACAGGCTAAAGGAGAACTCAACCAAGATCAGAAGATGTTGTTTACTTCCTTATCTGTTGAGGTTATTGGACTATATGCATATGAAATGTTAATGTTTATACATGTTTTCCATTCAAAAAAAAATATTGAACAAGATAAAGCATAAACCTGTAAAACCAAATAAACGCAACAGCAAATCGTCTTCTTTTTATCTTTGAATGATACCAAACCGAGCCTTCGAAAGACTTCTTAGGCTCTGATACCAATTGTTAGTCCAGAATCTTCTCTACCGGGTATCAAACAAACAATCGAGTGCGGAAAACCGGATTGAATGTGAAGAACAAAAGATTAAATCTGCAACTCGAACATAGCTCTGAGGTCGAACACCCAAGTCGAACACAGCCCACGTCACCTCGAACACCCACTCTAAGGTCGAACACCCGCTCGAACACCCACCACCCACTCGAAAACCCACCTCGGACACTTTGTTGAGTCAAACATCATCACTCGGACACATAACACCCACCACCACCTGTCACCCTACCACACCCGGAAACCATAACTTGGTTGATCATCCACCACCACCCGATCATGGAGAGCATTTAAGGAGTGTGATGCATTTAGTGAGTGGTTAAGGACACTAGTAAAAGCACTTAAATCAACTGGGGGGCTGTTGTAATATTGTTGGATGCAGAATGGAGTGGTAGTAGGTCTGTGGTGTCGAGGGACTAATCATGGGGAGCATTTAAGAAGTGTAAAGCATTTGGTGTGTGGTTAAGGATATCACCACCAAAAGGACTTAAATCTAAATCATCAGGCAAATTGATGATAGTATCATTTAATGTGGCTGCTGCAGGTGCATTTACTAAGCCTGCTGCATCAGCCTCCTGCTCAGGAAAGTACATTTTTTAAGAAGAAGAAGAAGGACGAGGTAACCAGGAAGGAAAGTACTATGAAGAAGAAGGTAACCAGGAACAGGAAAGTACTCTGAACCATGTTTAAATATATGTTATCTCATCAAAAAATATTTGAAGCTTGCTTTTATCCATGGGTCTTGCCATGGTCTCCTTGATGTATCAGGTTGTTGTTATTTTTTTTTAAAGAAAAGGTTTCTTTTGTTGGATTGGGCTTTTTACAATAACAAACAATTTTTCATTCTTACTCGGTTCCTGTTTCATGTGTTTCTCGGTCTCGGTCTCGGGTTTGGACCGAGAAAACTTGTTAGATTTGTACAGGCTAAAGGGGAACTCAACCAAGATCTGAAGATGTTGTTTACTTCCTTATCTGTTGAGGTTATTGGACTATATGCATATCAAATGTTAATGTTTATACATGTTTTCCATTATAAAAAATATTGAACGAGATAAAACATAAACCTGTAAAACCGAATAAACGCAGCAGCAAATCGTCTTCTATTGATCTTTGAATGATACCAAACCGAGCCTTCGAAAGACTTCTTAGGCTCTGATACCAATTGTTAGTCCAGAATCTTCTCTACCGGGTATCAAACAAACAATCGAGTACGGAAAACAGGATTGAATGTCAAGAACAAAAGATTAATTCTGCAACTCGAACACAACTCTGAGGTCGAACACCCAAGTCGAACACAACCCACGTCACCTCGAACACCCACTCTGAGGTCAAACACCCGCTCGAACACCCACCACCCACTCGAAAACCCACCTCGGACACTTTGTTGAGTCAAACATCATCACTCGGACACAGAACACCCACCACCACCTGTCACCCTATAACACCCGGAAACCATAACTTGGTCGATCATCCACCACCACCCGATCATGGGGAGCATTTAAGGAGTGTGATGCATTTGGTGAGTGGTTAAGGTCACTAGTAAAAGCACTTAAATCAACTGGGGGCTGTTGTAATATTGTTGGATGCAGAATGGAGTGGTAGTAGGTCTGTGGTGTCGAGGGAATAAACATGGGGAGCATTTAAGAAGTGTAATGCATTTGGTGAGTGGTTAAGGATATCACCACCAAAAGAACTTAAATCTAAATCATCAGGCAAATTGATGATAGTATCATTTAGTGTGGCTGCTGCAGGTGCATTTACTAAGCCTGCTGCATCAGCCTCCTGCAAAGGAAAGTACATTTTTTAAGAAGAAGAAGAAGGACGAGGTAACCAGGAAGGAAAGTACTCTGAAGAAGAAGGAAACCAGGAACAGGAAAGTTCTCCGAACCATGTTTAAATATATGTTATCTCATCAAAAAAAGATTTGAAGCTTGTTTTTATCCATGGGTCTTGCCATGGTCTCCTTGATGTATCAGGTTGTTATTTTTTTTTAAAGAAAAGGTTTCTTTTGTTGGATTGGACTTTTTACAAAAACAAACAATTTTTCATTCTTACTCGGTTCCTGTTTCATGTGTTTCTCGGTTTCGGTTTCGGTCTCGGGTTTGGACCGAGAAAACTTGTTAGATTTGTACAGGCTAAAGGAGAACTCAACCAAGATCAGAAGATGTTGTTTACTTCCTTATCTGTTGAGGTTATTGGACTATATATATATGAAATGTTAATGTTTATACATGTTTTCCATTCAAAAAAAAATATTGAACAAGATAAAGCATAAACCTGTAAAACCAAATAAACGCAACAGCAAATCGCCTTCGTTTGATCTTTGAATGATACCAAACCGAGCCTTCGAAAGACTTCTTAGGCTCTGATACCAATTGTTAGTCCAGAATCTTTTCTACTGGGTATCAAACAAACAATCGAGTGCGGAAAACCGGATTGAATGTGAAGAACAAAAGATTAAATCTGCAACTCGAACACAGCTCTGAGGTCGGACACCCAAATCGAGCACAGCCCACGTCACCTTGAACACCCACTCTGAGGCTGAACACCCGCTCGAACACCCACCACCCACTCGAAAACCCACCTCGGACACTTTGTTGAGTGAAACATCATCACTCGGACACTGAACACCCACCACCACCTGTCACCCTACAACAACCGGAAACCATAACTAGGTCGATCATCCACCACCACCCGATCATGGGGAGCATTTAAGGAGTGTGATGCATTTGGTGAGTGGTTAAGGACACTTGTAAAAGCACTTAAATCAATTGGGGGCTGTTGTAATATTGTAGGATGCAGAATGGAGGGGTAGTAGGTCTGTGGTGTCGAGGGAATAATCATGGGGAGCATTTAAGAAGTGTAATGCATTTGGTGAGTGGTAAAGGATATCACCACCAAAAGGACTTAAATCTAAATCATCAGGCAAATCGATGATAGTATCATTTAGTGTGCCTGCTGCAGGTGCATTTACTAAGCCTGCTGCATCAGCCTCCTGCTCAGGAAAGTACATTTTTTAAGAAGAAGAAGAAGGACGAGGTAACCAGGAAGGAAAGTACTCTGAAGAAGAAGGTAACCTGGAACAGGAAAGTACTCTGAACCATGTTTAGATATATGTTATCTCATCAAAAAAGATTTGAAGCTTGCTTTTATCCATGGGTCTTGCCATGGTCTCCTTGATGTATCAGGTTGTTATTTTTTTTTTTAAAAGAAAAGGTTTCTTTTGTTGGATTGGGATTTTTACAAAAACAAACAATTTTTCATTCTTACTCGGTTCCTGTTTTATGTGATTCTCGGTCTCGGTTTCGGTCTCGGTCTCGGGTTTGGACCGAGAAAACTTGTTAGATTTGTACAGGCTAAAGGGGAAATCAACCAAGATCAGAAGATGTTGTTTACTTCCTTATCTGTTGAGGTTATTGGACTATATGCATATCAAATGTTAATGTTTATACAAGTTTTCCATTAAAAAAAAATATTGAACGAGATAAAGCATAAACCTGTAAAACCGAATAAACGCAGCAGCAAATCGTCTTCTTTTGATCTTCGAATGATACCAAACCGAGCCTTCGAAAGACTTCTTAGGCTCTGATACCAATTGTTAGTCCAGAATCTTCTCTACCGGGTATCAAACAAACAATCGAGTGCCGAAAACAGGAATGAATGTGAAGAACAAAAGATTAAATTTGCAACTCGAACACAGCTCTGAGGTCGAACACCCAAGTCGAACACAGCCCACGTCACCTCGAACACCCACTCTGAGGTCGAACACCCGCTCGAACACCCACCACCCACTCGAAAACCCACCTCGGACACTTTGTTGAGTCAAACATCATTACTCGGACACAGAACACCCACCACCACCTGTCACCCTACAACACCCGCAAACCATAAATTGGTCGATCATCCACCACCACCCGATCATGGGGAGCATTTAAGGAGTGTGATGCATTTGGTGAGTGGTTAAGGACACTAGTAAAAGCACTTAAATCAACTGGGGAGCTATTGTAATATTGTTGGATGAAGAATGGAGTGGTAGTAGGTCTGTGGTGTCGAGGGAATAATCGTGGGGAGCATCTAAGAAGTGTAATGCATTTGGTGAGTGGTTAAGGATATCACCACCAAAAGGACTTAAATCTAAATCATTAGGCAAATTGATGATAGTATCATTTAGTGTGGCTGCTGCTGGTGCATTTACTAAGCCTGCTGCATCAGCCTCCTGCTCAGGAAAGTACATTTTTTAAGAAGAAGAAGAAGGACGAGGTAACCAGAAAGGAAAGTACTCTGAAGAAGAAGGTAACCAGGAACAGGAAAGTACTCTGAACCATGTTTAAATATATGTTATCTCATCAAAAAAGATTTGAAGCTTGCTTTTATCAATGGGTCTTGCCATGGTCTCCTTGATGTATCGGGGTTGTTATTTTTTTTAAAGAAAAGGTTTCTTTTGTTGCATTGGGCTTTTTACACAAACAAACAATTTTTCATTCTTACTCGGTTCCTGTTTCATGTGTTTCTCGGTTTCGGTTTCGTTCTCGGGTTTGGACCGAGAAAACTTGTTAGATTTGTACAGGCTAAAGGGGAACTCAACCAAGATCAGAAGATGTTGTTTACTTCCTTATCTGTTGAGGTTATTCGACTATATGCATATCAAATGTTAATGTTTATAAATGTTTTCCATTAAAAAAAATTATTGAACGAGATAAAGCATAAACCTGTAAAACCGAATAAACGCAGCAGCAAATCGTCTTCTTTTGATCTTCGAATGATACCAAACCGAGCCTTCGAAAGACTTCTTAGGCTCTGATACCAATTGTTAGTCCAGAATCTTCTCTACCGGGTATCAAACAAACAATCGAGTGCGGAAAACGGGATTGAATGTGAAGAACAAAAGATTTAATCTGCAACTCGAACACAGCTCTGAGTCGAACACCCAAGTCGAACACAGCCCACGTCACCTCGAACACCCACTCTGAGGTCGAACACCCGCTCGAACACCCACCATCCACTCGAAAACCCACCTCGGACACTTTGTTGAGTCAAACATCATCACTCGGACACAGAACACCCACCACCACCTGTCACCCTACAACACCCGAAAACCATAACTTGGTCGATCATCCACCACCACCCGATCATGGGGAGCATTTAAGGAGTGTGATGCATTTGGTGAGTGGTTAAGGACACTAGTAAAAGCACTTAAATCAATTGGGGGCTGTTGTAATATTGTAGGATGCAGAATGGAGGGGTAGTAGGTCTGTGGTGTCGAGGGAATAATCATGGGGAGCATTTAAGAAGTGTAATGCATTTGGTGAGTGGTTAAGGATATCACCACCAAAAGGACTTAAATCTAAATCATCAGGCAAATCGATGATAGTATCATTTAGTGTGGCTACTGTAGGTGCATTTACTAAGCCTGCTGCATCAGCCTCCTGCTCAGGAAAGTACATTTTTTAAGAAGAAGAAGAAGGACAAGGTAACCAGGGTTTTGCCATGGTCTCCTTGATGTATCAGGTTGTTATTTTTTTTTAAAGAAAAGGTTTCTTTTGTTGGATTGGGCTTTTTACAAAAACAAACAATTTTTCATTCTTACTCGGTTCCTGTTTCATGTGTTTCTCGGTTTCGTTTTCGGTCTCGGTCTCGGGTTTGGACCAAGAAAACTTGTTAGATTTGTACAGGCTAAAGGGGAACTCAACCAAGATCAGAAGATGTTGTTTACTTCCTTATCTATTGAGGTTATTGGACTATATGCATATCAAATGTTAATGTTCATACATGTTTTCCATAAGAAAAAAATTATTGAACGAGATAAAGCATAAACCTGTAAAACCGAATAAACGCAGCAGCAAATCGTCTTGTTTTGATCTTCGAATGATACCAAACCGAGCCTTCGAAAGACTTCTTAGGTTCTGCTACCAATTGTTAGTCCAGAATCTTCTCTACCGGGTATCAAACAAACAATCGAGTGCGGAAAACAGGAGTGGATGTGATGAACAAAAGATTAAAGCTGCAACTCGAACACAGCTCTGAGGTCGAACACCCAAGTCGAACACAACCCACGTCACCTCGAATACCCACTCTGAGGTCGAACACCCGCTCGAACACCCACCACCCACTCGAAAACCCACCTCGGACACTTTGTTGAGTCAAACATCGTCACTCGGACACAGAACACCCACCACCACCTGTCACCCTACAACACCCGGAAACCATAACTTGGTCGATCATCCACCACCACCCGATCATGGGGAGCATTTAAGGAGTGTGATGCATTTGGTAAGTGGTTAAGGACACTAGTAAAAGCACTTAAATCAACTGGGGGCTGTTGTAATATTGTTGGATGCAGAATGGAGTGGTAGTAGGTCTGTGGTGTCGAGGGAATAATCGTGGGGAGCATTTAAGAAGTGTAATGCATTTGGTGAGTGGTAATGATATCACCACCAAAAGGACTTAAATCTAAATCATCAAGCAAATTTATGATAGTATCATTTAGTGTGGCTGCTGTAGGTGCATTTACTAAGCCTGCTGCATCAGCCTCCTGCTCAAGAAAGTACATTTTTTAAGAAGAAGAAGAACGACAAGGTAACTGTAACACCCCAACCGATGGTGGAAACATCGGGATGTCACAAAGTGATGATTGTTCAGTAGCTCATGGTGAATAATAAATTTCATTAAATGATTTAAATAAATTACATACAATTGGTCTACAAAAATTCGTACATCAAAATGAATAATACTATGTACACATCTTCAAGCAATAACTCAAATCTTCAAGCAAGTAGAACCTGAAACATGTTAAGTTGAAAATATTTTGGGTCAACAAAAGTTGGTGAGAATACATAGGTTTTTGAATATAATTGTTAACAATATTTTGTACAACAACCACAGTTGTATGATGATAGAGTATGAGACCGACATGTAACAATGCGTCTTTGTACAATCAAACCTTGTGTCGACTGATGACTAACTCGCAAGTTAGTTAAATGTTGTTACTGTTATCGATCATCCCTGAATTTATGCGGGGGTGGGTTTGTTAGACCTATAGCGCTATAATCTAAACAGGCGGCTTGATCAATGTTAATGATTGTACTGTGTCTTTTTGTTACAGTCAAATGATAGAATGAATAAATGATAGTGTAATTGAATCACAAGTAAGAATGAGTAAATGATAGTATAAAATGTTTAAACATGTTTCACCCCAAAAATAGTGAAAATAGAGTAAAGGGGCTATGTAAACTCACCTTAATGATAGTGTTGAATCCCTTGGTATAGAATAAATGTGGCACAATGATTCCAAGTATCACCCTATGTTTAAGGCAATAACATAAGTGTTGGGAGAACTTAAAAGTCTAAGTTTTCTATTCCAAAGGTATTCTAGGGTTCCTAATTTGGGGATTGATAATTGATTGGTAATTAACTTAGAATAATTGTTAATTACGTAATTAAATAAAGAAATAATTAATAGAAAAGGATTTTTGGCAATTCTCAATTAAAGAGGGTTGTATTAAAATGTAGTAAATGTGAAAATAATTTTTCTAAAATTATTTTCTTAATTAATGAAAATATATTATATTAATAGTTATTTGACAAAATATAGACTTAATATTTAAAAATATAAAAAATTACAAATTTTGAATCAAAAATTTATATTTCTGATCTAACTGATTTATAATAATTTATGTGAAATTTTGATATAAAAATAATTAAAAACGAATTTTATTATGATTTATTTATGATTAAAATAGCAAAAATCGTTTGAAAATATAAAATAAATGATTTTTCAGAAATAAAAATCATTTCTGGAATGCTTATTGTTTTATAAGTTTAGGATAATTTTTGTGGAAATTAATAAAATCGTTTTGATATTTTTATAGAATCTTATAATTATAACAGATTTAACTTGTAATATTTATTATATATAATAAATAAAAGATTTTTGGAAAACTAAAAATTTGATATTAAACTTTATCATTTGAATAACATAAAATAAATTTTATAGAATTTAAAATTTTGGTTTGGTATTCTAAACATATTATAAAAGTTTATAAGTAAAAAAATACATAATTATATGTCAAAAATATGGTTTTTAAAGAAAAGAAAAAGGATGGCATGAATGGGGATCGAACTCAAGACCAAGGCCTTCTCATAGCCGCACCATAACCAACTGAGCTATCAATGCATTCTGATCTAACTCGTTTTTTTTTTAAATTATAAAACATACATTTCAGTTTATCCCCAAATTTCTATGATAAACCCTAGAAACGGTTCCGACTAATTGACAGTGATAACTAGTTTATAAGCCCGATTATTGATAGGGCTTTCGTTTGGAACATAAAATCGACTATGAATCAACCATAAATTACAACTTACAGATTGAAAACGAGGCTGAGCAAGAGCGATTGCCCGTGAGGAGAGTTTGCTTCGAATCGTTTAACAGGTGATTCGTGTAAGAAAAATTTGATATAGGGGTTTTGTTTTTCGGCATGTTTAGGGCATCAGAGAAGGTTTCAATTTATAGAGAACACATTTAATTGGAAAGTTTGATTGGTTGACCAATCTGTGGTCAACCACGTCGCAATTCAAGCAGGAAGGAGAGAATTTAAGCTAAAATTAAGGAAATCACGAGTTGGAAGGGACGCGTAATAATCAATCAACGACACATAATTAGTTAATTTGATTCTAGCCATCCATAATTAAGTTAATCGTTTAGTCAAATAGTTGGTCAACCTGACCTTGTTTGCAGCGAACAACAATGGAAGAAAGAGGAGAAGAAAAACTGTGTTAAAATGTATTAGTTTCAAAATACAGACAATTGAAACAGCTAGCTTAAATGGTTAAGGCTCCTTGTGTTAAACGTTTGAACCGGACCAGACTCAAGTTCGAGTCTGGTCATCAACAGTTTTTTTTTTTACATAGTAGAGGGGTTTGGGCCGGTTATTGGTTTGTTTGTGTTGGGCTCGGGTCTGGGCTGAAAGCTTGGGCCCCGAAATGTTGTTTTTTTTTTACTTAAATTCTGAAAAGTCTCATGTACTTTATTATTATTATTATTATTATTATTATTATCTAAACCAAGTAATATATATATATATATATATATATATATATATATATATATATAAATTGTGAGTTAGGAAAAATAAAGGCATAGGCACATTTGTATTAATGTTAAAGACGTAATAAAAATTAGGGGTTTTTATGTATTAAAATTTTGGGAGAATTTTGCGATGTTACAGTCTTCCCTACTTTTCGAAACTTCGTCCCGAAGTTTATTGAAAACACAGGGTTGAAGGTGATTAGGTAAAAATTTAGGACAAGTGTGGTCTGGAAAATTTTTTGTGTTAAGGCACGTCATGAATAGAATAATTTGTCTCGTGTTATGTTTGAGGTGATTGTCTAAATGAACTACTAGATAACTAGAGTGTATAACCTTGGTAGAATTTCACACTACCTTAATGTACCTGTAAATTCATGATTACGTTCCGGACCGCAATCACCAATTTACCTTACATTAAAGTTTTGCGTCCTTCTATGACTCCACCGATTGTTGAGCAGGTCCGATAGCCTCCACCAGTCGTGGAGCAGGTTGTAGGGCCTTTCCCGACTGTTGAAATGGCATAATGACCTCTACCAATCGTTGAGTAAGTTTGATAGCCTCCACCAGTCGTGAGCAGGTTGTAGGGCCTCTCCCGACTGTTGAAAAGGCATGATGACATTTATTATACACATAGATTGCAAATTGATAGCATGTTTATGCAAGCAAGTATAACAAGCACAGTATATGGGTTGTAGTTGTATAGATTTATATAATTAGTTCACATTCAAACAATCATGCACCATGTAACAACTCTTAGAGAAAAAATTTCAATACTAGAATTTATTACTTGAATCAAATAGCGTCAATACATAGAATAAAGGCAACCAATAGTCAAATGGTGAGACTTGCGGTTAGGTAGCTGGAGGGTCTTGATCTCTGTTTAGTTTAGGGCATCGATTACGGAAGTGATTTGGGTCTCCACATTCATAGCATTGACCATAGTTGTATCGATTAGGATTAGTAGCCTGAGCTGGGTTGATGGGTTGGTTGGCATTAGGATTTGGGGTCTCACGACACGTGTTGACCAGATGGCCATACTTTCCACAATTGGTGCACAAGCGACACGCTGAAGCAGTGGGATGATGTCGGTTGCATATGTTACACAATGGATAGTTTCCTATATAGGGTTTCTTGTTAGAAGCTTGTGTAGTGAGGTTGACATCAGGATCCCTGGCCTTACACTTCTGATTCTCAGTAGTTACCGCGGCTACAACACTTGCTTTATTGCCTTTCCGAACTACGGTCCCGTTCTTTACGTGATTGTCAGTTAAGGTAGCCGCTAAACGTTTGGCCTCTTCGAGGGTAGCAGGGTTCCTTCCCCATACCGTGTCCTGAATCTGCATGGGCAAACCACCGATATACTTTTCGATGGCTACAGGTAGCGGAGTGACCTTATGGGGCAATAACAGACTGAGCTCATGGAAGCGGGTATTATAAGCAAGGTTTTCCCCACTATCCTGAGCAAGGGTGTGGAACACGTCCTCTAATTTCTTGACCTCGTTACGTGGGCAAAATTCATCTTTCATTATCTCCTTGACTTGATCCCAGGTCATAGTAAGTGCAACTTCAGCTCCTCGGGTGCGCTTTTCCTCATTCCACCAAGTGAGTGCTCGTTTGTGAAGAACACTCATAGCATATCGGACCTTAAAGTTATCGGGACACTCACTGTTAATGAAGGTGTTCTCAATACCCTCGAACCATTGTAGAAGTCCCATAGCTCCTTCATCTCTACTGAACTTAGGGGGGTTACAAGTATTAAAGTGTTTAAGAGTGCAAGCTGGGAGACCATTCCCGTTCCCATTCCCGTTCCCATTGTGGTTTCCATTGCCGTTTCCGATGCCGTTTCCGTTTCCATTACCGTTTCCGTTCATCTGGATGACTTGAGCCAGTGGATTAGGAACAAGAGTCGCGATCTGCAGTGCCATTTGTTGAGAAATGATCGCAGCCAGTTGGGCGTCAATAGCATTGTTGTTGTTGTTGTTGTGATTAGTGTTGTGGTTGTTGTTGTTGCTATTTCCTTCCTCATGATTACCACCATTGTTATTGCGAGTGCTGCGACGTGGAGGCATGATCTGTAGGAGACACAATGAAATGAATGAGGTTATATAAGGAATGTAATCATTTATTCATTAATTAAAACGAATAAACGAAAACGTTGACTTATCAAAGATTCTAGATTCTAATAACATAATGAAGACATGCTTTAGCCTATAAGTGAACACTCATCCCGAGAATTCCCAGGTAGGCATCCGGGTCCCTCGTCTGATTGGGATATATGCGCAATTCCAGCCTAGACAGAAGACTCAGAATACAGGCGTTCACCCTTCCAGATTGCATGTGTTCGTTATTAAAATCTAGAACTTCGACGGGATCTCAAGGTGGTTCAGGCTAAGCCTGAGGAATTTGTCTTATTTAGTCTAAGAGTAGGTCCAGTGATGGAGAGCAACCTTCTTGTAAGGATGAAAGTAGGGATAAGAAGTAGGAGGAAGATAGAGAATAGCAAGTAAAAGAAGCAAGTACTGGTTAAATCCTATGGTTATAGACTAGATTATTTTTCTAATAACCTAATTCCCTATAATCATGGCTCTGATACCAATCTGTAACACCCCAACTGATGGCGGAAACATCGGGATGTCACGTAGTGATGATTGTTCAGTAGCTCATGGTGAATAATAAATTTCATTAAATGATTTAAATAAATTACATACAATTGTTCTACAAAAATTCGTACATCAAAATGAATAATACTATGTACACATCTTCAAGCAATAACTCAAATCTTCAAGCAAGTAGAACCTGAAACATGTTAAGTTGAAAATATTTTGGGTCAACAAAAGTTGGTGAGAATACATAGGTTTTTGAATATAATTGTTAACAATAGTTTGTACAACAACCACAGTTGTATGATGATAGAGTATGAGACCGACATGTAACAATGCGTCTTTGTACAATCAAACCTTGTGTCGACTGATGACTAACTCGCAAGTTAGTTAAATGTTGTTACTGTTATCGATCATCCCTGAATTTATGCGGGGGGATGGGTTTGTCAGACCTATAGCGCTATAATCTAAACAGGCGGCTTGATCAATGTTAATGATTGTACTGTGTCTTTTTGTTACAATCAAATGATAGAATGAATAAATGATAGTGTAATTGAATCACAAGTAAGAATGAGTAAATGATAGTATAAAATGTTTAAACATGTTTCACCCCCAAAATAGTGAAAATAGAGTAAAGGGGCTATGTAAACTCACCTTAATGATAGTGTTGAATCCGTTGGTATAGAATAAATGTGGCACAATGATTCCAAGTATCACCCTATGTTTAAGGCAATAACATAAGTGTTGGGAGAACTTAAAAGTCTAAGTTTTCTATTCCAAAGGTATTCTAGGGTTCCTAATTTGGGGATTGATAATTGATTGGTAATTAACTTAGAATAATTGTTAATTACGTAATTAAATAAAGAAATAATTAATAGAAAAGGATTTTTGGCAATTCTCAATTAAAGAGGGTTGTATTAAAATGTAGTAAATGTGAAAATAATTTTTCTAAAATTATTTTCTTAATTAATGAATATATATTATATTAATAGTTATTTGACGAAATATAGACTTAATATTTAAAAATATTAAAAATTACAAATTTCAAATCAAAAATTTATATTTCTGATCTAAATGATTTATAATAATTTATGTAAGATTTTGATTTAAAAATAATGAAAAACGAATTTTATTATGATTTATTTATGATTAAAATAGCAAAAATCGTTTAAAAATATTAAATAAATGATTTTTCAGAAATAAAAATCATTTCTGGAATGTTTATTGTTTTATAAGTTTAGGATAATTTTTGTCAAAATTAATAAAATCGTTTTGATATTTTTATAGAATCATATAATTATAACAGATTTAACTTGTAATATTTATTATATATAATAAATAAAAGATTTTTGGAAAACTAAAAATTGGATATTAAACTTTATCATTTGAGTAACATAAAATAAATTTTATAGAATTTAAAATTTTGGTTTGGTATTCTAAACATATTATAAAAGTTTATAAGTAAAAAAATACATAATTATATGTCAAAAATATGGTTTTTAAAGAAAAGAAAAAGGATGGCATGAATGGGGATCGAACTCAAGACCAAGGCCTTCTCATAACCGCACCATAACCAACTGAGCTATCAATGCATTCTGATCTAACTCGTTTTTTTTTCTAAATTATAAAACATACATTTCAGTTTATCCCCAAATTTCTATTATAAACCTTAGAAACGGTTCCGACTAATTGACAGTGATAACTAGTTTATAAGCCCGATTATTGATAGGGCTTTCGTCTGGAACATAAAATCGACTATGAATCAACCATAAATTACAACTTACAAATTGAAAACGAGGCTGAGCAAGAGCGATTGCCCGTGAGGAGAGTTTGCTTCGAATCGTTTAACAGGTGATTCGTGTAAGAAAAATTTGATATAGGGGTTTTGTTTTTCGGCATGTTTAGGGCACAGAGAAGGTTTCAATTTATAGAGAACACATTTAATTGGAAAGTTTGATTGGTTGACCAATCTGTGGTCAACCACGTCGCAATTCAAGCAGGAAGGAGAGAATTTAAGCTAAAATTAAGGAAATCACGAGTTGGAAGGGACGCGTAATAATCAATCAACGACACATAATTAGTTAATTTGATTCTAGCCATCCATAATTAAGTTAATCGTTTAGTCAAATAGTTGGTCAACCTGACCTTGTTTGCAGCGAACAGCAATGGAAGAAAGAGGAGAAGAAAAACTGTGTTAAAATGTATTAGTTTCAAAATACAGACAATTGAAACAGCTAGCTCAAATGGTTAAGGCTCCTTGTGTTAAACGTTTGAACCGAACCAGACTCAAGTTCGAGTCTGGTCATCAACAGTTTTTTTTTTACATAGTAGAGGGGTTTGGGCCGGTTATTGGTTTGTTTGTGTTGGGCTCGGGTCTGGGCTGAAAGCTTGGGCCCCGAAATGTTGTTTTTTTTTTACTTAAATTCTGAAAAGTCTCATGTACTTTATTATTATTATTATTATTATTATTATCTAAACCAAATAATATATATATATATATATATATATATATATATAAATTGTGAGTTAGGAAAAATAAAGGCATAGGCACATTTGTATTAATGTTAAAGACGTAATAAAAATTAGGGGGTTTTTATGTATTAAAATTTTGGGAGAATTTTGCGATGTTACAGTCTCCCTTACTTTTGGAAACTTCGTCCCGAAGTTTATTGAAAACACAGGGTTGAAGGTGATTGGGTAAAAATTTAGGACAAGTGTGGTCTGGAAAATTTTTTGTGTTAAGGCACGTCATGAATAGAATAATTTGTCTCGTGTTATGTGTGAGGTGATTGTCTAAATGAACTACTAGATAACTAGAGTGTATAACCTTGGTAGAATTTCACACTACCTTAATGTACCTGTAAATTCATGATTACGTTCCGGACCGCAATCACCAATTTACCTTAAATTAAAGTTTTGCGTCCTTCTATGACTCCACCGATTGTTGAGCAGGTCCGATAGCCTCCACCAGTCGTGGAGCAGGTTGTAGGGCCTTTCCCGACTGTTGAAATGGCATAATGACCTCTACCAATCGTTGAGTAGGTTTGATAGCCTCCACCAGTCGTGAGCAGGTTGTAGGGCCTCTCCCGACTGTTGAAAAGGCATGATGACATTTATTATACACATAGATTGCAAATTGATAGCATGTTTATGCAAGCAAGTATAACAAGCACAGTATATGGGTTGTAGTTGTATAGATTTATATAATTAGTTCACATTCAAACAATCATGCACCATGTAACAACTCTTAGAGAAAAAATTTCAACACTAGAATTTATTACTTGAATCAAATAGCGTCAATACATAGAATAAAGGCAACCAATAGTCAAATGGTGAGACTTGCGGTTAGGTAGCTGGAGGGTCTTGATCTCTGTTTAGTTTAGGGCATCGATTACGGAAGTGATTTGGGTCTCCACATTCATAGCATTGACCATAGTTGTATCGATTAGGATTAGTAGCCTGAGCTGGGTTGATGGGTTGGTTGGCATTAGGATTTGGGGTCTCACGACACGTGTTGACCAGATGGCCATACTTTCCACAATTGGTGCACAAGCGACACGCTGAAGCAGTGGGATGATGTCGGTTGCATATGTTACACAATGGATAGTTTCCTATATAGGGTTTCTTGTTAGAAGCTTGTGTAGTGAGGTTGACATCAGGATCCCTGGCCTTACGCTTCTGATTCTCAGTAGTTACCGCGGCTACAACACTTGCTTTATTGCCTTTCCGAACTAAGGTCCCGTTCTTTACGTGATTGTCAGTTAAGGTAGCCGCTAAACGTTTGGCCTCTTCGAGGGTAGCAGGGTTCCTTCCCCATACCGTGTCCTGAATCTGCATGGGCAAACCACCGATATACTTTTCAATGGCTACAGGTAGCGGAGTGACCTTATGGGGCAATAACAGACTGAGCTCATGGAAGCGGGTATTATAAGCAAGGTTTTCCCCACTATCCTGAGCAAGGGTGTGGAACACGTCCTCTAATTTCTTGACCTCGTTACGTGGGCAAAATTCATATTTTTGATCTTCGAATGATACCAAACCGAGCCTTCGAAAGACTTCTTAGGCTCTGATACCAATTGTTAGTCCAGAATCTTCTCTACCGGGTATCAAACAAACAATCGAGTGCGGAAAACAGGATTGAATGTGAAGAACAAAAGATTAAATGTGCAACTCGAACACAGCTCTGAGGTCGAACACCCAAGTAGAACACAGCCCACGTCACCTCGAACACCCACTCTGAGGTCGAACACCCGCCACCCACTCGAAAACCCACCTCGGACACTTTTTTGAGTCAAACATCATCACTCGGACACAGAACACCCACCACCACCTGTCACCCTACAACACCAGGAAACCATAACTTGGTCGATCATCCACCACCACCAAATCATGGGGAGCATTTAAGGAGTGTGATGCATTTGGTAAGTGGTTAAGGACACTAGTAAAAGCACTTAAATCAACTGGGGGGCTGTCGTAATATTGTTGGATGAAGAATGGAGTGGTAGTAGGTCTGTGGTGTCGAGGGAATAATCATGGGGAGCATTTAAGAAGTGTAATGCATTTGGTGAGTGGTTAAGGATATCACCACCAAAAGGACTTAAATCTAAATCATCACGCAAATTGATGATAGTATCATTTAGTGTGGCTGGTGCAGGTGCATTTACTAAGCCTGCTGCATCAGCCTCCTGCTCAGGAAAGTACATTTTTTAAGAAGAAGAAGAAGAAGGTAACCAGGAAGCAAAGTACTCTGAAGAAGAAGGTAACCAGGAACAGGAAAGTACTCCGAACCGTGTTTAAATATATGTTATCTCATCAAAAAAGATTTGAAGCTTGCTTTTATCCATGGGTCTTGCCATGGTCTCCTTGATGTATCAGGTTGTTATTTTTTTTAAAGAAAAGGTTTCTTTTGTTGGATTGGGCTTTTTACAAAAACAAACAATTTTTCATTCTTACTCGGTTCCTGTTTCATGTGTTTCTCGGTTTCGGTTTCGGTCCCGGGTTTGGACCGAGAAAACTTGTTAGATTTGTAAAGGCTAAAGGGGAACTCAACCAAGATCAGAAGATGTTGTTTACTTCCTTATCTGTTGAGGTTATTGGACTATATGTATATCAAATGTTAATGTTTATACATGTTTTCCATTTAAAAAAAAATTATTGAACGAGATAAAGCATAAACCTGTAAAACCGAAAAAACGCAGCAGCAAATCGTCTTCTTTTGATCTTCGAATGATACCAAACCGAGCCTTCGAATGACTTCTTAGGCTTTGATACGAATTGTTAGTCTAGAATCTTCTCTACCGGGTATCAAACAAACAATCGAGTGCGGAAAACAGGATTGAATGTGAAGAACAAAAGATTAAATCTGCAACTCGAACACAGCTCTGAGGTCGAACACCCAAATCGAACACAGCCCACGTCACCTCAAACACCCACTATGAGGTCGAACACCCGCTCGAACACCCACCACCCACTCGAAAACCTACCTCGGACACTTTGTTGAGTCAAACATCATCACTCGGACACAGAACACTCACCACCACCTGTCACCCTACAACACCTGGAAACCATAACTTGGTCGATCATCCACCACCACCCGATCATGGGGAGCATTTAAGGAGTGTGATGCATTTGGTGAGTGATTAAGGACACTAGTAAAAGCACTTAAATCAACTTAGGGGCTGTTTTAATATTGTTGGATGCAGAATGGAGTGGTAGTAGGTCTGTGGTGTCGAGGGAATAATCATGGGGAGCATTTAAGAAGTGTAATGCATTTGGTGAGTGGTTAAGGATATCACCACCAAAAGGACTTAAATCTAAATCATCAGGCAAATTGATGATAGTATCATTTAGTGTGGCTGCTGTAGGTGCATTTACTAAGCCTGATGCATCAGCCTCCTGCTCAGGAAAGTACATTTTTTAAGAAGAAGAAGAAGGACGAGGTAACCAGGAATGAAAGTACTCTAAAGAAGAAGGTAACAAGGAACAGGAAAGTACTCTGAACCATGTTTAAATATATGTTATCTCATCAAAAAAGATTTGAAGCTTGCTTTTATCCATGGGTCTTGCCATAGTCTCCTTGATGTATCAGGTGGTTATTATTTTTTTTAAAGAAAAGGTTTCTTTTATTGGATTGGGCTTTTTACAAAAACAAACAACTTTTCATTCTTACTCGGTTCCTGTTTCATGTGTTTCTCGGTTTCGGTTTCGGTCTCGGGTTTGGACCTAGAAAACTTGTTAGATTTGTACAGGCTAAAGGGGAACTCAACCAAGATCAGAAGATGCTGTTTACTTCCTTATCTATTGAGGTTATTGGACTATATGCATGTCAAATGTTAATGTTTATACATGTTTTCCATTAAAAAAAATTATTGAACGAGATAAAGCATAAACCTGTAAAACCGAATAAACGCAGCAGCAAATCGTCTTCTTTTGATCTTCGAATGATACCAAACCGAGCCTTCGAAAGACTTCTTAGGCTTTGATACGAATTGTTAGTCCAGAATCTTCTCTACCGGGTATCAAACAAACAATCGAGTGCGGAAAACAGGATTGAATGTGAAGAACAAAAGATTAAATCTGCAACTCGAACACAGCTCTGAGGTCGAACACCCAAGTCAAACACAGCCCACGTCACCTCGAACACCCACTCTGAGGTCGAACACCCGCTCGAACACCCACCACCCACTCGAAAACCCACCTCGGACACTTTGTTGAGTCAAACATCATCACTCGGACACAGAACACCCACCACCACCTGTCACCCTACAACACCCGGAAACCATAACTTGGTCGATCATCCACCACCACCCGATCGTGGGAAGCATTTAAGGAGTGTGATGCATTTGGTGAGTGGTTAAGGACACTAGTAAAAGCACTTAAATCAACTTGGGGTTGTTGTAATAATGTTGGATGCAGAATGGAGTGGTAGTAGGTCTGTGGTGTCGAGGGAATAATCATGGGGAGCATTTAAGAAGTGTAATGCATTTGGTGAGTGGTTAAGGATATCACCACCAAAAGGACTAAAATCTAAATCATCAGACAAATTGATGATAGTATCATTTAATGTGGCTGCTGCAGGTGCATTTACTAAGCCTACTGCATCAGCCTCCTGCTCAGGAAACTACATTTTCTAAGAAGAAGAAAAAGGACGAGGTAACCAGGAAGGAAAGTACTATGAAGAAGAAGGTAACCAGGAACAGGAAAGTACCCTAAACCATGTTTAAATATATGTTATCTCATTAAAAAAGAATTGAAGCTTGCGTTTATCCATGGGTCTTGCCATGGTCTCCTTGATGTATCAGGTTGTTATTTTTTTTTTTTTAAGAAAAGGTTTCTTTTGTTGGATTGGGGTTTTTACAAAAACAAACAATTTTTCATTCTTACTCGGTTCCTGTTTCATGTGTTTCTCGGTTTCGGTTTCGGTCTCGGGTTTGGACCGAGAAAACTTGTTAGATTTGTACAGGCTAAAGGGGAACTCAACCAAGATCAGAAGATGCTGTTTACATCCTTATCTGTTGAGGTTATTGGACTATATGCATATCAAATGTTAATGTTTATTCATGTTTTCCATTAAAAAAAATTATTGAACGAGATAAAGCATAAACCTGTAAAACCGAATAAACGCAGCAACAAATCGTCTTCTTTTGATCTTCGAATGATACCAAACCGAGCCTTCGAAAGACTTCTTAGGCTCTGATACCAATTGTTAGTCCAGAATCGTCTCTACCGGGTATTAAACAAACAATCGAGTGCGGAAAACAGGATTGAATGTGAAGAACAAAAGATTAAATCTGCAACTCGAACACAGCTCTGAGGTCGAACACCCAAGTCGAACACAGCCCACGTCACCTCGAACACCAACTATGAGGTCAAACACCCGCTTGAACACCCACCACCCACTCGAAAACCCACCTCGGACACTTTGTTGAGTCAAACATCATCACTCGGACACAGAACCCCCACCACCACGTGTCACCCTATAACACCCAGAAACCATAACTTGGTCGATCATCCACCACCACCCGATCATGGGGAGCATTTAAGGAGTGTGATGCATTTGGTGAGTGGTTAAGGACACTAGTAAAAGCACTTAAATCAACTGGGGGGGCTGTTTTAATATTGTTGGATGCAGAATGGAGTGGTAGTAGGTCTGTGGTGGCGAGGGAATAATCATGGGGAGCATTTAAGAAGTGTAATGCATTTGGTGAGTGGTTAAGGATATCACCACCAAAAGGACTTAAATCTAAATCATCAGGCAAATTGATGATAGTAGCATTTAGTGTGGCTGCTGCAGGTGCATTTACTAAGCCTGCTGCATCAGCCTCCTGCTCAGGAAAGTACATTTTTTAAGAAGAAGAAGAAGGACGAGGTAACCATGAAGGAAAGTACTCTGAAGAAGAACGTAACCAGGAACAGGAAAGTACTCTGAACCATGTTTAAATATATGTTATCTCATCAAAAAAGATTTGAAGCTTGCTTTTATCCATGGGTCTTGCCATGGTCTCCTTGATGTATCAGGTTGTTATTTTTTTTTAAAGAAAAGGTTTCTTTTGTTGGATTGGGCTTTCTACAAAAACAAACAATTTTTCATTCTTACTCGGTTCCAGTTTCATGTGTTTCTCGGTTTCGGTTTCGGTCTCGGGTTTGGACCGAGAAAACTTGTTAGATTTGTACAGGCTAAAAGGGAATTCAACCAAGATCAGAAGATGTTGTTTACTTCCTTATCTGTTGAGGTTATTGGACTATATGCATATCAAATGTTAATGTTTATTCATGTTTTCCATTAAAAAAAAATTATTGAACAAGATAAAGCATAAACCTGTAAAACCGAATAAACGCAGCAGCAAATCGTTTTCTTTTGATCATCGAATGATACCAAACCGAGCCTTCGAAAGACTTCTTAGGCTCTGATACCAATTGTTAGTCCAGAATCTTCTCTACCGGGTATCAAACAAACAATCGAGGGCGGAAAACAGGATTGAATGTGAAGAACAAAAGATTAAATCTGCAACTCGAACATAGCTCTGAGGTCGAACACCCAAGTCGAACACAGCCCACGTCACCTCGAACACCCACTCTGAGGTCGAACACCCGCTCGAACACCCACCACCCACTCGAAAACCCACCTCGATCACTTTGTTGAGTCAAACATCATCACTCGGACACAGAACACCCACCACCACCTGTCACCCTACAACACCCGGAAACCATAACTTGGTCGATCATCCACCACCACCCGATCATGGGGAGCATTTAAGGAGTCTGATGCATTTGGTGAGTGGTTAAGGACACTAGTAAAAGCACTTAAATCAACTGGGGAGCTGTTGTAATATTGTTAGATGCAAAATGGAGTGGTAGTAGGTCTGTGGTGTCGAGGGAATAATCATGGGTAGCATTTTAGAAGTGTAACGCATTTGGTGAGTGGTTAAAGATATCACCACCAAAAGGACTTAAATCTAAATCATCAGGCAAATTGATGATAGTATCATTTAGTGTGGCTGCTGCAGGTGCATTTACTAAGCCTGCTGCATCAGCCTCCTGCTCAGGAAACTACATTTTCTAAGAAGAAGAAAAAGGACGAGGTAACCAGGAAGGAAAGTACTATGAAGAAGAAGGTAACCAGGAACAGGAAAGTACTCTGAACCATGTTTAAATATATGTTATCTCATTAAAAAAGAATTGAAGCTTGCGTTTATCCATGGGTCTTGCCATGGTCTCCTTGATGTATCAGGTAGTTATTTTTTTTTTTTAAGAAAAGGTTTCTTTTGTTGGATTGGGGTTTTTACAAAAACAAACAATTTTTCATTCTTACTCGGTTCCTGTTTCATGTGTTTCTCGGTTTCGGTTTCAGTCTCGGGTTTGGACCGAGAAAACTTGTTAGATTTGTACAGGCTAAAGGGGAACTCAACCAAGATCAGAAGATGTTGTTTACTTCCTTATCTGTTGAGGTTATTGGACTATATGCATATCAAATGTTAAAGTTTATTCATGTTTTCCATTAAAAAAAATTATTGAACGAGATAAAGCATAAACCTGTAAAACCGAATAAACGCAGCAGCAAATCGTCTTCTTTTGATCTTCGAATGATACCAAACCGAGCCTTCGAAAGACTTCTTAGGCTCTGATACCAATTGTTAGTCCAGAATCTTCTCTACCGGGTATCAAACAAACATTCGAGTGCGGAAAACAGGATTGAATGTGAAGAACAAAAGATAAAATCTGCAACTCGAACACAGTTCTAAGGTCGAACACCCAAGTCGAACACAGCCCACGTCACCTCGAACACCCACTATGAGGTCAAACACCCGCTCGAACACCCACCACCCACTCGAAAACCCACCTCGGACACTTTGTTAAGTCAAACATCATCACTCGGACACAGAACACCCACCACCACCTGTCACCCTACAACACCCGGAAACCATAACTTGGTCGATCATCCACCACCACCCGATCATGGGGAGCATTTAAGGAGTGTGATGCATTTGGTGAGTGGTTAAGGACACTAGTAAAAGCACTTAAATCAACGGGGGGGGCTGTTTTAATATTGTTGGATGAAGAATGGAGTGGTAGTAGGTCTGTGGTGTCGAGGGAATAATCATGGGGAGCATTTAAGAAGTGTAATGCATTTGGTGAGTGGTTAAGGATATCACCACCAAAAGGACTTAAATCTAAATCATCAGGCAAATTGATGATAGTAGCATTTAGTGTGGGTGCTGCAGGTGCATTTACTAAGCCTGCTGCATCTGCCTCCTACTCAGGAAAGTACATTTTTTAAGAAGAAGAAGAAGGACGAGGTAACCAGGAAGGAAAGTACTCTGAAGAAGAAGGTAACCAGGAACAGGAAAGTACTCCGAACCATGTTTAAATATATGTTATCTCATCAAAAAAGATTTGAAGCTTGCTTTTATCCATGGGTCTTGCCATGGTCTCCTTGATGTATCAGGTTGTTATTTTTTTTAAAGAAAAGGTTTCTTTTGTTGGATTGGGCTTTTTACAAAAACAAACAATTTTTCATTCTTACTCGGTTCCTGTTTCATGTGTTTCTCGGTTTCGGTTTCGGTCTCGGGTTTGGACCGAGAAAACTTGTTAGATTTGTACAGGCTAAAAGGGAATTCAACCAAGATCAGAAGATGTTGTTTACTTCCTTATCTGTTGAGGTTATTGGACTATATGCATATCAAATGTTAATGTTTATTCATGTTTTCCATTAAAAAAATTATTGAACAAGATAAAGCATAAACCTGTAAAACCGAATAAACGCAGCAGCAAATCGTCTTCTTTTGATCTTCGAATGATACCAAACCGAGCCTTCGAAAGACTTCTTAGGCTCTGATACCAATTGTTAGTCCAGAATCTTCTCTACCGGGTATCAAACAAACAATCGAGTGCGGAAAACAGGATTGAATGTGAAGAACAAAAGATTAAATCGATGAACAATATATTATTGATGCTTCACCTTGCACACAATCTCTAGGATTGTCTGGTACAAGGTGGTGGCTCTTGTGTTACAAATGAGAGTCTAACCCTATAATGAACTTAAACAAAACATTATAAGGGTCCACTAAAGCCTTGGCCCACATGGCCTGACCCAAGCCCAATAACTAAACTAAGCCAAATATTAATAAACTAGCTTGATAAAGACATGCGTAAACCTTTAAATCTAGCCCAACATTTTTATTAACAAGCTGAACTCAAAACTGTTATTGGAACTGCAGGTTGGGTAATTAAGGGAAGTTTCCAATAAGAATCACAACGCTAAACTGAAAATGTTCTTGGAGATCGAGATTGGATCGGTAAAATCTTCCCGTCGTTTTATTTCGCTGCTGCTTTAATACAGTTTGTTTGGTTGAAACTGGCCGAATCAGGATTTGCTTGCCTTGCATACAATTTGTTTTTGGTCCAAGTTTTATCTTTATATATTGTCTAATATAGCATATTCGATTATTAGGAAGTTGTATACATTGTAAATAGAATTTGAGTGCCTTTCAAAGAGTTTGATAAATATTATATCCAAAGATGTACAACATTGTAATTTTGTATTATGTTAAATATTTAAGCATAATTTACAATACACTTAAAGCCAATTTAGAGGGATTAAAGTTGGACATTCATCAATCTTTTAAGACACTTTAGGGCCATCTTAGTCAATTCAATTCATACTAACCTTTCATCTTCTTTTGTGGTTCATCATAATGAATACAATATTAACTACACAAATGGTGATTAGTTCACATTCCAATCATCATTCGTAGAACATTGTTACATAGAACAAATTCACTTTAACCAAAAATTTAATTTGGAAATTCGAAATCGTCTCTTCGAGTTCCATAACTCCATCTTCTTGAAACTATAAGTTCTTCCATACCCATCACCCAGATGTTCGCATCTTGCTGGTTCTTCTCTTCGATTGACAATCTGTTGATGCTGCTAAGGTTGGATTTCTATTTTATTGTTTTTATAGTTATATGTTCTTGATTTTTTTTGTTGTGTTTCTTTGCTTTTATAATACAAATTCAGTGCTAGTTTTCAGGTGAGTGGTCTAAAGAATTCGTCTGGACCGGGTAAGAGGAGTTCCGGTTGGCTACCAAGCAAGCTTTATTGTTGTAGAAAAAAATACTAAATTTGTAGCAAACACATGAATTGATATGTTTTTTTGCTGTTAATTATTTTTTTTGTTGGTTATTGATTTATGATATGTCTGGTGAAGATAGAGTATAAAAATGTTTAAATCTTCAATCATGAGGATCGGTTCGCCTATTCAGTTGTGTTGTATAACTACAACTTACAAATTTGATTAATGATTTTTTAACATATTTCCTGTTTTGTTTTGATTGGTAACATCAATCTTTTAGTCTTAACTTAGACTAGAAATTGAGCTTTTAATTGGTTATTCATGCATGTTATGCTTTTTAAAATAACTATATTAAAGGTTACAATCATTTAGTTGTGTTGTATAATTAGAGTCTACAACTTTGATTAATGATTTTTGAACTCGTTTCCTGTATTAATTTTTTTTTTTTTTTTTACTTAGAATGTTCGATTGGTTTGTTTGTTTATAATAATCAAGTTACATCTGGATGATGGGTAAGCGAGCAACAAGCTGCGCCGCTATCCCCTTTTGAATCACAAACCCTATTCTACTAAATACAAACCCTTGGTTCCTCGGGCTTTGCGAGTCACTGTGGATCACCTTCTGCACCCGCTCCAAAAAGCGAACTGCCTCAGGGGCAAGGGATCCAAAAGTGTCGAAGGCAAACGGAATGAACACATGCTGATTCTCTAAACACGCTGCCTCGTGCTTAGCAACCTTCCTAGCTTCTGCCTTCAAACCGCCTGTCCTGGAACGAATCCACTATCTCTCAGCCCCACCAGTGGGGACACCCCAGTGAGGTCAACACACGCGTGCTTACCCCCCGCCCAGCCAAACACAAGGACGTCCGCAGGACGCAGGGTAGATCTTCCCTCTCGTGGGTCAGTCAGAAAATTAACAGGGGCTTCTTTCTTGGCTGAGATCCCGGCACGCCTAAGCACATCCCATAAAACATCTCTAACCCAGTCATGACGATACTTAAACCCCGGCAATTCCTTACAGTGAAGGGCATGCTCGCCAAATCTATCCAAACATGCTTAGGGTATGTTTGAACTTTTAATGGGTTATTCATCTATGTTATGCTTTTTAAAATAAGTATTGAAACATTGGGAGATTCATGCTCATTTAGAAGTGAGAATTTGATTAGAAGCATGGTTAGTTTGCTGCATGGTTCTAAGTGTTTTGCACACACTGGATCCTCATCGCAACGACAGTCAGGGACGACCCTTAAAATGGAAGGGGTTGTACTCAATATTGCGTATAAGGAAACCAACATACATACTATGCAGGGTATGTTTGGCAAAACTAGCTGGAGGCTAGTAGCTGCAAGCTAGTAGCTGGAAGCTGGAAGCTTTTTAAATATATTTTGGTGTTTGGTAGCTTAGCTGGAGCTTTTAATAAAATGTATAAAATGACCAAAATGAGCATTAATTAAAAGCTTGTAAAAAAGGTTTTTATTTTATTTTTAAAATAGAATGGGTGTTTGTGTCATTTACTAATATAAAGCTTGTAGCTAGTAGAGCTTTTTCTCTAATCTAAAAGCTTCCAGCCCCTTCAACCAAACAAAGCTTTTATTAAGTATGAGCTTTTTCTTAAAAGCTCATTGCCAAACATACCCGCAATATATTATGAGAGCATGGATGGCTATGGGCCAAGCTGGGGAGTCTACGCGGCTTGGGCCCAATTTTATCATGGGCACATTTTTTTGTTGTAAAAATTCTTATGTGTGTGTCTTTTTTAAATAGAAACCCATTTAACACTTAAAAGTTGTCGCCAATAATTATCAGTTTAAAAATTAAAATTTGTTAACTCATACGGCTCCATAATATTAATAAGACCAATACCCATTAATAAGGCCTAAGGAGCACATGTAATCTTGGTAAAAGTCAACCATAATTCTATTGATGGTTGATAGAATATTATATAATAACAAATACAACAATTGCTCCGTAATACAAGTTGAATAGGAAAGGAAAGAAATAAATACAAATTGCAAATTTTATTCTCTAATACCCCCTTCAATCGAAAAGGTGGAGGACCGATGCGAAGCATAGAGCGAAAGGTCTCAAAAGGAAGTCGAGGTAGACTTTTTGTAAAAATGTCGGCCACCTGAAGATTGGTAGGAACAAACTTAGTGCAGATTTTCCAGAGCTAACAAGTTCGCGTATGAAGTGATAATCCAAATCTATATGCTTAGCACGCTTATGAGAGACAGGATTTTGAGTCATAAACAAGGCACTCTTATTATCACAAAGCAAAGTAAGACGAGTTGGTGGCAAGGCATGTAATTCGGTTAACAAATGGGTGATCCAAACAATTTCAGCAGCAGTGTTTGCCATTGCACGATACTCAGATTCACAGCTAGACCGAGAAACTGTAGGTTGCTTCTTAGCACTCCAAGAGACAAGATTTCCTCCAAAAAAAATTGAGTAACCATAGGTAGAGCTACGTGTTTCCAAACAACGAGCCCAATCAGCATCAAAGTAACCAAGAATAGATGGTTCATGAGACCGACTAAAAGTTAAGCCAAACGAGAGAGTGCCTTTAATATAACGAAGAATCCGCTTCACAGAGTGAAAATGATCAACTGTCGGAGTCTGAAGAAATTGAGAGACTTGATTAACAGCATAAGAAATATCTGGTCTTGTGATGGTGAGATACTGAAGGGCACCAACCAAAGATCGATACAAGGTGGGGTCCGAAAATGGTTTTCCATCAGTGGTAAAGGATTCATGAGGAGCTAAAGGAGTACTTACGGGCTTAGAATCATAAAGGTCAGCACGTAAAAGAATGTCTTTAGCGTACTTGGATTGAGTCAAGAAGAGACCATTTTCAGTGTAGGCCACCTCCAGCCCTAAGAAATAATTTAAGTCCCCAAGGTCCTTGATGGCAAACTCCTTGTTAAGATGGGTAATGAAAGAGGAAATAGCAGACTCATCATTACCTGTGAGAATAAGATCATCAACGTACACAAGCAAATACATAAGGCAAGAGCCTTGCTTGAAGACAAATAAAGAGGTGTCGGCACGACTGCATGTGAACCCATATGAGATAAGAAATGTGCTTAGACGTTGAAACCAAGCACGTGGAGCCTGTTTTAAACCATATAAGGCCTTTGACAACTTGCACACATGATTAGGAAACTGAGGATTAGAAAAACCTGGTGGTTGTTCCATGAAAACGGTCTCCGTTAAGTTCCCATTTAAGAAAGCATTTTTGACATCTAGTTGATGTAATTTCCAGTTGTGTAGAACCGCAAGAGTCAAGACAATACGGAGAGTTGAGGCTTTGACAACTGGACTGAAAGTGTGAGAAAAATCAAGACCCGGAATTTGACTGTAACCTTGTGCTACTAGACGTGCTTTATAACGCTTGATGGTGCTATCCGAATGATATTTGATACGATACACCCATTTCGAACCAACAATATTAGTGTAAGATGGTCGTGGAACGAGAGTCCATGTTCGATTTTTAGCTAAAGCATCGAGCTCTTCGTGCATCGCAGCCATCCAAAGAGGATCTTTGGCTGCTGTTTTGAAGCCGCGAGGTTCAGTTGTGGAAGATAGAGCAATATGAAGAGCATGAGTGGCAAGGGATGCAAGATTGGCTTGATGTTTGGGTTTAAAGATTCCGGACTTGGCTCGAGTTTGCATGGGATGAGTGGAGACAGCAGGGGCATTTGGCGGATGCATAGGATGAGCAGGGGATGGAGATGTGGGTTGGGACGTAGGTGATGTTGGTGGTGGGGAGGATTGAGCCGTAGGTGAAGATGGTTGTAAAGGTTGTGGAGCTGATATAGGGGAATCATTTGATGTGGTTAAATGTGGGCATAGAGAACACGGACGAGGACTTGGGCAAAGTTGGAGAAGCAATAGTGGGTCGCATGGGTGTATATGGGTCATGAAATTCTTCAACATAAGTAGCGATTTCCAAAGATGACCAATCTGTAGAACCATGAATTCCCGAAAAAGGAAATACAGATTCATTAAAACGCGCATGGCGAGTCACAAAAACCCGGGAGGTGGTCGGATCAAGACACCGGTAACCTTTATGTTGTGTACTATAACCGATAAAAACACACGGTATGCTTCGCGGTTCAAGTTTGTGTCTTGAATAATCTCGCAAATAAGGAAAAACTTGGCATCCATAAGTGCGAAAATTAGCATATTGAGGGTCTTGATTAAAAATGAGTTGAAATGGAGACTTTTGTTGTAGTAGAGACGTGGGCAATCGATTTATGATGTATACTGCGGAAGTGAACGCCTCAACCCAAAATGATACCGGAACATGAGCATGAAATAGCATAGCCAAACCGGTTTCCACAATGTGACGATGCTTACGTTCCGCCCGTCCATTTTGTTCCGGCGTGTAATGACATGATAGACGGTGAAACGTTCCATTTTCCTCAAAAATCTTTCTGACTGTGTGGTTTACAAACTCGATACCACCATCACTTTGAAAAACTTTTATCTTTCTGGAACATTGTGTTTGAGCAAGTTTTAGAAAAATAGGTAAAACCGAGTAAAATCCGGTCTTAGTCTTGAGTGGATAGAACCACGTGAACCTGGAATAATCATCAATAAACACCACATAATAGCGATAACCGTCATTAGAGCATATAGGGGACGGACCCCATAAATCACAATGAACTAAATCCAATGGATTAGAAGAACGTTTAAAATTAATATTAAAAGGTAAACGTTGTCCTTTGGCAAGATTGCAAGATATGCAACTAACATTCGGTTTGGGTAATAATGAAGAAGTATTCAATACACCAAACTTATTTAAAACAGAAATAACATCAAAAGAGACATGCCCTAAACGAGGATGCCACAGTTCAAAGGAAGCCTTATTAGAGACTCTAGTGGCCATTAAAGCAACTTGTTCATCCTTGAGTACATAGAGTCCATCTACACACGTGCCTTTAGCCAGAATTTTTCTTATTTTCCGATCCTGAACATGAAAGAAGTAATCAGAAAATAACACGTCAACAGGATGATCCCTGGTGAGCTTGCTTACGGATAATAACTTCCTGGTAAGTTGCGGGACAACAAGAACATTGTGCAATGGTAAAACATTAGATAAAGTAGATGAACCAATATGTGAAATAGGAAGCCGCTTGCCATTACCAAAAACAACATAATTAGTACCTTGATAAGGCTTTGTATTGCGTACAGAATCACAATCCAGAGCCATATAGTCTGAGGCACCGGTGTCAAAAGTCCAATCTGGTTGATTTGGATCAACACTACATTGAGCATGGAATGCCTTTGCTAACGATTCAGGTGTGAGAGAGGCTTGAGAAGCATAAGTATGCAAACTGGGGCAAGCAGAGGCATAGTAGCCATTGGTTCTACAAAGCTGACAATGAGGGGTTCTTTTAGTTTGGCCACGCCCTTTAGAATTAGAACCACGAGTATTAGAGACTCTCGAATAGGTGCGACCACGACCAACATCCGTTCGTGCTTGTTGTGCATGAAAAGCAGCCGAAGGCTGTTGAGACCCGTGAAGGGTTTGTAGAAAATGCTCTTGTCCCTCTGTTTTTGCAACAAGAGTCGAAAAAGGAAGTGTTCCACTGGTTCGAATAGAAGTAGAATAACTTTCATAAGAGGGTCCCAAACCACATAAGAACCAGTGTTGTTTGTCAAAATCTTCAACAGGTTGGCCAATGGCAGTTAACTGATCACATATAGCGCGAAATCGACGAGCAAATTCAGAGACTGAAGAGTTACCTTTCGTCATATTGCGAAGAGAGTCACGCAAAAAATGAATGCGTTCAACAGAGGCATTTTGATATGCAGCTTCTAGAGCAACCCAGATCTGTCGAGCACTTGTCAGACCCAAAACTTCAGCCGCTACCTCGTCTGAAAGAGAAGTTTGCAGGAGAATGGCAGCAGTTTGATCAGTCGCAAGCCATTTGGTATATTCAGGATTTGGAGAAACCTTGTTGTCCACGGTAATGGATTCAGGCGGCGCGTAGAGGTACCATCTAGATGACCGGCCAACTGTTGGTGAGAGAAAATAGGCAAGATGCGAGATCGCCAAACTAAGTAATTTGAGGAGGTAAGTTTCAGGTTCATACGATGAATTAGAGTACTCATATTGAAGGAATCTGATTGAGAGGAGGCCATTTACGCAAGACGAAGAGAAGAAAGATGAAAATATTAGGGGAAAGAAAGATGGACAGAGAACTTGGCTGATACCATGTAATCTTGGTAAAAGTCAACCATAATTCTATTGATGGTTGATAGAATATTATATAATAACAAATACAACAATTGCTCCGTAATACAAGTTGAATAGGAAAGGAAAGAAATAAATACAAATTGCAAATTTTATTCTCTAATAGCACATTTTTAAGGCTTAGTTAGGGTACATAAATCCTTATGAACGCGATACACCAGAGAATCGATAAAACTAAATATAGAATATCACATTTTATATTATCGCTCCCACGGCAACGCGCAGGCTTCCCACTAGTAAAATAAAAAAGAATAAACTTAGTATTAATAATTTTTCTATATACTGTTTTCCATGTATTAAAAACTGAAGAAAAAAAAACTTTTGAAAGCTAAAAAGGGTTTAAGAGTCATGATTTCTTATAACTCCTCATTTTCAGCGGTATGATTTCTTATAACTCCTTTAGGAACGAGAAGATATCTTCGACCAATAGGATAAGGGTCGAAGACATAATCACTGATGTGAAACCGTATAATTTTGTGGTATGGTGAGAATGAAGTTCAATGGAGCCATGGGTGTAAATTTGATTTTATACTAGCAGGAACTTGTGCGTTGCAGCGGAGCTGCACGTTGTTTAGTTGTTGTATTTGGTTAATTGTCTTGCTGTTGTTTTCTGCTTGATTTGAAGCTGTTGATTATATTAATAAGAACATAAGGTATAAACACAAAATATAATCATGTGTACCTGATATGCTTAACGTTCAGGAACCTCAGCAATGGAAGACACCATCATCTTGATTGGGTTCCCTTTAGTGTGTACAGTAATGATGGCTAATGATCACAAAGTGATCGAATGAGAGAGAGAGGTGGGTGGTGGTTACATTAGGTTATGGTGTTATTAGAGTCCAACCTAATACCTCTAGTTATCTCTCTATTTATACACACAGGGGACACCCTAATTAGGTTTAGTAAGGGTAATTCCGTCCATCAAAGAATCACCAATTATAAACTTAGGGATATTATAGTAATTGATCAATATAATATAAATGATAATGATGGCCACAAATAAATATAATAAACATAATTTATATTTATTCTAACATTCTCCCACTTGGCCGAGTAATCATTTATTATGAGTATTACGTAAGTCTGCAGAGATTAATACTCATTTTAGTTCTAAACCCAAAATGTAGCAGAGAAATACAGATGTTAAGTCTTTATTCGACTTAGGACCCCCATTAATCATACTACTCCCAAATTTAAAACTTAACATTAGGATCAATTAATGTTATGCCCTTAGTTGATTTGTTATATTATTGTCTTTATGCCATTATGCTAGCTTAGCATACTAATAGACAAACAAATCATAATGAGGAAAATTAATCATTAGTCATTAGTCATAAGTCATTCATAGTATGATATGCAGTTGTACATGGTCATTAGTAATACCCTTTTCTCTTAGTTGGCCCGTTAGTGAGACTTATGGGTGATAGACCTTTGGTTATTGGATCCATAAGCATATCATGAATGCATTCGATACAAAATTCTGATTTCCTCTATATGTTCTTAATCATAAGCGAACAATAATTTCGTATCGAACTCTAATGCAGCTCCTCTCAAACTGTTACTGTTCGAGAAATTATGGCAGCTGACTTTATCACAGTAAGTCTTCAACTTAGTATTATGGAGTTAATAAGTTATGAGTCAACTGATAAATTTAGCAACAACATTTAATGACCATTATGTTGCGATCAGCAACACATTATGCCATGATAACTTAGGTTGTTTTAATCAGTTCTTTATGACTCCTCCATGAGATAGTTATGTCTGCTGACGATATGATATACCCCAAAATTGACATTTTTTTTTTGTATCATAATTAGAATTAAGGGTAGTCAATCATTTTAAGTTCTCACTTCTTCTTTAGATTATAGTCTCTTGTTTCTCAAAGATATTGTTATGTTCCATTAGATGCTTTTCATCAATCTAGACAAGTCTAGTACTAAGCAATACAAACAATATCATGAACAAGCATAGACTTAAATTTACATAAGTCTTCTAATTAATGAAGCATAAGGTAATAATCTCATTTAACCTATTATCCTCTAATAGAGAGCAATGTTGTATGTTACATACTTAAAGACCCGCTTAGAGTAAAACTTATAGGATGAAACTAATATCCCGTTGGGTCTATCTCGGTATATTTTGATTCCTATCACGTAAGAGGAATCCCCGATGTTCTTCATGTAAAAATTATGCATGAACAATGCTTTGACTTAGGTAACATATACTTGTCAAGAGAAACGTCATCTATGTAAGGACAAGTTTTCATTAGTTGCTCCCACTCATCTTGAGGTAGGTTCTTTAATCCACTTAGTTCTTGATGAAGAGAATTTCATTATGATTCCAACACATTTTATGCTTGCATCAACCCATACATGGATCTTATTGACTTACAGACTAAGTGTTCTTACCCTTCAGTTTAGAACGTTCAGGTTGCTTAATGAACATGTAGGTCATCGTTATGGAAAGTTATTTGAATGTCCATCTAATGTGGCTCTTAGTTATTATGAGCTACTAGGACGGTAATGATCCTCAAAGAAATCTTTTGAAATGCAGATAAGAATATTCTTTGATAATCTAATCCCTTCTTTAGTATAATCTTTTACAATCAATTTTATCTTACAACGTTCCCATTCGGATCTGGTTTAATTATGAATACCTTTAGGTTATTCAACCAAATCCCAAACGTTATTCTAAATTATGGAATGAGTTATGCTAATAATAGCTTTATTCCATTTAGAAGATTGATTGATACTAATGATTGATTAGAAGAGGTAGAATCAGTAAACTTTCCAAACATCCATTTTTTGTGTTAGTCAGGAAGGTTACATAATCATCAAATTTAATGGGCTTTTAAACCCAGATGACCTCCTGAGTTGAACATTGGGTTTATTATGATACAAACTTAACTTTAGTTAGGTGTTTTTATTTTCAGGTATGTAAGGAGCAATATTAGTTTCTAAGTGTGTAAGAGTTGGTGCAGTAAGGTGTACAAGAGGAATAATCCAAGTTAAATTCGGAGTTAAACTTAATGAGTCTCGAATTTTAATGAGTCTCTCCCCCGCATCTTGTACTTCCGAAAAGTCATAATAAGGACTTTTACTGCTCACACTTACCTTAGAGATCTTAATGAATTCAGCATGCTTAAGATCTAACATTTGGAAGATCCATAGATTTAATAGAGAAAACAACCTAATGATGTTTATTGTCGTTTCTCTTGATGAGGATTACTTTAGTAAGAAATCTAAGTTCGCCCATATTTAGGCATCCACAAAACTGTGTTAGGAGTACATTAAATGCTAAGGAGACAAATTGTGATAGAGCGTTGTCCAGTGAAAGAGGTGTAATTTGAGGATAGATCAAATTGTCGTTCCCCCCACCTCTGTAACTTTTGCAAGTCATAAGTAGGACATCTAATGCTCCCACTAATCTTTTAGGTCTCTTAGTATCTCCACATAATAAGTTTTAATGATGCGTGCGAATGAGAATATTTCATATATTTTATACTTTATTTCCCTTATCGTCCATATTTCTTAAGAAATATTAAGGACATACTTAGAGGGAATCTTATTAAGTATATATGAATTGATTTCTTTAATACTTTGGTCTGTAGGAAACAAAATAGATACAGTTAGATATTTGTTTAAGCTCCACTAATGTCAATTAGTTATGACTTATGATGGAAGCCCATTTATTCCTTTCGCCATTTAATGTTTAGGGCGTTTAACACATGCTTTAAAGTCACCGAGAATGAGATTTGATATCCAAGCATCCTTTAGTGACCTGATCATGATTTCTCATGAAATTTTGGCCTTAGTGGATGAATGGAATGGGTCTCATTTTCCTTTGTTAAATTTTCATTTTCATGATAACAAAGTTGTGAAAACGTATTGGATCATCTAGTTTTATGTCATAAGGTTTCTATTCAGATAATGACAACAAACAATATGAGAGTTTAACTTAATAGTGGCTTTGGTTTGGTCATTAAAACTAGAAAAGTTCCAGATCCCGGAAACTAATGGGTTCTCGATAATCTTATGAGTTCCCGAACAAAGAAGAGTTCTCGAATTAGCTTATGAGTTCTCAAAATAATGGGTTCTCAAAGAATTGAGTTCTCAAAAAAAATTTATATGAGTTCTCAAATAGCATAAGGGGTTCTCGGAAAAATAATGAGTTCCCGAAAAACTTATGAGGTTTCGAATAAATCATGAGTCCTCGAGGACTTAATGAGTTCTCAGATATCATAATGAGTTCTCGAATAAGTAATGAGTTCTCGAATTAATCTTAAGAGTTTTCGGAAAAAATACTTATGTTCTCGAATGCTTATCTAGTTCTGGGATGGCATTAGTAGTTCTCGGGGTTTTTTTTTTCTTAATGGTTCTCGATTCTGATATGCTTATTCTCGAAAAATGATAGATCTCGGAAAAATATAATGAGTTCTCGGATATAATTACGGTTTTAAAAAAAAAAAGAAATTAAGAACCATAACCGAGAACTCCTTTTATCGGGAACCTAATCGAAAACTGCAAAAATTCGAGAACCTAATAGACCGAAAACTTCATCCGTAAACTATTATATTAAAACTGATAAATCCGAGAACTTAATTCATTAATATCATAAACCGAAAACATTATTAATATCGAAAACAAATAATCATAATAATAAATTGGTTCGAAATTTTATGGATTTACATAATATCTATTTCCAATTTTAAATGATGACTATCTCCAAAGATATCATAAGATTTCGAAATCTTTGACTTAATCATAATTAATTTCGAAAATTCCTTGGAGATAAAGTTATGTCCTAAATTATCGGAAACATAATTTCAATCCAATTTTGAACCAAAAACATAATAATTTTCGGTTTTCTTATGATGTTCTTGAAGAACATCAACCGAAAAAAATAAATAATCAAATCATGATTTTTATCCCAAAAAATTAAGGGGATTTCAAAATTTAAGATATTATTATGATTGTCGATGATATCAACAAAATATTAAGATAAAATTAAACCACCAACTAATGGATTTATCAATATGCTTTTCATATTATTTTCCTTATACGTAGGAAAAAAATATATATACAGAATTCATGAAAAAAAAAATTTGTCCAATGGTGATTTAAATTAATGGTTCTCTGTGAATTAGATTGCTAGTTCTCCGTAAATTAGAAGAAAGATCTCAATGAAAAAAAATGATCCAAATTATTTCTAATGATACAGAAGCAATTTTATTCACCAATTGAAAAAAAAAATTATATCAATTGTAAAAGAGACTAATTTTATAATTGAATCAATATAATCAACATAAGCTCTGATATGCTTAACGTTCAGGAACCTCAGCAATGGAAGACACCATCATCTTGATTGGGTTCCCTTTAGTGTGTACAGTAATGATGGCTAATGATCACAAAGTGATCGAATGAGAGAGAGAGGTGGGTGGTGGTTACATTAGGTTATGGTGTTATTAGAGTCCAACCTAATACCTCTAGTTATCTCTCTATTTATACACACAGGGGACACCCTAATTAGGTTTAGTAAGGGTAATTCCGTCCATCAAAGAATCACCAATTATAAACTTAGGGATATTATAGTAATTGATCAATATAATATAAATGATAATGATGGCCACAAATAAATATAATAAACATAATTTATATTTATTCTAACAGAAGCGTCGTTAAAATGGTGAGGAAAGTAAAGTGACAATCTTTGTCGGTTGGTTGGAGTACCTAAGTAATTTTATGTTACATGCGAGCCCCTACGTGTGTGTCTGGTACAAAATTCGTTTATGTGAGCGAAATATTGTAGTGTGAACCCATGCATTGCAACGGGGTCGACAATTCACAATTTACAGCGGCGGGAGTCACCTATGCTCTTTTGGTGAGCGTAACATAACCCAACATGCCTCAAACACCTATTATATTTGTGTATTACGAAAGTTGTAAGAACAAAAAAACATAGATTATGTAGACAAAAAGGCATTCCCTACTTGTTAAACGACCAAAATCATTAACCAATTATTAATGCAGACGACAAAAGTTAGACAACCAAAAGCATTCCAATAAAAGTTAAGCTATGGACAATCCTCTACTTGTTTGTTTTTAAATCCTTTTTGATCATATCGAGCATCAATTCTCTTCTGAGCCTTTGTTGCATCATCCTTTACTTTTAAAGCCCTTTTAACAACTCTTATGAATAGCAAAGCGTCTTCATGGAAGTTATTTTGTGCTACGCATTTTATATTATTATCTTGTGAAAACCTCAAGTCACCAATATTAAACATAAGGAGATTGGTTCTAACACTCAGATTTCTGGAAGATAATTCCTTTCTATTCTAACCTCTCTTGTACAAATATCGTAGTACCAACTTTTGAATTTTTACAGGCATGGAGCGGGTGATTTGGAAATCTTAATTCTTCTCACAACTTTTGTTGGATTAACGTGTAACCCTATATATTTTCTCTTCCTAGTTAAGGGGTTAATATTTTTTTAATGATTGATCAATTTGAAATTTCTCAAATCATGGATATTCCAGCTAGGAAGAGTTTGTAGATCAAATTGAGTAGGAAATATTGAATACTTTCTTTCTTTCTTTTAACCACAATTATCTTTCGGTCACTATTAAACCTTCAACATACAATATTTTCGGTTGGGTGTTGCTTTGTGGTCGGAGGTGGTCGTGGGGTTGTCAAAAGGCGGTAGTTGTACTACGGGTCAAAACATAGGTGGTTGTGGTTTTGTTGCTGGACTTCAGTCTGTATGAACGTGGTCAGAAATAGAGAGGGTCGAGGGAAACAAGTTTGGATCATGGGTTTTGGGTCTTTAAACATATGTGTTCTAATCAGTTTCAATTTAATTGTTTTGATGACGATCGAATGGGTTGAATTGAGTGGTTAGTTAAAAGTTAACAGTTGGCCGATTGTTTTTCATTTCCACATAGGTTCTCTTCTCTATGACGATGTGCAAATATATGGGGAGAAAATACATGACATGTTTCTATTCTTTTCTTAATCACATTTTATATTATTATTATTATTATTATTCATTTGGATTTGTAAAATATCATATAAATTCTCATGTTTTTTTTTGTCTTTTTGTGCTTTAATCAATAGAATAGTTATTAAATTGTTGTAATAAATTTGTCTTGTCAATTTAATAAAATTACAATTTTACCCATATAGATAAAAATGAAATGACTCTTTTGCTCGTTTAGAACCCATTGTATAATAGTATAGATAATTGTTCTTGTGGCTTTTGTGTTGTGTTGCCACCTGTTTTTGGTAGAGGTGGTGCGACGCCTGTTTTGGAACTCATTTCAACCCTTGAACCCATCTAACAGGATTATGCCAATTCATTTTAACTCAGTACAACCCAATTCAACCTTAAGACTATTTGTTTATCAGCTTAGCGTTACATCAGAATCTCCTGTCACCATTGATTCCATTCCAAAACCTATGCTATACTTATTCCTGATCCCACACCCTTTTCTTATATGATTTTAAATACTAGTTAAATAGGATAGAGAGAAGAGAGGAGGGGGAGGGAGTGGGACGGCTAGGAGCTTGGTTCCAATGGTCAGTGTGAGGGATTGAGATGTGGGAGAGTGGCGTGGTGTGCCCCGCATGCATCCCAAGTAATCTATGACCCCACGTCGTTTTCATATATTATTTTAAATATTTAAAATTATAAAAGTTAGGAGGGAGAGAAGAAAGGAGAAGGGAGTGGGACAGCTAGGAGCATGGTCCCAATGGTCACTGGGAGGGTGGCGTGGTGTGCCTCGTGTCCGAAGCAATCCATGATCCCACACCCTTTTCTTATATTATTTTAAATATTTAAATATATAAAAGTTAAATGAGGGAGAGGGAGAGGGAGAGGGAGAGGGAGAGGGAGGGAGGGAGGGAGGGAGGGAGGGAGAGAGAGGGGGAGATGAAGAGGGAGTGGGACGACTGGGAGCTTGGTTTCAATGGTCACTGGGAAGGTGGCGTGGTGTAGAGGTGTATAAACCAGTTAACCGGTTTTAAAAAAAAAACCGGTTTTTTTAACCTTTAAAAAATTGTTTTTTTAATAACCGAATCGGTTTTAAAACCGGTTTTTAACCTAGAAAGCTCAAACCAGTGAAAACGGTTAGGATCGGTTATTAAACCGGTTTAACTTAAAAAACCAGTTTTAAAAAAAAATCGGTTTTGAAACCAGTTCTTCTTTGGTGAAGGATAACTGAAAAAAAACCCGGTTTTTTTAAGCGAGTTTTTTTTAAACTGGTTGTTAAAAAACCGGGTTTTCTAAAACCGGTTTCAGTTACAATATAGGTTTTTTTTTAAAACCGGTTTTTTGTACACCTCTAGCGTGGTGTGCCTAGGGGTGAGCAATAAACGGTTTCGAACCGCGAAAACCGTGAAACCGACCCGGAACCGGAACCGCTAGAACCGAACCGAATTAATGTTATAGGTTCCGGTTACGGTTCTCATATTTTGGCATAATCGGTTCCTGGTTCGGTCCGGTTAGAATCGACGGGTCCAGTTAAGAACCGTTAGAACCGTTAGAACCGTTTTGAATTAAATTAAATATTTAAATATTCTATTATTAGTTTGAAATAGAATGTGTTGTTTCCTTCTTTATAGTTCTTAACACTTTTAAATTGTTTTACTTGGTAGGAATGTAGAGTATTGCCTTATGTGATGGTCAGCATTCAGCACAGCTTGTTCTGACCGTTTAATATGTATAAAAAGAATGATCTGATCCGAACAAAACATATTTTGATACGTAAACTGCTATACTTTTAGTAACCACGTTTAACACAAACTGTTGATAATTTTTTTTAATCATAGTTTTTGTTTTTTTTTATTTAATTGTTAATGTTAATTTTAGGATTTTATTGACAACCGGTTCTGGTTTAGAACCGTTTCATGAGAACCGTTTCACCCGGTTCTGGAACCGAACCATTTAGTAATTATCGGTTCCGGTTCCGGTTCTCATATTTTGGAATAAACGGTTCGCGGTTCGGTACGGTTCGGTTCGGTCCGGTTCTGAACCGTTGCACAGCCCTTAAACGGTTCGCGGTTCGGTCCGGTTCGGTCCGGCTCTGAACCGTTGCACAGCCCTAGTTGTGCCCCATGTCCTATGCGTCCAAGTGACTCCCCAAGCCCTTTACCTGCCTTGGAGTGTGGGAGTGTGACCAACCTGCTATAACCAACTTAACCCGAGCCCTTTACTTGCCTACACCTTTTCCACCCTGATAGTTTTATACAAACATTTCTTCTTGTTTATCTTTGTAACCTTTTCTTTTATTGAAATCAGAGACGATGTGGTTTTTTAAAAGAGTAAAATTTTAGATTAAATGTTAAAATATTGTGTGAAAATAATTATATGCAACAACTAAGATCTTCACAGGACCTTGTGAGGAGTCTATTGTTGTTTTGTCCATCAACAGCTTCATGTTTTCCCAGCTTAAATCCCACTACCACAGTACTGTTTTATTTCCCCACCACTACTATGTTTTTCTTGCAAATTCAAACGTGGTGCAAAACTCATCTCATAAAGCTTTGATGTGAGCAACGCCGACAATCATCTCAAATTCATATATAAAATAAAATTATTTTATAAAGTTAAAATTAAAAAAAAAAAAAAAAGAAACTCTTATTAAGTAATCATAATATTAGGTCACCGTTAAAAAAAAAAAATAATCATAATATCATATCTTGTAAAAGAACAAAAAAGGAAAAGAAACACTAAACTAACTGAAATCAACACACAAAATTACACGTTTTATGTGTCGCGTCATCATTCTATAAAGTCATCGCTTGATCAAATGATCAAAATGAAACATTCTTTGTTAATACACTAACTTTTTAATTAAAGATAAAGATGTAAAATATACTAGTAGATTGGTTTACGTGATACAGGAGTGTCACCAAAGCCTTTTTAAAAAAATGTAATCTAATCACTTATTATCAGTTAGTTAGAAAACCATTTACAAAAACATTCAGTTAATCCAAAATAGTTACGACATGATTTTTCTTGATATTTCTTTCTTCGTTCATCGCTAATGGTGCCCCCTTGGTTATTCGCGACGCGCTAAGGAACCAAACTTCTGATTTCTTGTCTTCTTCGTAAAATCTTCGTTTGAACTATTTTCCTTCCCGTTTGCGACCACATCTTTGTATTTCAACCCTCTATCATATCATCTTCCAATATCTTTACTTCCAATCCATTTGTGTTTTCCAAAAACACATCCAATCTTCGTGTTTATCTCGTGTTCTCGTTTCTTTGTTGTTTTAGCTCCTTTTTTCACACGAACATCTAAAGAACACCCCCATAACTAGGGCTGTTCAAATCGCTCGTCGCTCGTGGATCGCTCGCCGCTCGTTCGGAAAATGCTCGAAAAATGCTCGTTCGATTGCCCGCTCAGTTGTAAATGAGCTGATCGGCTCAGTTCGGTTTGTAAACGAGCCAAGCACGAGCAAAGGTCCGCTCGGCTCGGTTCGGCTCGAATAAATTATTATTTATTTATTATATATATAATTATATATATATATACCCACAAATCATAGTAATATTTACAGATTTATACATAACATTTGGCCCAATATATGCAAATAAAATATGAATAGTTCGCTTTATCAAATAAAAATTTAATACTAAGTTTAATAGTAAAACCTTAAGTCGTAAAATGACAACTTTGACTTCTTTATGTTATTAGTCGTCCACCCATAGTCGTCGTTTGATATCATCTTATGTTACAAAGCGACAATTGTTCTCTGTAGTATGCTCATTGCCTAAACCTAAGCCTCATTCTTGGACACGCGGACCTAAATAATAGTGTCCTCATTGGACAGTTACACCTTAGTTGTCACTCGACAGCGAAAACATTGAAGATAACATCCCAATTTCATGGTTGTCCAAATTACTTTTCGCTCGTTTCTCGCTCGACGCTCGCTCGAATAATGCTCGCTCGTTTTTCAGCTCGGTTGTAAACGAGCCGCTCAGCTCGGTTCAGTTTGTAAATGAGCCAAGCATGAGCAGAGGTCCGTTCGGTTCGGCTCGGCTCGTGAACAGCCCTACCCTTGGATTGAATGACTATGGGTATGGGATACGCTCATGACACTCCCATTTTCAGTAGGCATTAGGCAAGGGATTGATCAAGGAGAAGAGAAGGCAGCCTGCAAAGAACGTAGGAAGAATCTTTCGTCCTCAGACTCGGTATACCAACTAAGAGTTGAGCAATCGCCTATACCTTCTTATACTTTGTTTTATCACAAGATAAATGAGAAATCAATTGAATCTTTAACAATGAACGGCATAGAGGGAATAACAAAAGTTAGCTTGAGACGTGAAATTGAACAGCAGCTAAAGAGAGCTCCGCGTACCATCTAATGGCGCTGCTGGATGCTTTTTTATCGGGAAAAGAAATCATGAAGGTAGCTAAACAGAGGTTTTTTAAGGCCAAAAGCGGTCATAGAATTAGTTTTCTTTTATGTTCATTTTAATTAGTTAACATCCTTAAAGGCAAGGTTGCATCTTTCACCTCTGTTGTTAGCCAGTCTTGTCTTCCACAGGCTAAAGGTTCAAACCGATTGATGAAGTCCCTGATTGAGAACACCATTGCTAACTTATGTATAATATGTCATACCTTCTTTCGAATCAATACCATTCCATGAGTGTCCTGTGGGTCTGATCAAGGCCAGTAGCTACGCCCTGCACTTTTGATAACCGGTTAGATATCCTAGCACTTTAGAGTTTGAGAAGGGTAAAGAAAATCGTCCTTTCTTTTGAGATCTGGGACTCCTGAGGGAGGGTAATTTGATGCTAGCCAGTGAAAAAGGAATGAGTCTACTTCTTTGCCGGCTTGACTCCAGAACTAGTCGAGGAAGAAAGCGATGATCGGTCTATCCCATTAAGCGTAATCCCACTAGCCAACGAAAGGACTACTCTTCTTGGACTGTGAGCGACGACACCAGATCAGAGCTAAGTGAGAGACGATAAATGCGATTAAACTGCTTTTGCTCGATTGATAAGTCTTGCCTAAGTCCTAGACTTGAATGAAGCAGCCTGGCTGAAAGTCGTATTTGCTTTTGCTTTTCTTCTCTTGTTCTCTTTTCTTAGTTAGGCCCAAGAAAGTACAAGATATATTTGACTAATATACTAAGATGATAGCTAGAGACTAGAGATGAGAGTGCAGGATCTAGATTTGTAACAAATATTCGACTTTGCTTATGCAAACTGTTATGTACCAAAACCAAAGAAGATCGTCGATGGGATACAAAAAAAGAGGATCCTACTTCGCTCATGCACCGTCTTTTAACCCTCCTACCGCTGGTAAAGCTAGCAGTCTAATAAAATTTCTGCATGTTAAGACAGCACACTAGTACATTTTCATTGACCACTGAGACCAACCCCCAAGCCCGGTCTTTGAACTAATAAGGCATGGTAGAAAACTTCAGACTGACTATCATCGTGAAGTTCACCCAAGAGAGTTCCCCGGCTTCTCGTGATGAGCGCAGCGCAGCAAACGGTGTTTGCGCCAGAGGAGGGTGGTGAGAACCGTTGAGCCATTGGCTTGCTGAGCTTTTCTGATTCGGGTTTCTCACCCACATCACTGAGAGGAGGGCTTTTTTCGTTATAGAAAAGAAAGGTCAATGAAAGGATTCAGTAATGACGCCATGCATCACCATTGAGTGCTGTGCTGAAGAGAAAAAAGTTCCCGGAGAGAAAAGAGAAGACTGCGGTCAATGATCAATTGTGCACATCCTTTTTGGATGGTCGGCTTAGAGTGAAAGCATACGAACATAGACTTTGTGACTGACTTCGCCGTATAAGCATATCTTCACCGAAAGTCATTAAGGCTGTTTTTCCCATGCCATGAATGAGAGTGAGTCCAGTCCATCTTCCTTCCCTGATATGCTGTGTCCTCTACATTCACTTCGTCCTCCGCTTTTGACTCCTCTACTGCGCAAAGATTTTGATCCCCCGTTTAGTGAGTCGTGAAAGCACTACCTTATGTTTAGACGTATTGGTTTCAGTGAAAAGCCAAATAGAGAGTTTTGCGTGTGCCTGCTTTAGTAAGAGTAAGGAAAAAGCTTGAAAAGCGTACTTGCTTTAACAACGGAAAGAGGTTCCTTCAGCGGTTCAGCTTTAGGTCTCGGTTCAGGTGCTTTTCATGATTGTGGTGTTTGATTGGGCATGGGCGCTCCTGTCCTTACTTAGAGGTCAAGTTGCCACCTGTCTATCGAAGGGGGATTTCCCAGCCTATCTCGGTATATGTTACCGAAAGAAGGAAGAAGAATCTAATGATTTCCCTAATTCTGTGAGAAAGAAAAACCAGTTTGTTAGAGCTGGGGCAGAGAAGCAATCAACAGAATGGGTCCCTGTTGTTCACAAGTGAAGGCACTGAACGGATCAAGATCTCGTAAATTCATTGTCTTTCTTGATTCAAATCATAAAGAACTTCTTTCGCTATTGAAGCCATGCCTGAGCTGTCAGCTTATTAGCATCCCTCTTCTGCGTTAGGAATTGTCCGAAAAGATTCGATTGAATCCCATGCTTTCATGGTCCCTATCTTTGCCCCGGCACTGGCCGACACGTAGGTCTATTCCGCGCTTTCCTAGGTGCGCATCTCCATCTACTAAAAGTAGGGGTGGTTGCCATAGATAGATTGGGTCATTCGTAACCAGAGCAAGAACCGATGCTACAGCATAAACTAAAGCTATACGTGGCGGCCCCTAAAGGCGTAACTGACAGGTTCTGTTTTATCTGCCCATCCGAGTCATCCCGTACTCCAAAAAAGCAGAGGTGAGGTCCGGAGAGTGGGACGGATCTACCTGGCCAAGGTGCCAATGTCAAGTGGTTATCCGAAGTGTTGGAATATGCTCTACCTACGGTACCTAACTAGTCTTTCTTTTCGGTAAGTAAGAATACATTGACCGATGGAGGAGAACCCCCGAAGTAAAACATAAATGAAGGGGCATACCCCACCCCAGGCAACCAAACAAAGAACTCAAGACACTCCCCGAGCTCTAAAATCAAGAAACTAACCTATGGAAAAATGATTGAAATTAGATTACGATTACAAAGGCTAAAAATCATCCAAGTTTCTACGTAATCAAAAAGAGCCTAAGGATTAACCGAAACTAAGCACATACTAAGCCCAATACCTTTTGTACTCAAGGGATGAAGGAATAGATGCAAACTAAGAAGACTTGTAAATCGGTTCAGATTTAGCATTCCTAAAAAAAGGACCTGCAGCGGCGGAGACCATTTTAGCTCTTTCACTCCGTAAAAGAGTTAGTATGTTCGGACTCATAGCAGGAAAGACGAGCTAAGCTTGAAACTGAAACTCCTAGGCAACAAGTCTTTGATTCGATTGATTTTCACTCTTTCGTCCAAAAACTATAACTAATCCATCAGCCAAGCCCTTCTGACTCTCCTATTCGTCCAGTTAAGAAAGGCAGCTTCGGGCGCCTTTGTTTTCTTTTTTGCGTCTGGGCTGGTGCAGAATGAGTCTATAGTTCTGGTCTTCGTCCCTGCGATGATGGATCTCTTAATCCACCTACCCAGCCGTAAGGTTATGAATTTTTTGAAAAACGCTTCCTGCGCCGCTTAAGCTCGGGATCCCCTCAGACGATGATAGAGGGGCGAAGTCCTTCTCGGGCGAGAAGGACGAACATCTCCTTAGGCTATTTTGCTGGGAGCGATGGGATAGAAAAAGTAGCCACATTAGGCCACTTAGCCAAGGTCTTAAAGGTATGCCTCGTATGCTCGGTATGAAACTTCTTCCTTATGCAGTTAAGAAAGCAAGTGAGGCGGGCGGCTATTCCATTCGAAGTAACAGGATTCGATGTTGCACCATCTTCAGGTCATGAGCCTAATGAGTTTACCAATTCCTTTCAACAAACGAGAGTGAAATCACACTTGCTTAACTCCTGCTAATAGGGCTATAGCCATTACAGCAGCTATCATGAAGGTGAAGACTAATATAATCAATTTGATCTTTTTGTCCCTCGATGATCAGTCGAGGCAGGCCTCAAACTATCGAAATCAGGGCCGCAGGATTTTGGATATCTGACTCCTACGCGCGCACATAGAGGAAGACAGGACTCGGCCCCTAGCTACAGGAACAAGACGGAAGCCGAACTCAGGAACGATTTTTCGGGCACCGCTATTTCCTTGACATTCGAGACTGACTCAACCCAGCCTGAAGGAACAGACTCTTTACGATCCGAAACTCTTGAGATGCCATAATCAATAGCGGTAGTATGCTCATTGCCTAAACCTAAGCCTCATTCTTGGACACGCGGACCTCAATAATAGTTTCCTCATTGGACAGTTACACCTTAGTTGTCACTCGACAGCGAAAACATTGAAGATAACATCCCAATTTCATGGTTGTCCAAATTACTTTTCGCTCGTTTCTCGCTCGACGCTCGCTCGAAAAAATTGCGCTCGAATAATGCTCGCTCGTTTTTCAGCTCGGTTGTAAACGAGCCGCTCAGCTCGGTTCAGTTTGTAAATGAGCCAAGCATGAGCAGAGGTCCGTTCGGTTCGGCTCGGCTCGTGAACAGCCCTACCCATAACTCAATAAAGCATAAAACAACTAATTAACTACCTAAATATGGTACAAATCATGAGGAAAAATAGATCTGTTTTGCAACACATCAAACCTGCTTATTTAATTACATTTACGTAAATATGCAATTAATGAAGTTTATAGGGGTATACACAATTGCCCCCTTAAATTAAATCTAATTTTAGATTTAAACATCTTTAAATCTAATAACACTAAATATCAAAGTCCCCTTATATAAACTCATCTTCCAATATACGCAACCCTCACATTGATCATTTTTGTGTGCATTTTCAGCTTGCCTATGTTTTGACATAAATTTTGTTTCAAACGAGTTGCAGTACAAATTTGAGTGACTTACGACGTGTCAAATACTAGTTTATATAAATCGGATGTACAATTAGGCTTTCATTTGAAAGGTAACTAATTTTTTTTTTCCAACTCTAGAATCCTAATTAAGTAAAATCCAATCATTAATTCTACACTCATCCAAAAGTATTTGGTATTATATTATTGTAACAAAATTACTAACAAATTCAGAAGTCACACGTAATAAACATATGTTAGCAGTCGAGTGTCTGTCTACAACTATCATCGCCACCCCCATCCCCCGGTCTCTTTAAAGCTTTGTTTTAAACATTTTAATATTAATAAAAAAAAATATGAAAGTTAGTGATCTACATGTTGAACACAACGGTAAAAAAAGACAAATTAAGATTTGTAATAAGTTAATAACTGATTTGGAAATATTAGGGAGAAAAAAAATACGTGATGAATGATTTTTCCTATTAATGTTACATTAGCCATGGTTTTGTTTTGCTAAATCTTCCTAACACGTACATATCATTTTTAAGTGTATCAGGTTTATGAAAGTGATAAAATAAAAACCCATTTGAATTGAGAAAACACATAAATTGCATAATAAACAATCATTTTTTTTATTTAATATACGTTATTGTAGGTTTTTAATATAATAAAAAATAGTTATGTATGCACTTGTTACAGATGTGTTTAAAAATTTTGTTGCGTGTGTTAAACATGCGACAGTGATTTTGTGTTACACATTTGTAATAAGTGCATATAATTTGTTTTATTTAAGACTTTTTTAATAACTATAACTAACTAAGATTTAATTGCGCTCGTTGTGGCGCGTTAAACCGAATCATTCATGGTTTAGTAATATTTACGTATGTGCCTTGATTACACCGAAACTCGGCATAGTAGCCGAAGAGAATACCTAAATACGATACTATTATCAACAGAAAGAGAAAAATAAAAATATTAAGTGGTAGTACGTACAACCACAACGATATAAAAATATGACTATTTACGTAACACATAAACAACTTAAAATCTACATAAAAATAAGAATAAAAACGTATTTGACCTGACTCATTCTGAAGAAGTAATAATGTCAAATTTTTTTTATTTTATTTTATTTTTTTTTTAAAAGATTTTTCTTTTTTCATTGATTAGGGAACAAAATACGGAAGTTACATCATAATAGCAGGTAGACGGGCAACAAGCTGCGCCGCCACCCCTTTTTGAATTGCAAACCCTAGTCTACTAAAGACAAAGCATTGTCCCCCTGGGGATGAAACATTGCTGTGGACAACCCGTTGGACCCTGGTCAAGAAACGAAAAAAAAAACAACTGAAAATGTACTTTGTTTCTTAGTCTAGTTTCACAACAAATATGTACTAACATTTATGCTGTCTCTTGAATATAAACTCCATATGTTGATTATCTTAGCAATTTCAAATACAATTTACATTATCAATAGTATCATACATTTAAGTCACACTATAAATGACATTTTTTTTATTATTATTTACTTTAAGAACACTCCAACCGATAAGCTGGTAGAACAACCGTTTTAATAATCGGTCTCGTTTGAAATCGGTTACTAAAAAAAGACAAGATAGAGATAATGTTGCAGATGATTAGTGAACTTTTTAAAAATTAAGAATTAGACCAAACACACATCCCCACCCCTCCTAGAACGCCTCGTATGCATGGCATCTTTCTTTAGCTAGAATAAATTAACTAAAACCTAATTCTTGTTAATATAAAAATATGCAGAAAAAAAAAGCATTATTATGTTTATCATGTTTAAATAAACAATATAAAATTGGCCATAAACTCGTCTTCCAAGTAGTCCCTGACAGCCTCGATAGTTCATTTTCATGAACCAATGGTGGGTTCTTGTACTAGACCTTTGATGAGTCTCGAAGGTCCTCTCGGAATTTTTAAAACAATCCGGGAATTTCCAATCTTTAACTAGCGGGATTCCTCCTATTCGCTAAGAGCTTTTAATTGATATCGGTTTGTTAGAGTATCAGTACGATACCAACATTTGTCATAGCAATCAAAAGATTTTAAATAACACATCAGTGTGAATCAAGTCAAGGGGTTCAGTTATTCGATTAACTGATTTAAACGATGATCTTGTTTGTTTGGCTTCAACACATGTTTTACATTTTGATTTCGAGTCTATGGCAAAAGTTGGTATGTAATCTAATTTAATCAAACGACGCATCGAATTAAAATTAACACGACCAAGACGACCATGCCAAACATTAGGAGACTCAACCAAGTAAGCAGAAGTAGTAGCATTCTTATTCATGTTCTTAGTAACACCCATTACATTGAGTTTGAACATACCAATCTGGGCATAGCCCTTACCAACAAACATACCACGCTTACTTAAAACAAACTTGTCACTCTCAAAAAGTAGACGAAAACCAAACTTATTAAGCAACCAACCCGACACAAGACTCTTACGCAGGTCAGGAACATAAAGCACGTTGCTTAAAGTGAGTTCTTTTCCAGAAGTCCACTTCAAGATCACATCACCTTCTCCCTTGATATCTGCTGTAGCAGCATTCCCCATGTACAGCTTCTCATCTCCCACCACTTCTCTAAACGTACTAAAGAGAGTCCTGTCTGGGCACACATGGCGAGTAGCCCTAGTGTCCACCCACCACCCTTTTGGACTGTTAGACACCAAATTAACCTCCTCCATCATAGCAGTGAGGTCTGAAATCATGGCCACTAAAGGCACATCATCATCAACAACCATAAGCGCCTTCTCACGTTTAGGTGCTTTGCATTGATCAGCTTTGTGACCAACTTCATTACAATTGTAACATTTCCCTTTAAAGGAACTAACCTTCTTTCTCACACCACCTTTCTTAGGCCCAAGGTCACGACCCTTACCTTTTGTTTGTTCACCAAATTTGTGGCCTTTGTTGCTCTTATTCCCCCCTTGAAGACTGACAATGCTCAACAATGTTGGCTTTTGCAGTACCTTCAACTTGAGTTCCTTTTAGAGACACTCTGTTATCTTCCTCAATACGCAAGCGAACCACAAGATCTTCAATGGTCATTTCCTTTCACTTATGCTTAAGGTAATTTCTTGAAATCTGTCCAACTTGGAGGAAGTTTTTCAACCATTGCAGCCACTAGGAATGTTTCACTAAGATTCATTCTTTCAGACAGAATATCACTGAGGATCACTTGCAATTCTTGGACTTGGCTAATAACAGTTTTGGAATCTACCATTTTATAGTCCAAAAATCGAGCCACAACATATTTCTTAGTACCAGCATCTTCAATTTTGTACTTGCACTCCAAAGATTCCCAAAGTTCTTTGGTAGTCGGTATCTTGCAGTACACGTTATACAATGGATCAGCCAGTCCATTCAACACATAGTTTCTGCATAGGTACTCAGAGTGTTTCCAAGCATCAAGTGCGCTCATAGATTGCGCAACAGAGTTCCATTCAGCAAGTTGAGGGGGAAACTCAATCAAGAATCTCGCAAGATTCAGAGTTGTCAAGTAAAACAACATCTTTTGCTGCCATCTTTTGAAGTTCAAACCAGAAAACTTTTCTGGTTTCTCAGCATGGTTTGCAACCGCCTGGGCTGCCTGGGTACCAACTAATGGTCCCACAGTGGTGGATGTCAATCCAACAGGTGTTGATGAAGCATTGGCATTCGTAGCCATTTCTGAAACAAGAGAACAAAATTAGTTTTCAGAAATAATCAAAGAAATGAATAATCCTTTTTGAATTATAGAATTTGGTTTACAAAAAACCAAACTGTTTGGTTTACAAAAAACCAAGGCGAACCCACAAAGAGTTTATAGTGTCACACCCTCAAATTTCCACTTCGGGGTTTATACCGCGAGGCGCGTGACATACCAGGATCCCATAGCCATAAGTCATAAGAACGACTCTAAATGCCCAAACCATTTAGTTCGTATTTGAAAATCATGTTTAACGTTTACCAAAAAGTTCAGTTAAGTTGCGGAAGCGTAATTCAAACATAACCAATTAAGTTCATGCGCAAAACAACGCGCCCAAAATAAAACCGTTAAATGCAAAGTAAAGTATAAGTTTAAATAGTGTTCACAGCCCATGACACAATGATTCATGTCCTATCGTGCTCCGTACCTAGGGACCTGCAAAAGCATGTTATCGTGTGTCAACATAAAGTTGGTGAGTTCACAAAGTAAAGTAATTTGATATGTAAAAGCGCTGGTTTTCAAAACCACGTAAGTAAGTAAGTTATGTTGGTGCCCCGCACCGTGTAACCACTAATTCATCGCATGCCAAGGGTAGCTAACCCATTCATGATAACTAACCGATTATACCGAACTGCTATGTACGTGTAGCCACATAAGTGTGCCGTATGCCTGACATCATTGTCTATCCACAATGATAATGTTTCGTAAGTTATAGTTCACGCCCGCGCTCCCCGAGCCGGTGTGAGGTTTGTAAGACCTAATAGCGCTATCAACTAATAACCCGCTTGCCAACCCTGGCAACTCATTCGGTACGTGAGGACTTACAAAATGATAGAAATGGTTTAGTCTATCAAGGACACAATTGCGAATTAGCAAAGTGACCGACCCTCATAAGGATCCATGGCATCCCAACCCGGGATGTGTAAGTAGTCCCAAACCGGACTAGAAAATGTTAAGTAAAGTGTCTCATACCTGAGACGCATGCTTTTGAGAAAAAGAGTAGTGAAACTCACCTTAGGTCGCAAGTGAAAATCCAAATTCCACGAATAGTAACGTGCTACCGACTCCCTTGTGAAAGATTAAACTCCCTAGAGCCTTGAAATCAAACCCGAACTAGCTTGATTAGTGAAAGATTGCTTGATTGCTTGAAAACAAAGAGAGAGGGGGGTGGGGGGTTTCGCACGGCGCCAAGGGGGGCAAGGGATAGGGTTTTTATCTTTTTCCTTGCCTCCTAATTGTAAAAGGGCTTTGCTTGTTCCCCAAGCAATTGGTGTTAGGGCCCTTCTAGTCCATTAACTTAACCCGTTAACCATGTTCTAGCCCAATACCGGACCCAATATTATTAACCATGCTAAATTATATAAAAACCATTATTTTTATTATTACATAGCATATCATTCATGTTGTGCACGTAATTTGCATAATCTACGCATTACCTTTCAGTTAGGCGATCATTCACAAAAACATGTAATTCACATAAGCACGTACTTCATGTTCACCAAAATTCACTTGTATATATTATTGCTATGTATGTCACATAATTCACCAACGTTTGGGATACAGGACTCATGTGTGTGCTTAACAAGGATTTTCCTACGTATAACATATGTTAGCATCTTCTAACATATGTTAAACCTACTTAACTAACCCTAGTTAAGTATCTAGCCATGTATGAACATGTAAGTTAACTAGAGTTCAGTAAAAGTATTTAACCTGAAAATGCGGGGTATCACATATAGGAACAATTTATTTTTCAATCCGAAAAATTTTAAAACAAAGTATGAACGGAGTTTTAAAAATCAGTTTTAAGCTTGTAGGAACACCGTTCACAAAATATAAGAAATACCAATATTATTAAATAATTTCGGATTACAATACACTAAAGAAAAGTAAATATAATACAAAGACAGAAATTAAAATTACAAGAAACAAAAATACAGAAAGCGAAAGGAATCTCGATGTGACTGAGGCACGTGTAGAACATATTTCCCTTAAAACAGATTTCGGGCCACCCAGGTGAACCCGTCTGTTTCCCAGGGTACAACAGCCTAAGCAAATTGCACTGACGGAGAAAACCTAGCACCTGAAATAGTACCTGAAACAAGAGTGCGGAGGGCAGCAAAGTTAGTAAAATTATCAGACAGGAGGTGGTGGTTCGTGAACATGAGACTGAGAATTTTCTGTGTGTCTCAACAGAGCTCACAACTCTGTATTTATCAACATAACATGAGGCATGCCAAGAGTCCATATTCAATACTGAATTCAATAGTATTGAATTACTATACTTAATGACCCTTGTCAGGTTAAGAATCTGAAATAGTGCAAAGTGCGCCATCAAAACGCCACATTACGCCCATCGCCCTCGTCCCGAGCCCGAGCCCGTGCTCGGGCGCGGGCGCGTCGGGTGCTTCGCACCCTCCTGGCTGCCACTGGCTGTGTCCTGTTGTATAGGAATACATTCCTCTACAGAATTCTACATATAAACCAACACATGATTTATATTTCTACCAATGTGGGACAAGCACACATTCCCACAACACTAAAGTTTCACCACACACTTAATGCTTAGATCTTTCATTCATCTAGCTTATAATTATTTATCATTATATTACACATTAATATAATAATTTAATTAATAAATTTCCAACACATTCGTCATAGCAATCAAAAGAGATATGTTGAAGAGAATATCGACACAATAAAAAAACCATAAAAGAAATACTAGTACCGATGTTGTTCATTTGGGTATCTGCTCATTTTGACACTCTTTACGGTACAAAAAAAAAAAAAAAAAACTCTAATGCGAATATAACTATGTATTTAGCAAATTTTATACTGTCATGTCGAGAAAACAATAAAAACAAATACAGTATGGTTACCGATGTTCGAACCGTATCGGTTCGTCATGGTAAAAAAAATTCAACTATATTTGACTTGTTTGAATAAAACTTTTATCGAAATGTAGATAAATATAAACTTAAAACTTTGTGAAACGTTATTTATGTTACATCGTAACCATCAAACACACCGCTAAACAATTATGTACAAACGCTCACACTGCAAAGCGTGGGATGCCTTCGACCCTAGTTATAATCACTTAACAGTTAAACAATTAAAAAAGAGTGACTCTCACACTATTTTTATTTGGTAATTATATGTTAGATAATTTCCCAAAAACTTTCTTTCAAAAAAAAAAAAAAAAAAGTGACGTTAACAAGGATAATAAACCAAAGAGATCAAAACTAGATATGATCCCCAATGACATAGTACTGCAGAAATCTTTTGCTGTTTCACTTTCCTGATCATTGCATCCTCATCTGTCATCTATTCTTTCTTCCTTCGAATTGCGTTCACAGTTGTCGCCCTCTCTATTTGTCGGTTAGCTGGATATGCAACAAAATTAGTGCACGTTTTTGTTTATGCTTTTTATTTACAAAAATACTTTTGATAAAATTGGACTCAATTGAAAATTGTATCACAATCAAAGTCGTTGCACTACGTTGTATATATAGGATGCGGTGTCAACCAACAACGTTCTTTGGTTTTCATATATAACATGTTTTCGGTTTTACAACAAACACCCGATTATATACTAACATACTTAAAAAGATCAATGTATACATGTTGCATTTGAAAAACCGTGAGAGATATGTGTACATTGTCTTGATTATTTGCGTATTGGGCGTGTGCATTTCTATTGTTGCCTTGATCGTTGAGTTTTAGCTTTACAGGCGCGAGGAAATTTCAGATAGTTTCGTTGGTTCTGAAGAATATACCACTTGCTCTTAAAGGTTGGCACTTATGCCTCTCACTCTTGCAAAAATGTTACATCAGCGACAAACCAACTTTTTTCCTAACTCCTTAAACTCATTAAGTTGGAGGACATCCACAAAAATTTCCTCAAACTCCTCAAATATGTACACATATGTGTGTGAATGATCCGGGGAAGCCATCGCGGAGTACCCCGGTTCTTGAAGCTTGGCATCAGCCCCGAATGGGTGAAAGAGGTCCTCACTAGGGATGAGCATTGTACCGGTACCGAAAATACCGGTACCGAAATTTCCTAAAAGTGGGTACCGGTACTGAAAATAACCGGTACGGTACCGGTATTTGAACGTAAAAATTGGTAAATACCGGTATCGTACCGAACCGGTAGTACCGATACCGAAAAACCAAAAATGTGAGTACCAATAGTGGTACCGAAATTGATTCGGTACCGGTACCATTTGCTCATCCCTAATCCTCAGTAGAGGAGTGAACCAAACTATTGACCATTGTAATCCAAAAAGTGGATACTTCTAATTAATTATTAAGACAATCCCAAATTATATGAAAAGAGTAACCGAAATTCCACAAATACAAATTTAAGCACAACTAGAGTGGACGTGATATTAAAACATTTTACACTTGAAACTAAGCTCCATCTGCACCAATAGTCATATAATATGCATGTTCTTGCAGCACACTATGACACTATTAATCTCTTAAAGAATGCAGCGCTGCAAAGCTGACACTCTTACTAACAAATGTGCCTTTTGGTGAATACAAGAGGTTGTAAGCTATTTTTAATTTGTTAGTTCACTTTAATTAATAACTATGTATTTATATATAAACTAAACATGAAGTTGATAAAATAATGTAGAATATCTAAATACATTTCAATCTAACTCTCGTGCTTTTTTCCTTAAAAATATAAATTTCACTACATCTCAGTCGTTTACAATAAAATATTTACCAAAGTCAAATTCATCAGTTATTTAAGTGATTATTCGTTGGCCGCATTATTCCTCTATTTAGTATGTATAAAATATACTGTTTTCCTTCGCAGGCCTTTATTCGGTTTATATATATTTTTTTTCTTTTCGTTTTGGTTTGAGGTGGGAAGGTTTACCTCCTTGGAGGGTTCCTGTCCGGGTTTGTTCTCAGGTTCGAATCTCACACTCCACCGAAAAAAATAACCAAACCAAAAAGTGCCAAACAAAATCTAGAAATAACAACACATGAACAAGAAGAATTGTAGGATTGTGTAAATGCTTGCCTTCTCATATTCATTTACCTTCAATATATAGATACAAAACAGCATCTCCTATTTTTGGGAGATGATAATCAATTTAATTACATTTACAATGTTTACATAAATATAATCTATTACACCCCCGCAGTCGAAGCGAAGGGTGGACGAATGCTGAGACTGGAGCGGAAATCATCAAACAGCACCCGAGGAAGGCCTTTGGTGAAGATGTCGGCAATCTGATGGCGTGAAGGTACATGAAGTACACGCACAGCTCCACGGTGAACCTGTTCGCGAACAAAATGAATGTCCAGCTCTATGTGTTTGGTGCGTTGGTGTTGAACTGGGTTGCCGGAGAGGTAGATGGCACTCACATTATCACAATAGACCAATGATGCTCGTGTAAGAGGATGCTGGAGTTCCAATAATAGGTTACGAAGCCAGCATAGTTCAGCGACGACATTAGCGACCCCGCGGTATTCTGCTTCAGCACTGGAGCGGGAGATGGTAGACTGTCGCTTGGATGACCAAGAAAGAAGGTTGTCGCCCAAGTATACACAATAGCCAGAGGTGGAGCGACGAGTGTCGGGACAGCCTGCCCAATCTGCATCGGTGTATGCAACAAGAGAGAGAGTCTTGGACGATGTAAGATGAATACCAAAATCGGTTGTCCCTTGAATGTATCTGATGATGCGTTTCAAGGCATTCCAGTGAGTAACACGAGGAGCATGCATGAACATACAGACCTGTTGAACAGCATATGAGATGTCCGGTCGGGTGAAGGTCAAATACTGAAGAGCGCCAGCTAAGCTCCTATAGGTGGACGGGTCATCATGAAGAGGTCCTGAATCGGCAGAAAGTTTGGACTGAGTGTCCACAGGTGTGGCGGCCGGTTTACATGAATCCATGGCAGCTCGACTAATAATGTCTTTAGCATAGGCTTGTTGTGAGAGGAACATGTTGTCTCCAGTTCGAGTGACCTGAATGCCCAAAAAATAAGAAAGTGGACCCAAATCTTTCATAGCGAATTCACCTGCAAGAATATGTAAGAAATGCTGACGCAAAGCATCAGTGGAGGTGGTGAGGATAATATCATCGACATAAATTAGAAGATATGCGATGTCGTTGCCCTGTTTGTAGACAAAAAGAGAATTGTCTGATTTGCTTTGGCGAAATCCATGTAAAGTGACAAAATCAGTAAAACGCTGGTACCAGGCTCGAGGAGCCTGTTTGAGGCCGTAAAGCGACTTCTTCAGGAGGCAGACATGATCAGGAAATTGAGGATGACGAAATCCCATTGGTTGATGCATGTAGACAGTTTCTTCTAAATTGCCATGAAGAAACGCATTGGTGACGTCTAACTGGTGAATATTCCAAGATTTTGCCAAAGCTAATGAGAGAACTAAGCGAATAGTCGCAGGTTTAACCACTGGGCTGAAGGTTTCTCCACAGTCAATACCTGGTTCCTGTTTACGGCCATCACAAACTAAGCGAGCCTTATAACGCTCCAAACTGCCATCAGACCTGTACTTATGTTTAAATAGCCACATACAACGAATTATATTCATATCAGGGGTGCGAGGTACAAGCTCCCAGGTCTTATTTTTAATAAGGGCACTAAATTCGTTGGCCATGGCATTTTGCCATTCTGGAGTAGTTAGGGCAACCTGTGGGTTCTTTGGGACAGGGATAATGGTGGTAGTGTGGAGGTTAAAGAGTTGTTTAGGCTTGGTGATGCCGCTCATAGAGCGAGTCCGAATGGTGCGGTTAGGAGGTGGTGCGGGATGAGGAACAGGGTCAGGGGAGGTGTTTGGGAATGGGTTGGGTTGTGGTGGGGGGTGTGGGATAGCGGAAGTGGGCTGGTCAGGTAAAGGGGTGGTTGATGGGCTGGGTCCAACAGGTTGAGGTAGTGGGTCAGAGGGGAGGGAAGTGTGGGAGGTTGTCTGAGTAGTTGGGTTTAGTGGAGTGAGTACCGAAGTGGAAGAATTAGTGGAGGGAATTGGGCTAGTGGGTGGTGGGCTTTGAGTGGGGTTCGTGGGGTGTTGGGCTGCGGGTGCGGATGGGGTAGGAGTGGGGTGTGGGGAAGTTTTGGCTAGATGTTCCCATACAAGGGGGTGAATGGTGGGGTTTAGAAAGTCGTATGAGGGTGTGGTGATGGGAGATTGTATGGAGAACGGAAAAATGGTTTCTTCAAAATGAACATGACGAGAGATGATAATTTGGTGGGTGGAGAGATCGAGGCATTTGTATCCTCGATGGTTAGGAGGGTAGCCAAGGAAGACACAAGGGCTTGATCGGAAATCGAGTTTGTGTATGGTGGTGGAGGGTGTGAGAGGGTAACAAAGACACCCAAAAACGCGGAGGTGATCGTATTCGGGTGTTACTTTGTAGAGAAGAGTTGTGGGAGAGCGGAAGTTGTATGTTTTATTGGGTAAAATGTTAAGTAAGTATGTGGCAGCTTCAAGAGCATGATGCCAATATGTTGGAGGGAGGGCGGCTTGTGCGAGAAGTGAGCGAATCATGTTATTTATGGTTCGAATTTTTCGCTCAGCTTTCCCGTTTTGAGAGGACGTGTAAGGACACGAAAAACGGAATTGCATGCCGTTATGGTGACAAAAATTGTAAAAGTTTTGGTTGGCGTATTCTTTTCCGTTGTCACACTGAAATTGTTTAATTTTCTTTTCAAATTGGGTATTTATTAAGTTATGAAGTTGAGCAAAGGTGTGGAAAACTTGGGATTTATTGGCCAAGGGGAACGTCCACAAAAAATTTGTGAAATCATCCAAAAATAGGATGTAGTATTTATGCCCGCCCGTACTAAGTACGGGTGAAGTCCAAAGGTCACTGTGCACAATATCAAATGGCAATTTAGTACAATTAACTGAATCATAAAACGGTAATCTAACACTTTTACCAAAAATGCAAGATTGACAAATATGTTTATTGAGTTTGCTATAATCAATAAAAGAGGAAAGTTTTAAAGATTGCAGTAAATTGTTGCCAGGGTGACCCAAACGTTGATGCCAGCGATCCTGAGAGATGGCAGTGAGAGCTTGTGGTTGGTTAAGGTTGAGTGGTAGAGGCTGTGTGATAGGATAAAGATCGCCGGTACTATTGCATCGAAGGATAGGAGCCCGCGTTTTGAGATCCTTCACAAGAAAACCAAATGGGTCAAATTCAATAGAAACTAAATTATCACGTGATAAGCGACGGACGGAAATTAAGTTTCTAATGATGTTTGGTGCAAACAGGACATTATTAAGTTTTAGGGGTGGGAAGGGTGGTGGTAGGACTTGGTTGCCTGTTGCTACAACAGGGATGGACATGCCATTGCCAACAATAATATTTTTATTAGTGCACGAATTAAAATTAGACGGGGAGTATATACCTTGCTGGTTGGCTGAATGAGACGATGCGCCAGTGTCCATGAGACCGTGGTCAGGCGGGTTTAGCGACATGGAGTAAAGAGCCTGCTCAATGTCTGTGGGCGAGTAACCCGAATAATGGGCCTGATCCGGATGGGCCCCCAGAATGCCTGGAGAGTTGGTAGTGGGCTTCGAGGGATATGGGCATGGTGGAGTGGACTGCTGAGTAGAACCTGATTGTTGCGGCCCACTGTTGAACCTGGCCCACTGACTTTGGGCCCAATTTGAGGGGAAAATAATATAGGGGTGGTTTTGTGGTGAAAAAGGAAACTGAGCATTGAGGTTAGTATTATTATTATTGCCGCCGCTATGTCTCTGAGAAGATGTTCTTCCCCGGCCACGACCACGCCGTCCGGTAGAACGCCGGCGGTCAGTCGTCGGAGCAGGGGTGGTTGGAGCAGATTGATGAGCAGAGGCCGAGGTGTGTAGAGCAGTCCCGGCAATCTGAGCAGAACGCGTGGCTTGTCTTTTCTTCTTGGTTTCTTCCATAGTCAAGCGAGATCGGAGCTCGTTGAAGGAGGGCAAGGGGTCACGGTTCTGTAAAACGGTGGAGATGCCGTCGTACTGTTCCGTGAGTCCGGTAAGGATCTTGACAGCAAGAACATGATCGGCAACAGGGGCTCCGACTGTGGCAAGTTGGTCGGCGATTTGTTTTGCGTGTTGCAGATAATCAGACATGTTGGAGAAGTTGTCGAGGCACAGATTGGCAAACTCCTGGCCGAGAAAGATGGCGCGGGCAGTTTTGTTATCATTAAATTCCGCCTGGAGAAGGGTCCAAGCATGGTGGGCGGTCTGGCCTGGTTGAAGGATGATGTCAAGTAGTGAAGCAGAAATCGTGGCGTATATCCACTGAAGCACGATGGCGTCGAGACGGAACCAAAGTGGGTCAGTGGCGGCGGCCGCGGTTTCAGCATCAGACGCAGGGGCAGCAGGTTGGGGAGAGAGATGATCAAGAACTTCAAAAGCACGACAATGGACCTGAAATAAAGTGCACCATGTCGTGTAATGTGGCGAATCCTTCTCAAGAACAAGAGGTACGTGAGTTTTTATGTTTGAGACCGTGAGGGCCGGGTGTAGTTTGGTATCCATGAAGGTAGATTGAGAGAAAGACAGATTTGTGGTAGAAGAATGAGAAGATAGCCGGCTGCAGGGAGGATTAGGGTTAGGATCGATTGAGGAATGATACCATGTAGGATTGTGTAAATGCTTGCCTTCTCATATTCATTTACCTTCAATATATAGATACAAAACAGCATCTCCTATTTTTGGGAGATGATAATCAATTTAATTACATTTACAATGTTTACATAAATATAATCTATTAAGAATAACGACAAAACGGTGACCAAAGATCTTATTTAACCCAAACCAAAAAGTGCCCCCCAAACCCTAGACTCAGCAAATCACTGAGCCTAATAAACGATACAAAGTATATCATGAAGATCTGCTGATCATTATCAGCAGATCACAACAAATACACAGACAAATGAAGGGAACAAACCCTAATACAAGAACAAAGAGACGAGAGAGAATAACCAGACAAACAATAACAATAATGATAAAACAATAATAATATCAAGCTTATATAGTCAGCTCCAGAACGTTCCAGCCAGATACCCTTTGGACGAACACGATTAACTTGATCAAACGGCTATAAGATCACCTCGAACAAACCTACCAGCTAAGACAACAATTTGACCCAGGCCAATAACAATTGAGCCGAACCAAACACCAGTCATACGTACATATAATAAGCCCACTAAACGAGCCCAATGCCATCAGATGTTTGAGCCCAAACTGACAAGCCCAAAAATTTCAAGTGTCCAAATTAACATCTTTATTTTCAACATTCCCCCTTAATTTGACCACTTGAAACATGTCAATTAAGCCAAGTTTGCTACATAGGAACTCATATTGAGCACTATACAGCCCCTTGGTCAAAATATCAGCAGTTTGCTGATCAGAACGAATTTTAATTGTTTGAACAAAGCCTGAACTGACTTTTTCTCTTAAGAAATGCAAGTCAATTTCAAAATGCTTTGTCCAGTCATGAAATACAGGGTTCTCGGCTATTGAAATAGCAGATTTGCTATCACAATATAAATGTACAGGTAACTGAATATTAACACCTAACTCACTTAACAAGTTAGAGACCCAAACCAGTTCACAGGTGGTAGTACACATAGCTCTGTACTCAGCTTCAGCTGAAGAACGAGCCATTGTGTTCTGTTTTTTGCTTTTCCATGACACAAGATTGTCACCAAGGAAAACACAATAACCTGTGACTGATTTCCTAGTAGTGAGACACTTGGCCCAATCAGCATCAGAATATGCTGATAGAGTCAAGTTGTTACTTTTCTTAAACAATATACCTTTACCTGGAGACTGTTTTAAATATCTAAGCAGTCTCAAGGCAATATGCTGAACATTCTCAGTTGGTTTATGCATAAACTGACTGAGAAACTGTACAGCATATCCTATATCAGGTCTGGTAAGAGACAAGTAAATCAGTTTACCTATGAGTCTTTGAAACCCAGTGACATCACTTAAATATTTAACATCCTTACCATTCTTTATAGAAAGTATGTAATTCTGTTCAATAGGGATACTCACAGGTTTACACCCAAGATATCCAAAATCACTTAATAAATCCAAACAATACTTTCTTTGATTTAAACAGATTCCAGACTCAGAATATAAAACTTCAATCCCAAGAAAGTATTTTAACTTTCCCAAGTCTTTTATTTGAAAACTATTTTTTAACATGATTTTGATATTATTAATCTCTTTCTCACTACTTCCAGTGATGACAATGTCATCAACATATACAAGTAGCACAATAAACACATCACTGTTAGACTTAACAAACATGGAGTAATCACATTTACTCTGAACAAAACCAATGTTTCTTAAAACATCAACAAGCTTTTCATTCCACTTTCGTGGAGCTTGTTTTAGACCATAAAGAGATTTCACAAGTTTACACACTTTTGAACTTCCCTCTGTTGAATAACCTTCAGGAAGTTGCATGTAAACATCCTCAGTTATGGACCCATACAAAAAAGCATTGTTGATGTCTAATTGAAACAAAGTCCAGTTATTCTGAACTGCTAGACTAATAACACAACGTACATTAACCATTTTGACCACAGGAGAAAAGGTTTCTCCAAAGTCTAGACCCTCTCTTTGATTGTAACCCTTGGCTACTAATCTAGCCTTGTATCGATCAATTTCACCATTGGATCTATACTTTATTTTATAGATCCATTTGCACCCAATTGCTTTTCTACCAGGAGGTAGATCAGTAACAATCCAGGTGTGGTTTCTATACAAGGCTTCCATCTCACTGTTCATAGCCTCAACCCAGTTTGGGTCTTTTGAGGCTTGAAAGTAAGATGTGGGCTCAATAGACTTGTTAACACTAGACACAAAACTAAAATTATCAAGAGACAAATTGGAGTAATTGACATATTTCTCAACCCCATACTTGACCTTTCCCTCTACAATATAGTCAGAAAATTTTCTAGGCAAATTAGACACCCTAGTTGAATGTCTAATACTTCCCTCAGATGGGTGAAACTCTTCATTTACAAGCCCTCCATCATTGCCAGCCACCTCAGGAGTACTGTTGCAACCTGGACTGCCAGGCTGCAGTCCACCATGGTCTACCCCCCCCCCCCCCCAGCAGCCCTAGGAACAGTCCCTGGTTGCTGACTAGGTGGGCTGGTATTAGTATTAATGGTTCCCCTTTAATCATTGGGAAGGTTGTTACTCATACTAGAAGACTGTGGAGTATTTGCTTCAATATTATCAAAAAAATTAAGAGTTGTTAACCCATTATTATCATTATTAGTAAACTCAGTTTGAAGGAGCTTTTGTTTAAAAGGATAGACATCCTCATAAAACCTAACATCTCTAGAATACTCAACCTTTTTTGTTTCAAGACACCATAACTTGTAACCTTTTTTATAATTGGAATAACCAATCAAAACACACTTCTCAGCTCTACTTGTTAGTTTATCAGGATCATTTAAGATAGTATTGAAGCAAAGACACCCAAAGTTCCTAATATGACTAAGTTTAGGGGGAACCCAAACATTACCTCATAAGGATTCCTACCAGACAGAACAGATGAGGGAACCCTGTTGATCAAGTATGTAGCAGTTAAAATACACTTAGACCAGAATCTAAGAGGCAATCCACTCTGAAACAAGAGTGCCCTGGCCATGTTAAGTAGATGTCTGTGTTTTCTTTCCACCACACCATTCTGTTGTGGTGTATAGACACAAGAGGTTTGGTGAATAATACCCTTAGATATACAAAAAGACTCCATTTGTTTGTTTATAAATTCAGTGCCATTGTCACTTCTAAATGTTTTAACCTTGGTTTTAAACTGTGTTAACAGTAGTTCATAAAAAAGCTAATATGTTTTCAAAAACCTCTCCTTTTCCTTTCATTAAATAACACCACACAGTTCTAGTAAAATCATCAACCACAGTTAGAAAAAATTTGTATCCTTCTCTACTTGTTATTTTGTAGGGACCCCATACATCTAAGTGTACTAATTCTCCTATGGTTTTAGTTTTATGTTCACTGATTGGAAAAGGAACCCAAACCTATTTAGCTTTATGACATATTTCACAAGGTGTAGACTCTGTTTTATGAATACCCAGATCATCTTTTAAGATAGCCAGGACTTGGTCAGAAGGATGCCCCAATCTACTATGCCACAAACTTCTATCACTAGAACTACTATGCCCAATCTACATCTTACCCTCCTCAGACCCTACCTTAGCTTTGCTATAGGTGGGATTAACTGAGTATGATGATGATGATGATGATGACATTATCACCAACAAAATATAGGCCATCACTCTGCCTACCAGTCACCAGGACTCTCTTGGACTTGGAATCCTGGACATAACAACTATTTTCATCAAACAATACAGTTAACTGATTATCTTTTGCAAGTTTGTGCACTGACATCAAACTCACACAGTAATCAGGAACTAAATAAACATCTTTTAAAATAACTCCTTCTGCTAATTTGATGTCACCATTCTTAGTGACTTTAGCACAAGTCCCATTGGGATGTTTAACTTGTATATCATAGTCTCCTACATCTATACAGTTAAACATGCTTTCATCACTCTTAGTCATGTGTTGGTTGGCACCAGAGTCAGTAATCCATCCATGACTGATGGCATATTTAACAAAACTAGAACAATTAGACCAATTTTGGAAGATATCTTCCAACCTAGAAATTTTAGACATACAAGAGAAACCAGAGATGAGAACACTCTCACCTCCTGTTTTTGAACTTTGTGCTTCACTGCTACTCTTTTCACTGATCAGATTCATCAACTTTGATATCTGTTCAGGAGAAAAAGGAACAGTAGACACAGTTGCAGAAGAAGAAGTTTTTCCACTAGACATGTTACTAGACACATTAGGCCTATAAGATTGATTATTAGGTCTATTTGGAACACCTTTTTTAACCCTTGGAGGATATCCAACCAACTCAAAACACCTATCCACTGTATGACCTATTCGGTTACAGTGGGTGCACTTCAAGTTGGGATTAGGACCTCTTCCAAAGCCCTTTCTATTGTCATTGACTTGATTGCCCTTGGAAACAAAGGCAACATTGGTTCCCTTTGTACCAACAGACAACCCTCTATGTGACTCTTCTCTAGAGACAATAGAAAAGGCAGTTTTGACAGAAGCTAGGGGGTCTTGCATCAAAAGACTAGACCTCACTGGTTGATAAACATAATCTAATCCCATAAGGAATTGCATCAATTTTATTAAACTATTAAAATCATTAAATTTTCCAGCTGCAGCACAAGAGCATGTTGGCAGCTGGATAATTGAATCAAGTTGTTTCCACATTGTGTTAAGTTTGTGATAATATTCTGACACTAAACAACCATTTTGACTCAATGAGTTTATCTTTTGATGCAAATTAAACACCACAGACCCATCCACCTTGTCATATGTTTCCCTTAAGTCTAGCCAAACATCCCTAGCCAATTTTGAAAACACTTGTCCTAGGAATAACTCTTCACTAACAGAATTTAACAACCAAGTGAGAACAACAGAATTACACCTATCCCACTGTTTCCTTAGAACTTCATCAGTGTCAGACCTAGTGACAGAACCATCAATAAAACCATACTTGTTTTTAGCTTCTAATGCTAGTTTCATAGAGTTAGACCAGACATAATAGTTTTCTGTCCCTTTCAATTTGATACTAATAACAGACGGTGTGCTAGTGTCACTAGGGTGGATGTACAGAGGATCACCTATATCAAGTTTACTGATTAAGGTGTTCTCTGAACCTCCACCTCCACCAGTAGAATTGGTAACAGTACCATCTCCACCAGTATCACCCATATTAAGCTAACAACAGAACACAGAAGAACAAATAACAAACAATAGGATCAAACAGTAACAACTGTCCAACCTAAAACAAACAAGAATAAACCCTAGGCAGAACGAAGCTGTGTCAGTGTTCAGATAGTGGGTTCATCACTCAAGGGTGCCCACCCAGATCTTAACACAGGAGTTCTGTTATAACTATATGTATTTATAGTAGTAGAACCAGACAGACCTAAATAGAACACAAATAAGAACAACAAGTAGCAGATCAAGACACAAACAATATCAACACAATACCGGTCCACCCTAACCCGGTCAAGACACCTAGACACAACAAGAAACTAAAAAAAAGGAACGATCTCACAGTGAGGGGAACCCAAGTTAGGGTTTCGTCTATCCCACAACCAGCACCTTCACTTAGGGTGCTGAGTTATGGGAGCAATTGAAGCAAACAATTTACTCCACTCCAAAATCCACCAGACAAGTCCTTTAGCCAACAGCAGTTAACCTCAAATACCTGCAAGAACAACAAGCCAACCAACAACAAGACAATAATAGACCAGATCTACAAATGGAAGATCAGATCTAAAACACAAGACCAAGATAAGGTCAAGATCTATACAACAGATCAAAACCCTAAAACAGACATAAAAAACAAACCCAAGATCAAAGACCACAGCGGAAGAGAATACCCAAGAACACAGATCAGAACCCTAGGGCTCTGATACCATGTAGAAAATGTAGAATCTAACTATCCAAAAAACCAAACAAAATCTAGAAATAACAACAACACATGAACAAGAAGAATAGCGACAAAACGGTGACCAAAGATCTTATTTAACCCAAACCAAAAAGTGCCCCCCAAACCCTAGACTCAGCAAATCACTGAGCCTAATAAACGATACAAAGTATCATGAAGATCTGCTGATCATTATCAGCAGATCACAACAAATACACAGACAAATGAAGGGAACAAACCCTAATACAAGAACAAATAGACGAGAGAGAATAACCAGACGAACAATAACAATAATGATAAAACAATAATAATATCAAGCTTATATAGTCAGCTCCAGAACGTTCCAGCCAGATACCCTTTGGACGAACACGATTAACTTGATCCAACGGCTATAAGATCACCTCGAACAAACCTGCCAGCTAAGACAACAATTTGACCCAGGCCAATAACAATTGAGCCGAACCAAACACCAGTCATACGTACATATAATAAGCCCACTAAATGAGCCCAATGCCATCAGATGTTTGAGCCCAAACTGACAAGCCCAAAAATTTCAACTGTCCAAATTAACATCTTTATTTTCAACAGGGTTTGAAAGGAAAAACCCGTGTGGTGCTATGGGATTCGATTCTGAGCAGTGATCGTTTTGCAATACATGATTTACCGCTGAAACACTATTAAAAAAATATATATTTTTTCTTTTATAAACCCAACAAGAATTTATTAATGATCCTTGTTTTTTGTTCTTACTAAATAACCTTCAAATTTCGTCTTCATGTTTTTTAACCAAAATCGAAGCCTTGATTTTGTAAGGCTCCATGTTATGTTGCATGTATTCGCATAAGTTTAAATGTTTCCTCTTCGTTGAACTCTCATATAGGTTCAAATAATAAGTTAACATACCATACAATTATCTTTAATGAAAAGTTATATAAAGGATTTTTGTTCATGACTTCTTATTGAGGTACGAATTAATAATTAGGGTGATGTTATTATGACATCTAAAATTAATATTGAGACACTCCTATTTTAGCTCTCTCTATATATGTATATATTACACACACAGACGGATAGAATGCAAAGAGTGTACTAATATTAACCGCCTCAAAGTAATATAATTGTCGAGGTATATGAATTAAAGTACGAACTGGCGTTCATATAGGTTAATTAGTATGAATGTGATGAAACGTCTAAAGAACATTATATGCGATTGATGTTTCTAGAGAGAAATAAAAGTAAAAGACGTTGAAAATACAAAATTTATAAAGTAACAAAACTATATATATTGTTGATTAATGATGAATTCATAAAAAGTATCACATTGTTTTTATTGGGAGAAGTTTGAATAAAAGACGTTTAAAATATAGACTTTGTGTCACGTTACGAACTCATATAAACTTAAATCGTAGACATGCCACTCATATTTTAACTTAAATATCCGTTCACAATTCTTTCTTCTTGTTCTCTCTGTTAACTCCTATTGTTTTCCTTAGGGCAAAGTCGCCCCAAATTTTCCAGTTTTCTCTGTGCGACGCTGATGAGTCCCAAAATTAGCAGGTTTTATATACATGTTTTCACCTAATTATCACCCAAATTCATACTTTTATCTTGGTATTGTCACGGTTTGTTTCCTTTTGATGATAATTGCAGGTATTGAAGGTGGAAAGTGAAAAAAAAGTGAAAACCAGCATAAAAGACAAGAATTTGAAGACTTTCGGAGCTGATCCAGATGAAGAGCGGCCGCGCTCAGGACTATGCACGGTTGTACGCCTATCCCAGGTCGACCAGTCAGCAAGAGGCAAAATTGAGGTTTTCTGATGTGCATGGGCGTGCCCCACCTTGTGGCACGGGCGTGCTTTACTGCAGCGTGCACTCCAAGGCTTAAACCGACCAAGACTGACAAGACGGTTACCTATTTCAGTCAACAACAACGGGACTCAAGACTCATGTGTGTGCATAAGATGACCTCAATGATCCTCCGAATCATTGAACCCTAGACAATACGTAATATATCCCGACTCAACTGACCGAGTTAAGTATGTTAAATGAATGGTCCCGCTAAGGTAGACTATATGTTAGAAAAATGTTACCCTGAATTTGTCGGGTGTCACATCATCCTCTAGTTGAAAGAATTTTCGTCCCGAAAATCACGAAAATTGCCCGAAGTCAAAAAGGAAAGAGACGAAAAGAAAGAAAATTTTTCCGGACGAAAAGAAAGAAAATTTTTCCGGTTGTCACATCATCCCCCAGTTGAAAGGAATCTCATCCCGAGATTCACCCTGCTTCAACTATAACAAGTATAGACCCATGTACACGCTTAGGTAATGAATGAGGTTCCCTAGATCCCCTCGCCCCTACATGAACTCCGGTTCACCACATGAACCATCATGAGTCTGAACGATACAAAAGGCGATCCGCACACGATCCAACCGAGCACCTAATGCTCGAAGCAACGCTACCCAAGGAAACAAGATGAAACGGAAATCACAAACATAGAGGATAGAAACAAGTACTCTAAGCCGAGGAACCACTTCCTCAAGATGAATACAAAGTAACCGACACAATAGTCACCCGAGCGACCCAACCTGGTCGAGAATACACTGAAGACTTCTTGTGATCGGTATAAACGACGTACCAGGTATCGTACAAGAAATGTCTTCAGATTTCAGAGTAATACCGAACCACCCCTGGTTCCATAACATCGGCGATGTAGTCCTCCATGCGGACTCTAAGCTGACGCTAATGCAAACGCTAACCTCCTCGAGCAGTGTCAACACACATCCGTGGCCCAGAATAGGAACGCCACGATAGATCAACAAAACTGCTTGTTCCCACAAGCGAAAGATAGGATAAGGCTAGCAATGCGGTTCATCGGACCCATGAACCCGAAGATACGCTAGTGCGATCAAAAGGTGTGACCAAGAACTCAAAATAGTCATAACAAGTTCGAAAGAAAACTGTCAATCATGACACACGATAACCTAAGTACCAGGTGTAGTCCACAACAAACACGAAACCCAACGGCACAAGAATCAAACCAAAATCCAAAATGTAATACTCAAGAAAAGAAAACATACCGGTATCATCATCAAGATCATGTCGGGTCTCACCCGCACCAATCATGAACACACGCGCGTTCCGATTGCCACCACCGTTGCCTCCACCACCTGCATCCGTACCCTGAACTAACCGTGGACAGTTTCGCCTGAAGTGTCCAGTCTCGCCACAATTGTAACATTCCTGATTCCCTCGAGTGGCCCACCAACTTGCATTTGTTACAACAAAACCCTAAACAACGACCGCAGTGATGAAATCCGCACTGACTACACTTCGGAAGCTTCCCAGTATACCCTCTTTGCTCCTGCACAAACGATGCACCCAATGCCTCGAACTTCCTCTTATTATCCCCAGGGGCTTCCACAGGGGTATTCCTGGGAAGCAGAACACCCTCAGAAACTTTCAAGTCACTCATCATCCGTGTTGTCCGAATAGCACCCGACAATGTAGTAGGTTCAACCGCGGCAACCCATCTAGCAATCTCTAGTGCTAACCCAGCAATGTAGTGTTCAATGCTCCTGCCCTCGGGTACAGCCGACCCAGGACACATCAAAGCCAACTCATAATGCCTCGCAGTGTACTTCTTGATATCAGAACCCACCATCCTATGATTCCAGAATTCTTGCTCCAGCTCCTTCACCTCATCCCATGGGCAACACTCTGCCCGCAGCCTTAGAACGAATTCAATCCATGACATGGTCTCCCCCGGGCCAAAAGTCTGCGTAGTGGAGTGCCACCAACCTGAAGCAGAACCTACCAAAGTTCTCGTAGCGAACTTCACACGGTCCACAGATGGACACTCGCACATAGCAAAAACCAACTCAATTCTCTCGAGCCACCTGAGCAGTCCCACTACTCCCCGAGTACCACTGAAGCTGTAAGGCCCGCACTTCAAAAATAACTCAAAAGTACACCCAGGCTGCACCGAATGGGACTGATAATCAGCGTTACCACCAAAAGTCTGCTGCACAGCCTGGAAGGCAGATATTGCAGCATTCGCATGCTGCCGCATCATGTTGTTCAGCTCATCTTGCGTCAAAGTGAAGTCATCACCACCTCGACCAATGCTGGTATGACCACCGGTACGACCACCATGAGCACCGGACATCTTCTTCCAAGAATGAGGACAAGATGTTCAGATTCGTCCCTAGTATGAACCACCAATGACAATGATGGGGAACCATCCTGACCGACCAATCCGTATCAACCACGAATCATCCGATCAGGATACCAAGTGTATAAGAATCCCGGAATGAATAATCATCCCCTAGTGTACTAAACCAAGTACAAGTGCAAGACAATGCGTGCAAGCAAGTGTGTCCATAGGAGAAGAAAAGGAAGATGTCCGAACACTGGACAGATCTCGAAGGTATGCCGAAGCAATTTCAATGTAAAATACCGCCATGCTATGACTTGATAAGTTAGTCCTTTCGTCTCCAAATCCCGAAGAAGAAGGTAAGATAGAGAATGGATAACCCAAGGAAAGAATAAACGATGTAACACATAAGTACAACGATATAGTCACCCCAACAACATTAGCAAGTTCCCCTACTAAGGTATGTCGAAATGATAAACTGCTCTACACGGTCCTCCAAATGTACTCCAAATCTGAAGTTCAAGTCACCGAAGAAAAACACTTAAGGATGTACCACTACAAGTATAAGTATAAGGTAGTGTGTGTAGGCAAGTGTGTCCATTGGAGTATAGAAGGGAGATATCCGAATTCTGGACAGATCTCAAGGATGTAACGAAGTCACTCCAATGTACACCATCTCCGTGTCCACAAGTCAACCTCTTCGTTTCCAAAACCCGGAGACGAAGATAAGGTAAGTGTAGAAGATAAAATCAAACAAGAAACAGAATGGATGATGTAACACATAGAAGATACCGATGATACCGACACCCCCAACACCAGTAAGTGTACCATGTAAGAAGACTCGTAAGTGTGTGATCGTCTAGTGTGTGAAACTTGGCTATAGACTAGACTCTATATGCAGTCCTAGTTTACTATAACCATTGGCTCTGATACCAATCTGTCACACCCTCAAGTTCCACTTGCAGGGTTTTACCGCGAGGCGTGTGACACACGAGGATCCAAGTCAACGGTAACAATAAACGACAATCTAAATGCAAGATACGTAAATCATTCATTAAGCTCAAAAGTATTAACAACTACAGCGGAAGCATAAACGTCTCATAAATGAGAAACCAAAAGTTTGACAATGTTTGAAACCATGCAAATGAATCCTAGACGCCGTGCGACACTGTGCGCCTATTGACTGCTGCTACCTTAGCGACCTGAGAAAACATGCTAAAAACGTCAACACATAATGCTGGTGAGTCACAGAGTTTTAAGTTTGCAAATTTGGATTGCCCGAACGCCCAAACAAATCGATGTTTGAAAAAACCCGGTTAATAAACGTTCATAAAACCCTGACCAAATAAACCCTGGTCAAATAGTATTTGTAAAACCCTGACCAAATAAACCCTGGTCAAATAGTGCTTGTAAAACCCTGACTAAATAAACCTTGGTCAAATAATGTTAGTAAAACCCTGACCAAATAAACCTTGGTCAAATAGTGTTTGTAAAACCCTGACCAAATAAACCCTGGTCAAATAATGTTTGTAAACCCTGACAAGCCAATCCTTACATCTATACCTGATGCTAGCTAGACATCGTTACATGATACTATAGTGTCGTGAACCACTGCTGAACGTTAGAATGCCTCTATACCCGTCACCGGTTCATCACCCGGTGCCGTAAGTTTGTAGGACAAATATGCACCCGCCACCGACCTCCAATCGGCCCGAGTGGGGCTTGCCAGGCCCAATAGATCTATTCACACTTTCCCCGCTATGTATCCACATATTAATGGTTCACTAAAGTTTGAGAGGACTTTACCGATGAAGAAATGTTACTAAGTATCCATGCGATATAATGTAATATGTTGGTCTAAAAGTTCGTAAATTTGTGAGTTTATAAGTTTGTACCGCATGTTTCTCCCCCCAAAAGTATGAAAACAGTAAAGGATGAGGTTGTGAACTCACCTTAGGTTGCATTCTTCTTTCTAAACCACACACAATGCAAGAATGACAGTCCCTAATATCCGCAACCTATCATAAAGTTTGTATAAGTGTTGTGACTACTAACCCGTAGGCTAACTAGTCCCCGATTGTCCAGATCATGACTAAGTTCGTTTGAAAATGTGTTTGACTGTTAAACCGACATACTAGACAGACCTGACATCCCGTTCGTGACCCATTACATCCGTTAATCAAGTACATATAGTTAACACACAAGAATCATGCATAAAACACTTAGTCTGCATAAAAAATCGCACGTATAAAGTTGTAAGGTCGAATCAGCAGGTTTCCAGCTTCATTCGACCCTAGCATAGGTCCATTCGACCCATTTGTATATTGGTTCGACCATATAAATGTTCATGCAATCAAAACACAAGTTCATTCGACCTAACACATGTTAATTTGACAACACGTGTTCATTCGACCTAAATCATGTTCGATCGACCTAACTGAAGCCCGTTCGACCCTGTAAAAACTTCATTCAACCCTAGTGGGTTTGGTTCGACCCCATGAAGGGTCGAATCAAAGCTTGGTTCGACCTTCAACCTTCAAAACCTCCCAAACGCATAAAAACGCATCTAAACAGTCCGAAAACGTCACGAAACATCACGATTTACAGCAGTCCACTATCATTAATCTATCCCCACAAAACCCACCAATTTTACCTCGAAATTGGTCCGTTTAACGAGTTACCCAAAATAGCAAATTATGGAAACGTCACATCATACGCATGCAATCTTTGCCCGATATGGAAACTTATCAAATTTGTATATCAATTAGCTCAATATGCTCAGATTATCATGTGCAAGAAAACCCCCAATCATACCATTATCAATAACCTCATGAACAAGCCCTAGATCTAACACAAAATACCTAAAATGAACAATACACGATCAATAACCAATTGTAACCCATCTAATTCATAAATCATCATCAACAATAGTCCTAGATAATTGTTATAACATCTATACAGCAGTAAATCATCAATAAATTCCATACAAGTTCATAACACATCAATTAACATCATTAACACATGTATTTTTGCATGAAAACTCATTGATAATGAAAAGGTTTTGTTTAGAAAGATGTTAGAAAGGTTTTTATCCATGAAAAATTTTTTGAATCAGATCTGGACACTTAGGATTTGATAAAAACGAATCAAAATAAATGAAAATGCTTTTAGATCAAGAACACACCTTGAATCTCCTCTTGTTTGTGATATAAAAGTTGATTGTAGGTTAGATTATGCAAAGCAAGCTCAAAAACTCCTTCCTCAGTGTTTAAGGTTGAGAGAGAGTGTTTAGAGGCGACTAGGGTTTGTGAAATGATGAAAAATTGCAAAGTATGGTATTTATAGTAACTGCAGGTTCGACCCTTCCAGGGGTCGAATGAGACTTTATTGAGCTCGAATGAGATAGGTAATTGATCCAGGAGCTTGGTTTGACCCCCTTAAGGTCAAACCAGTTCCTATGTTTTCTAGTTATCTAGTTTTTGTAGTTTTGTCGTTTAAACGCGTTTTAACACATCCTAACACACGAACACGCAATCCTAACATATGTTAAGCATATACAATCATGTATAATCATATAAGCATCACTTAAACACGTATTTACACGTTACTCATCATATAAGAAGCGGTTCAAGTTTATCATCTAATCCAATTGTGTAAGTTCACCAACAACGGGACTCAAGACTCATGTGTGTGCATAAGATGACCTCAATGATCCTCCGAATCATTGAACCCTAGATAATACGTAATATATCCCGACTCAACTGACCGAGTTAAGTATGTTAAATGAATGTTCCCGCTAAGGTAGACTTATATGTTAGAAAAATGTTACCCTGAGTTTGCCGGGTGTCACATTCTCATTCTCTCTTTATTTATTTTATTTTATCTTTTCGTAAAGCAACTTAGGGCTGAGTAGGGGAAATCGTATCTTAGGGTTCGATACTCGGTACTTGCTATAGTCTATACTACGCTCGATAGGTCCATTTGCCTATCGTGTGGGTTTAGAATAATCAGCAGATAACGTTTTGTTTTTAAAAATTTAAAAGTTTGATAAGTGTCTTAATTTAAAGGTCTCAACTTAATTGCCCTTTTTCAGCTAGTCTTGACACTTCCATCGGGAAAGTGTTAGTTTTAAAAAGGATGTTTAAAAAGACCTACTCCACACGACATTAGACGCGTCCGCGCCACATTAGCTTTTCTCCAACTTTTTCCTGTTTTCCCAGGTTTCCTCAGATTATCTGCCTCAAAGTAATATAATTTTCGTAAGCACATGAATTAAAGTACGTAAAAAAAATTGGCATGCCTATAGGTTAATTAGTATGAAAGTGATTGAACGGATTGGGTACCGAATCCTAATATGGACCGGGCCAACCCGAATTTTACACATGCATGAGCAACGCAATGCGCGTATAATCACCCGCGTACCATGATAGCGTGTGAGTTTAAAGGCTTAAGCTTCTTTTCATAAAAACGGCAAGTTCATGGTGGAAGTGCCAAAAATTTGATGAAAAAGGTAATTAAGCCAAAACTTTGGAGTGAGACACTTTCCAAGTTTTAAATTTATAAAATAAAACGATAAATGCTAATGTTCTAAACCCACACAATAGGCAAGTGTACCATCGAGTATAGTATAGACATAAGCAAGTATCGAGTATCGAATCCTAAGACACGACTTTCCCTACTTAGTTTTAAGTTGCTAAAGTAAAACTAAAGATAAATAAAAGTGAGATAACGAAAGTGACCGAGAAGAAAACCAATGTCCAAATAAAAGTCTTGCTTGGGGATCCAACTTGTCTTGGTATGGATTAACAGTAAAAGTTGAATTGAGTGATGTGTCCAAGATGCGCATTATCGCATAACTATAAAAATGATTTATGTCGTGATTCGTTATTGTGAGGGTCTCCCTACCCCGGTAAGCTCACCTTTCAACAGTGATGAGAGGATACACGAGACTGTGTATACCCAACCCCGAAGAACCCAGCTCCCACTGTTGCGATATCGACATCTAACGACTTTAAACTTTTATGAATAACTCGCCAGCGGCCGGAGCATGGCCGAACAAGCTACCACTTGGCATCATAGATGAGTCATGGTTGTCCAGCTCACGCTCATTCCCTACTTGAATTAATTAACTTTTCAAAAAGTGATTGGCCTATTACTAATTGTGCGGCAATATAGTAATGGAATAGAATATAGACTGTTGGCTTCCAACACGGGTTCACCAATTCTTGGTTTGCGCCAAAGCTAGCACATAGACCATGAAGCTAAGTCACACAACCAAGTCTTGGCTTATCACTAGGACCAAGTATAAAGACCGTACCGACCCTAAGTTAAATTTTGATAGTCGAGGATTAAGCCACAAAATGTGAATGTTTCCAAACACAAATGGGCCAATCTCTACACGTGGAATTAAGTTAGCTTACAAGTGAGTGGGTTGTTACACACCACGGGTCACTCATAAGTCCATCCACGTCCTATCAAAACACCCACAAGACCAAATACTAATTGATTGATTAGTTAACTTGTCAAACAAAGATAGAGTAGAAGGAATTAAATGAGAACACAAAACATCACTCAATAATAAACATAAACTATATAATCCATACCAAGATAGTCTTCACCCTAGCAATACTCTACAATACTAGCGAACAGATGGCATTACAACAAGCTCACTAAGATGGTTTTGATATGAAATCATGGTGATGGTTGCTAGAGGATTTAGAGAGTTTTTGGGTGATTTTATGTGGTTTATCTTAAAGCTCACTCTTCCTAAGTGTTTATGGAGTGATCCTAAGCTCCAAAGGTCACTCACAAGACCCTAAGATAGCAGAAATGTGGGAGAGAATCGGGTGGAATGGGATACCAAAATGATGTGTGAAGGTCTCCTTTTATAGAGCTGCCAGGGCGTGCACACCCGTGCTCCAATGTGGGCATGCCCGTGCTCAACAGTCAAGTACTGTTTGTTGGTACTCGAGGTCCTTCTGAGCAGTCCTAGTCCCCTGCAAGCCCGTGCTCGTCTGCATGGCACGATTGCATGTCAATCTTGGTCGTTTGGAGCCTTCGGGAGCACGTATCAGCAAACACGATCGTGCACTATGTTGTGTACACCCGTGCACCTGGACTTTCTTCATCTAGATGGCTGAAAATGTTGACTGGTTGACTTTAGGCAGGAGCAAATTCCTTTCCATTGTACCAGTTTCCGCTCCTTTTTGCATGTTTGCCTCCAAATACGTGCAATTGACTCATAGGAACAATTTAACTCTGTTTTGCATAGATAAAGGCACAAATAAATACAAAAAGAGTGGTAAATACAGGTATAAAACATGCATAAATGATGGCACATCATATCAAGATATCTTTACACCAGGTATTGCATATGCCACTCATACTTATTGAACGGATGTATGTGCATGGGGCGCATGGAAGGCACCCAACACGACGCATGGCAAGTCAACGAATGTGATCTTGTCGGGTGCGAGTGAGACAGCAAGTACATCACCAACATTCTCTACCTTCCACCACTTGGAGGATGACACGTGTCACACGGTTAAGGCGGTACACATTCCCATTTCCTTATTTACTGCTTTATCATTAAATACCATACTAACTTGGGTTAGGGTTAGGGTTATAAACGAACCAAACGAACACAAATAAGGCTTTGTTCGTGTTTGTTTGTTAAGGTTTATTGGACAAATGAACTGTTCTTGAACAAACTAATGAACGAAACTCTATGCTTGTGTTTGTTTGTTCAGAAAATTCATTTCTTTGCGAATTGTTCGTGAACATGGGATTTGAAACTAATCGAATGAAATTTCTTGTTCGTGTTCGTTCGTTTACTAAACAAACGACATAAACGAACCTCCCGCCAAACAGTTTACGAACTGTTCACTGAATGTTTGGTTTGTTTACGGCCCTAGTTAGGGTAAGGAGATAACCCTAATCAGGCATATGCCCACAATGATTTGGGTTTGGTGATGTTGGCATATGTCACCATATATAAGGAGGTCTCGACCTTCTTAGGGGGGCACTTTTTGCTAACCCTAAAAGTTATTACTATAGTATTCCACATCACCATGTTTTTATCATAAACAACTACGAAAGTAGTCATCTCCCGACCCACAATATCTTTTCATCTTTTCAGGTTTCCACAGCCTTAGAGTTATCAGTGAAGGATCGTTACTTTGGATCAGTAGTATAGTAATCCCAAACAAGAGGTTAGATCTATTGTTTCTTCGGTGATGAAACGTCTCAAGAACATCATATGCGATTGATGTTTCTAGAGAAAAGTAAAAATAAAAGATGTTGAAAATACAAAATATATAAAGTAACATAACTAACTTGTATATAAATTGTTGATAAATGATGAATTTTTTTTTTCTTTGATTATCTATTACTTTTATAACTACTAATCAAATACAGCCAATTACAAGTATATGTAGGTAAACGGGCCACAAGTTGCGCCGCTACCCCTTTTTGTATTGCAAAACTTACTCTATTGAAAATAAAACATTGGCCCTTAGCAGCTGGAGAATTACTTTGCACAACTTTCTCCACGCGTTCGAGGAGCTTGATTGCATGCGGGGCCAGCGCTCCAAATGTATCAAAAGCGAAGGGCACAAACACATGCTGGTTCTCTAGACAAGCCGCTTCATGTTTATCCACTTTTTTGCTCTCGGCTTTTAAAACTGTCTGCCCAGCCACAATTCCCGAATCCCGGAGTCCCACCAATGGGGATACCTCAGTAAGGTCAATGCATGCATGCTTGCCTTGCGCCCATCCGAACACAAGAACGTCCGCTGGCCTCAAGGTGGACCGCCCGTCAAGTGGGTCCGTCAAGAAATTCACGGGAGCCTCTTTTTTGGCAGAAATCTCTGCCCTTCGTAACACATCCCATAGAACATCTTTAACCAGGTCATGTCTGTATTTAAAGTCTGGCAACTCCTTACAATGTAGGGCATGTTCTCCAAACTTGTCCAAGCGTGTTTTTTTACAGATCGGGCACGGTTCGTCGACGGGGAACATGGGAATCATCAGTCGGTATTGGAGGATCGCCTGATATTCGATAGCCGACATATGTTGCCCGAGTCCGTCAATTGGGAGTGTAGTGAGGAAATCTTGACCATGGGCCTCTTTGAGGCATTCAAACACCGCTTTCTGGCGCGAAGACATGTTAAACTCCTCCTACATAGTTTTTTTCTTAAGAGAAGTTGAAATAAAGGGCATTGAAAATACAAAATTTTTGTTAGGTTACAAACTCATATTAACTTAAATCTTACACATCAATAATCAATAACTATATATAAAAGAATAGCCTCTTGATTACATGACATCCATTGGTGCAATCCCTCCTCCCCCCCCCCCCCCCCCCCTTGAATGTGCCAAGTGGCACAATGTGAGATTTTTTAATTTTTTTAATAAATTAAATATTTCTTTATTGAATATATATAACTTTCTTCCCCTCCCACAAACCCTAAACCCCCTCCCTTCCCTTTCACCACTCCTGCCACCACCGGCGTCGTCTCCTCCTACCACCGCTGTCGCCGCCTCCTCTTCTCCCTAGCCAATTCACACACATTTTTTTACTTTATTCTTTTACTTTTTACTTACTTACTAACTGTTTAATATTATTGTTTTTCTTTGTAGGATGAAGGCTTTTCATTCAGTGATAATAAAAATAATATAGCTGAATCATCTCTTAGGACTAAACTCGCTTTAAAATCCGACCCCTTACGACCCAAATTCGACCAGATCCGAAAAAAAGCCGATGATCACATATCCCATGATTTATCTTACGCTCGTAAATCCACGCATAGATGTTGTAAGTTTAAACCTTCCTTCGCTTAATAAACGTTAATACTCTGTTCTTTACATCAGTTTCTGTTGCTGCCTATTTGAAATTTAGGTTTCTAGGGTTTCAAATGTTGCAAAATTGAGCAAATTATGTTTCTAGGGTTTCAAATATTGCAAAATTGAGGAAATTATGTTTCTAGGGTTTCAAATGTTGTGAAATTGGGGGATTAGGTTTTTTAAGGTTTTGTTTGAAGGAAGGAGAATGTAGTTGAGATAATATTTTTGATGGGTGAAATTTAGGGTTTGATTATTATTATTATTATTATTATTATTATTATTATTATTATTATTATTATTATTATTATTATTATTATTGGAGAACGAGGAGAGGAGAGGAGAAAAGAGAGTATGAAAATTAGGGGTTTGATTATTGGACGTTGATTTGAGGGACATGTTGTGGCGATTGGTGGTGGGTCGTTGATTGGAGTAGGATAGAAGTTGATAGTGTGTGAGTTATTAAGATAAAACAACAACAATCTTACCTAGTAAATCCCACACTTAGCCAAGCTAAAAGTAGGGTCTGGAGAGGGTGAGATGTAGGCAAACCTTACCCTTATCCTTACGAATAAAGAGGTTGCTTCCAGAGAGACCCTCGGCTCGACAATACATAAACGACAGGCAAAAAAATAAAATAAAATAAAAAATAAAAAATAAAATAAATAAAAAATAACAATAAAAATAAAATAAAATAAAAATTACTGAATTTAAAGAAAACATGAAGGCGTGACGTAGTCAAACAAAGGTATATATACCATTTAAGTAACATAACCCGTAAAAACACAAATACAAGTCACATATACAGACCTCCCCCTAGTGAAAGACAAAGTCTAAGCTCCTAGAACCACGCTATGATAGAACTAAACCCTCCCTACTAATCCTTAACCTTAATCTTGTGCCTCCACAAAGCTCTATCCTCAACCATGTCCTCAGAGAGGTGCATCTCTATTAAATCATGCCTAATTCGCTCATCCCAAGTAAATTTGGGTCTTCCTATACACCTCTTTCCCTCTACCGAGAGGGTTTCCACTACTCTAACTAGGGCCGTCGTTTGCCTCCTCTTCACATGCCCATACCATCTTAATCTACCCTCCCTAATCTTATCTGATATGTTAGCTACCCCTACCCTTTCCCTAATAACTTCATTTCTTATTCGGTCTACCCTAGTGTGCCCGCACATCCATCTTAGCATCCTCATTTCTGCTACCTCCATCTTACGAGCTTGTGTCTTTTTGATGGCCCAACAATCAGTCCCATATAACAAAGCGGGTCTCACCGCAACCCTATAGAATTTTCCCTTTAATTTAATTGGGAACCTTTTGTCACATAAAACCCCACTAACGGCCCTCCACCTACACCAACCAGCTTGAATGCGATGGGTTACATCACTATCTAGCTCCCCATTCCTCTGAACAAATGATCCTAAGTACTTGAACTTAGTTACCTGCGGGACAAGTTGACCTTCAATCCTAACTTGAGTATTATCCTCTTGACTAGCACTACTGAAACCACAATACATGTACTCAGTTTTAGAGCGACTTATCCTTAAACCCTTGCCCTCTAAAGTTGCACGCCAACCCTCTAACTTCTCATTCAGACTATGTTTGGACTCTGCGACTTACATAATATCATCTGCAAAAAGCATGCACCACAGCACTGTCCCCTGGATCGACTTTGACAACTCATCTAAGACAACTGCAAAAAGAAATGGACTCAACGCAGATCCTTGGTGTAACATTTCGCATTGAATTCCTTGTACGTTACGATTATTATTAATAAAACGTCGAATTTCATCATTTATCGTCCTTTTAAAAATGTTTCATGACACATTGGACCCCTAATACTATGCTATAAGTATATATTATACATATATATGGTAAATAATTATCAAAAAAAATATTGCCTGGGCCGGGATTCGAACCCGAACCCATGGCCGGTTCTGTCACACCCTCAAATTTCCACTACGGGGTTTATACCGCGAGGCGCGTGACATACCAGGATCCCATAGCCATAAGTCATGAGAACGACTCTAAATGCCCAAACCATTTAGTTCGTATTTGAAAATCATGTTTAACGTTTACCAAAAAGTTCAGTTAAGTTGCGGAAGCGTAATTCAAACATAACCAATTAAGTTCATGCGCAAAACAACGCGCCCAAAATAAAACCGTTAAATGCAAAGTAAAGTATAAGTTAAAATAGTGTTCACAGCCCATGACACAATGATGCATGTCCTATCGTGCTCCGTACCTAGGGACCTGCAAAAGCATGCTATCGTGTGTCAACATAAAGTTGGTGAGTTCACAAAGTAAAGTAATTTGATATGTAAAAGCGCTGGTTTTCCCAACCACGTAAGTAAGTAAGTTATGTTGGTGCCCCGCACCGTGTAACCACTAATTCATCGCATGCCAAGGGTAGCTAACCCATTCATGATAACTAACCGATTATACCGAACTGCTATGTACGTGTAGCCACATAAGTGTGCCGTATGCCTGACATCATTGTCTATCCACAATGATAATGTTTAGTTAAGTTATAGTTCACGCCCGCGCTCCCCGAGCCGGTGTGAGGTTTGTAAGACCTAATAGCGCTATCAACTAATAACCCGCTTGCCAACCCTGGCAACTCATTCGGTACGTGAGGACTTACAAAATGATAGAAATGGTTTAGTTTATCAAGGACACAATTGCGAAATAGCAAAGTGACCGACCCTCATAAGGATCCGTGGCATCCCAACCCGGGATGTGTAAGTAGTCCCAAACCGGACTAGAAAATGTTAAGTAAAGTGTCTCATACCTGAGACGCATGCTTTTGAGAAAAAGAGTAGTGAAACTCACCTTAGGTCGCAAGTGAAAATCCAAATTCCACGAATAGTAACGTGCTACCGACTCCCTATTACAAATGTCACTAGGTGAGTATACGTGCGTAACCAACACACCATGTAACTCGTTTATCCAAGACTTTTAAAAGTTCAAAACCGTGTAGTGACACCTAATGACTCTACATGATCAAGTATGTCCTACGTATCCCGTTGGTGATCATAGCAATTATTATCAGTTTAACGCATCAAATACATCTCATACAAGTTTCCACACAAGTACATGTCAATTACACACCACATAGAACTCCAAATAGTCACTTAAAGACCCCGTATACAATCTGTGTTTTTAGGACAGATTGTGCGCTGTGAAAAACAATTTATTTAAAATACTTAACGAATGAATTAGAGTCCCAAAGTTTTACTGAATTTTATTTGGGATTCACTCGACAATACCTATTTTTGTTTTGTCTTAATTCCAAACACAAAAATTATAAAAATTCGTACAACACAGCTATGTCTAGAAAATTTCCTCAACAGGTCAGTTTAGTAGGAAAATTCTTAAAAATTGTGTATTCATCCAAACGAGATGAATCCACTTGGAAAAGCTCTATTTTTCCAGTATTGACCTACTGTAAAAATTTCATAACCTAACTCCTTGTAAATCTCAAGTTATGACCATTTAAAGTTAGCCCAATTTACAAATCCGAAAATCTGATATGACCCCTAATCAATTAAAATTCCAAAAACGACTCAAACGATGTCCAAATTCGATGGTTTTGCACATTATGAGAAGCTAAGACCTTGTACATTACAATCATGCAAAGAAATCATCAAAACAATCAATTTACCAACCCATTACAGCCCCTTCAACACGTTCAAAAAAATCTGTCAGAATCTTAAACTTGCATCCCAAGTAATCTACAAACCCTAATTCTTCATAAACATCCCTAATACATGTATAACACCTATAGTACTGATTAAACACCATATTAATCATAGAAAAACACATATATTATCATGTGAAAACCCTAATCATGGCTGCTAATAACAATCATCATCATCAAATCATCAAGAACATTCAAGAACTCCTATACATACATGTATGCGATTTTGTATATATTATTTTTAGGGTTTTTAAAGTTTTTCAATCATTATAATTTATCAAGAATCGTAAGAACGTATACCTTGTGAAAGATTAAACTCCCTAGAGCCTTGAAATCAAACCCGAACTAGCTTGATTAGTGAAAGATTGCTTGATTGCTTGAAAACAAAGAGAGAGGGGGTGGGGGGTTTCGCACGGCGCACAAGGGGGGCAAGGGATAGGGTTTTTATCTTTTTCCTTGCCTCCTAATTGTAAAAAGGCTTTGCTTGTTCCCCAAGCAATTGGTATTAGGGCCCTTCTAGTCCATTAACTTGACCCGTTAACCATGTTCTAGCCTAATACCGGACCCAATATTATTAACCATTCTAAATTGTATAAAAACCATTGTTTTTATTATTACATAGCATATTACTCATGTTGTGCACGTAACTTACATAATCTACGCATTACCTTTCAGTTAGGCGATCATTCACAAAAACATGTAATTCACATAAGCACGTACTTCATGTTCACCATAATTCAATTGTACGTATTACTGCTATGTATGCCACATAATTCACCAACGTTTGGGATACAGGACTCATGTGTGTGTTTAACAAGGATTTTCCTACTAACAACATATGTTAGCATCTTCTAACACATGTTAACCTACTTAACTAACCCTAGTTAAGTATCTAGCCATGTATGAACATGTAAGTTTACTAGAGTTCAGTAAAAGTATTTAACCTGAAAATGCGGGGTGTCACAGGTTCAACATACACAAACAACAAACCAGCTGGTCTACAGCTTCATTTGGTCTAATCCTGATTTATATTATTTATATATTAAGTTTAGAGGTGCAGTTGACTTGTGAGAAGTCAACTGCGACGAACACACTTCAAATCCAAACCCAAATACCGCGTTTTTGATTCCAAGTATGGTAAACTATGAATTGGTTGACTAAGACGCGTCCATTACACGACCAATTAACATCAAAACATTCCAAATTTTTGTCAATTATCGCGTCATAAGCTTTAATAGGGTCAACTTACCAATTCGCTTAACCCGAACCCCACACTATAAATTGAACCCTGCATTACACTCTAAACTCGCCGAATACTCTTTCCTCATCTTCAATTTCTGTTAAAAATCACCTCTCAAGCTTCATTGTTTCGCGTTTGACTTTTTGGGTTGACCGCTCGATAATCACGATTAAGCTTTGTAAGTTATAATGTTTTTATACGGTTTTGTTCATCGGCCATCTCACAACAATAACCCTATGATCAATCGGGTTATTGTTGTTTGAATCTGATTATTGTATAACCTAGGGTTCAAACGTTTTATTTTGGGGAAGAAACCTTCTGCAGACTTGATTACTTAATTATAACAGAGACAAAACAAACACAACCACTGATCTAGATCAAGTGGTTGTGCCGTCTGTTTGTGAACAAAGGTACGCGGGTTCGAGTCTCGTATACCACACCTTTTTTTTTCCTTTCTTTTATAAGAATTATAAATCAGTTTTAACATAACTATATAATAAATTCTAAATGAAGTTAATTCGTTCTCAGGATCCAGCCCAGTTGGTGGCTGGGCTTGTGATAAAACCCCACCCGGTCTCAGACCTGGGTTCGAGACTTGGCAACCACAACTCTTTTTTTTAAAAACCTTTACTTTTATATAATCTTTATTATTTTTAAAAATGGTTTTAAAATAGTAAAACTTCTTTATAAATTCTACAAAAATTATTATATGTCATTCTGATAGAAAAGTTTAACATAAAATTTTTAGTTTTCCAAAAATTATTTATTTAATATATATAATAATATTTCACGTTTTTTCTATTATAAATATAAAATTCTATAAAATATCAAAACGATTATATAAATTCCAACAAAAATTATTCTGAGTTTATATAACATTAAACATTTCTAAAATGATTTTTATTTCTGAAAAATCATTTATTTAATATTTTTAATCAATTTTTGTTATTTTTAATCATAAATAAATCATAATAAATTCATTTTTCAATATTTTTGCACCAAAATTTTATATAAATTATTTCTGTCCATTTAGAACAGAAATAAAAATTTTAATTTAAAAATTCTTTAATTTTAATATTTTTAGATATTAAATTTGTATTTTGACAAATTGAAATAAATAGATTAAATATTCTATTTTTAAGAAAATAATTTTATAAAAATTATTTTCATACTTAAAACCTTATAATGTGACCATCTTTAATCTAAAGTTTACACAAAGACTTTTGTTTATTTATTTATCGAATTTCTCTTATTTATTAAACAATTTAGTTATTAATCAAACGAATACTTATCCCCAAATTCGAAACCCTAGAAAATACTTGTAGACTAGAAAGACTTAGACTTATTTGTTACCTTATACATAGGGTAATACTTGGCAACTTTGGGGCTACACATATTCTATTTCTCGAGACTTAATACTTTGCTAAGGCGAGTTTACGTAACCATGTTTATGCATTTCTTTATACTTGCAACATTATACTTAAGCAATTCTACATACATGTCTAGTTGTAAACTTTAATGCCTCATGACTTAGACAACTACAGTTAGACTTAAACTTCAACATACATAATCATTAGCTATGGCCAAGCCGGCGATACTCAATAATAGATTTATTGGATTGACAATCCCACCTAGATTCGTTGACCATCTTTTATGGGGAGCGCGGGTGATTGTTATCGTTCCAACGTGATTTTAAGGTGAACCGTGGATGACGGGATGGACCTAAACTTGTCGGAGGTTTGATTATGTGCATACTATACTTCATGTTTATTCATGTAGACTTAAACTTACGATAGACATATGAATTGCTAAACTTTTATTCTTAAACTTAATTGGTTAACATGGTTTATGTATTCTCACCAACTTATAGTTGACCCCCCCCCCCCCATTTTTACAACTCAATAGGAAATAATGATGCTTGAAGTCTAGAGCTAGCAGGAAGAGATAATTGAAGTTTATGCTTTATTTGGTTATTTGATGTATTAGAATTTCATTCAAGACTTGTTATGTATTTTCAATTTTGGATATTTTACTTTAAATAAATTTCAATTAAAACTTGAATACCATGTGCTACTGTATACTCATTCTTACGTGACACCTCGATGTTTCCGCCATCGGTTGGGGTGTTACAGATTGGTATCAGAGCCTTGGTTATAGGGAATTAGGTTATTAGAAAATAATCTAGACTATAACCTTAGGGATTTAAAACAGTACTTGCTTCTCTTACTTGTAACCCTAATTGCTTCCCTAATCTTATCCCTATCCTACACTTTATACAACCCCAAGCCTTACAAGTGACTGCTCTTATTCGTTTGCTGCAATCCTGATCCACCGTTAGATTAATAGGACAAAAATCCTCAGGTTTAGCCTGAACGACCTTGAGATCTTGTCGAAGTTCTAGATTTTAATAACGAACACGTGCAATTTGGAAGAGTGAACGCCTGTATTCTGAGTCTTCTGTCTAGGCTGGCATTGCGCATATATCCCAATCAGACGAGGGACCTGGATGCCTACCTGGGAATTATCGTGATGAGTGTTCACTTATAGGCTAAAGCATGTCTTCACTATGTTATTAGAATCTAGAATATTTGATAAGTCAACGTTTTCGTTTATTCGTTTTGATTAATGAATAAATGATTACATTCCTTATATTATCTCATTCATTTCATTGTGTCTCTTACAGATCATGCCTCCACGTCGCAGCACTCGCAATAGCAATGGTGAGAACCATGAGGAAGGTGGCGACAACCATAACCATAACCACGATGCTAACCACAACAACAACAACAGTAACAATAACAACAACAATGGCGTTGATGCTCAACTAGCTGCGATCATCTCTCAACAAATGGCACAACAGATCGCAACTCTGGTTCCTAACTTACTGACTCAAGTCATCCAGATGAACGTAAACGGTAATGGAAATGGAAACGGAAACAGAAACGGTAATGGAAACCACAATGGAAACGGGAATGGTCTCCCAGCTTGCACTCTTAAGCACTTTAATACCTATAATCCCCCTAAGTTCAGTGGAGAAGAAGGAGCTACGGGTCTTCTACAATGGTTCGAGGGTATTGAGAATACCTTCATTAACAGTGAGTGTCCCGATAACTTTAAGGTCCGTTATGCCATGAGTGTTCTTCACAAACGAGCACTCACTTGGTGGAATGAGGAAAAGCGCACCCGCGGAGCTGAAGTTGCACTTTCTATGACCTGGGATCAAGTCAAGGAGATTATGAAAGATGAGTTCTGTCCCCGTAACGAGGTTAAGAAACTGGAAGACGAGTTCCACACCCTTGCTCAGGATAGTGGGGAAAACCTTGCTTATAATACCCGCTTTCACGAGCTCAGTTTGTTGTTGCCCCATAAAGTTACTCCTCTACCTATAGCCATCGAGAAGTATATCGGTGGCCTACCTATGCAAATCCAGGACACGGTATGGGGAAGGAATCCTGCCACCTTGGAGGAAGCCAAACGCCTGGCGGCTACTCTCACCGATAATCATGTGAAGAACGGTACTCTCTTTCGCAAGAATACCAAGAAGACTGCTGCAAAAGACACTTCTCAGCCCGCTATTGAGGTTAAGCCTGAGACCTCAACCAACAGGAAGCGCAAGGCTAGGAACTACATGATTGCTACCACCCCGCCTGCAGTGCAAAACCCAGCCAAGAAACCGTATGTCGGGAACCACCCTCTTTGTAACACTTGTCAATACCACCATCTTGCTGACAGACCATGCCGCCAATGTAATAACTGCAAGCGGTATGGACACTATACCAATGCTTGCCAAGCCCCTGCCACTCAAAACAAACCTGCCAGAAATAATTCAGCTCCTAATGCTCAAAATGATAGGCCTGTTCGTGGCCAATGTTATGAATGTGGAAGTACGGAACATTATAGGGATGCTTGCCCTAGACTTGGAAACCAGAACCGCAACCAAAACCAGAACCGCAACCAGAACCAAGGTGCTCGAGGTCGCGCTTACAACCTCAATGCTAATCAGGCCCGCGACAACAACGAGGTGGTTAATGGTACGTTTCTCGTTGATAACCACTATGCATCCATATTATTTGCTTCGGGTGCTGATAAGTCATTTGTATCACTAAAGTTTGAACCCTTACTTAACTTACCCCAAACTAACCTAGAGGAACCTTTAGTGGTAGAGGTAGCTAATGGGAAGTCTATCTCGATCGATTCTATTATTCGTAACTGTGTGTTGAACCTCGATGAACATACTTTATCTATCGATCCCATTCCTATGCATCTTGGAAGCTTTGATGTCATAGTAGGCATGGATTGGTTGTCAACCCATCATGCTGAAATCCTATGCTTTGAGAAAGTCATTCGCATTCCTCTCAAATCTGGTGATATTTTGAAGGTCTAGGGTGAAAAGCCTTGTGGTGAGCTTAAGCTCATGTCTTGTACTACTGCTCAAAAATACTTACGAAAGGGGTATACGGCTTTCTTAGCTAACGTGATATAAAAGAAAGACAAGGGCAAAAGTATCCAAGACATCACAATCATTCGGGACTATCCTGAAGTCTTTCCAGAGGATTTACCTGGTCTACCTCCTGCTCGACAAATGGAATTTAGGATCGATCTTGTTCCTGGTGCAAATCCTGTCGCCAAAGCTCCTTATCGTCTTGCACCCTCTGAGATGCAAGAACTTGCCAGTCAACTACAGGAACTTTCTGATAAAGGTTTCATTCGCCCCAGTTCTTCTCCATGGGGAGCCCCTGTTTTGTTCGTTAAAAAGAAAGATGGATCTCTCAGGATGTGTATCGACTATCGCGAACTCAACAAACTCACCATCAAGAATCATTATCCCTTGCCTAGGATTGACGATCTTTTCGATCAACTACAAGGAGCAACCCACTTCTCGAAGATTGATCTTCGTTCTGGTTATCATCAGCTTAGAGTCCACGATGACGATATTCCTAAGACAGCCTTTCGTACACGTTATGGTCATTACGAATTCATGGTCATGCCGTTTGGATTGACCAACGCTCCGGCAGTGTTTATGGATCTAATGAATCGGGTTTGTAGACCCTACCTTGACAAATTCGTGATCGTCTTCATCGACGACATTTTGATTTACTCAAAATCAAAATCCGATCACGAACAGCATCTTCACTCAATTTTGGGTCTCCTAAAGAAAGAACAACTGTATGCCAAGTTCTCGAAATGTGAATTTTGGCTTAAGGAAGTTCAATTTTTGGGACACGTCATTGATATGAACGGAATTCATGTTGATCCCGCAAAGATCGAAGCTGTCAAAGATTGGAGTGTTCCTAAAACTCCAACAGAAGTCCGTTCCTTCCTTGGTTTGGCTGGTTATTATCGTCGATTCATTGCCAACTTCTCTAAGATCGCTGTTCCTCTCACTGCCTTAACTCACAAGGGTAAACCCTATGAGTGGGGACCAAAGCAAGAGGAAGCATTTGAAACTCTTAAGCTAAAACTCTGTGAAGCTCCTATCCTGTCTCTACCTGATGGTAATGATGACTTCGTGGTCTATTGTGATGCATCAAACCAAGGTCTTGGTTGTGTTCTCATGCAACGAGGCAAGGTTATTGCTTATGCGTCTAGACAGCTCAAGACCCACGAAAAGAATTATACCACCCATGATCTTGAATTGGGCGCTATCATCTTTGCTCTTAAGATTTGGAGACACTATCTTTATGGAACCAAATGCGTGGTCTTCACGGACCACAAAAGTCTCCAACATGTCTTCGACCAGAAAAATCTTAACATGAGGCAACGACGTTGGGTTGAGTTACTTAACGACTATGATTGCAAAATTCGCTACCATCCTGGCAAAGCGAATGTTGTGGCTAACGCACTCAGTCGTAAAGAGCGTATCAAACTTCATTGTGCGAGAGTTCGTACTGATCTTCAGGATCGTATCCTCCAGGCTCAACATACTTCAGTCACCCAAGGTAACATGTACGACGAAATGTCTTGTGGTGCTGAGACTCAACTTTATACCAAACCTGATGGTTTACTCTATTTTCTCAATCGACTTTGGATTCCTGACCGTGATGATCTTCGTACCTTCCTTATGAACGAGGCTCATAAGTCTCGTTATTCTATTCATCCTGGAGCTAACAAGATGTACCAAGATCTTCGTTATTCGTATTGGTGGCCTGGTATGAAGAAAGATATCGCTCTTTTCGTTGCAAAATATCTTACTTGTTCAAAGGTCAAGGCTGAACATCAACGACCATCTGGTATGCTTGAACAACCAGAAATTCCTGTATGGAAATGGGAGAGCATAGCAATGGACTTCATCACTAAACTCCCTCGTACACCCAAAGGTTTTGACAGCATTTGGGTAATCGTCGACCGTTTGACCAAGTCAGGCCATTTCTTACCCATTCGTGAGAAATATTCCGTGGAAAGGTTAGCAAAGATGTACGTAAGTGAAATCGTATGTCGCCATGGTATACTTTGGACATTATCTCTGATCGTGATGGTCGTTTCACCTCTCACTTTTGGGATTCCTTACAAGACGCTTTGGGTACCAAGCTGAACCTGAGTACTGCTTATCACCCTCAAACCGATGGTCAGACTGAACGGACCATCCAGACACTTGAGGATATGCTCAGGGCATGTGTCATCGATTTTGGTGGCGCATGGGATTCTCATCTTCCTTTGGTCGAGTTTTCATACAACAACAGTTATCATGCCAGCATTAACATGGCTCCTTTCGAGGCACTCTATGGTCGTAAATGTCGTTCACCTGTCTGTTGGACTGAGGTTGGTGAAGCCCAGATCACTGGACCCGAACTGATCCAGGAAACCACAGATAAAATCCAACTCATTCAGGATAATCTTCTCAAGGCTAGAAGTCGTCAGAAGAGTTATGCTGATAAACGTCGTAAGCCCTTGGAATTTCAAGTCGGGGACCTTGTACTTCTTAAGGTATCCCCTTGGAAAGGAGTGATTCGCTTCGGTAGAAAGGGAAAACTAGCTCCTCGATACGTAGGCCCATTCAAAGTTCTTGACAGGATTGGAAAAGTGGCTTACAAACTTGATCTTCCACCTGAGTTAAGCAATGTTCACCCAACCTTTCATGTTTCAAATCTCAAGAAATGCTTAGCAGATGAGAACCTCCATGTCCCTCTTGAAGATGTGCAGATCGATGAAACTATGCACATTGTCGAGAAACCTGTTAAGATCGTGGATACTGGAGTTAAGAAACTAAAGCGCAGCCGCATTCCGATCGTTAAGGTTCGTTGGGAATCTAAACGAGGTCTAGAGTTCACTTGGGAACGCAAGGACCAGATGAAGTCTAAATACCCACATCTTTTTCCACCAGACTCTCCAACTCCAACTTCGGGACGAAGTTCCTAAAAGTAGGGGAGACTGTAACATTTCGCATTGAATTCCTTGTACGTTACGATTATTATTAATAAAACGTCGAATTTCATCATTTATCGTCCTTTTAAAAATGTTTCATGACACATTTGGACCCCTAATACTATGCTATAAGTATATATTATACATATATATGGTAAATAATTATCAAAAAAAAAAGTATTGCCTGGGCCGGGATTCGAACCCGAGCCCATGGCCGGTTCAACATACACAAACAACAAACCAGCTGGTCTACAGCTTCATTTGGTCTAATCCTGATTTATATTATTTATATATTAAGTTTAGAGGTGCAGTTGACTTGTGAGAAGTCAACTGCGACGAACACACTTCAAATCCAAACCCAAATACCGCGTTTTTGATTCCAAGTAGGGTAAACTATGAATTGGTTGACTAAGACGCGTCCATTACACGACCAATTAACATCAAAACATTCCAAATTTTTGTCAATTATCGCGTCATAAGCTTTAATAGGGTCAACTTACCAATTCGTTTAACCCGAACCCCACACTATAAATTGAACCCTGCATTACACTCTAAACTCGTCGAATACTCTTTCCTCAACTTCAATTTCTGTTAAAAATCACCTCTCAAGCTTCATTGTTTCGCGTTTGACTTTTTGGGTTGACCGCTCGATAATCACGATTAAGCTTTGTAAGTTATAATGTTTTTATACGGTTTTGTTCATCGGCCATCTCACAACAATAACCCTATGATCAATCGGGTTATTGTTGTTTGAATCTGATTATTGTATAACCTAGGGTTCGAACGTTTTATTTTGGGGAAGAAACCTTCTGCAGACTTGATTACTTAATTATAACACAGACAAAACAAACACAACCACTGATCTAGATCAAGTGGTTGTGCCGTCTGTTTGTGAACAAAGGTACGCGGGTTCGAGTCCCGTATACCACACCTTTTTTTTCCTTTCTTTTATAAGAATTATAAATCAGTTTTAACATAACTATATAATAAATTCTAAATGAAGTTAATTCGTTCTCAGGGTCCAGCCCAGTTGGTGGCTGGGCTTGTGATAAAACCCCACCCGGTCTCAGACCCGGGTTCGAGCCTTGGCAACCACAACTCTTTTTTTTTTTAAAAACCATTACTTTTATATAATCTTTATTATTTTTAAAAATGGTTTTAAAATACTAAAACTTCTTTATAAATTCTACAAAAATTATTATATGTCATTCTGATAGAAAAGTTTAACATACAATTTTTAGTTTTCTAAAAATTATTTATTTAATATATATAATAAATATTTCAAGTTTATTTTATTATAAATATAAAATTCTATAAAAATATCAAAACGATTATATAAATTCCCACAAAAATTATTCTGAGTTTACATAATATTAAACATTTCTGAAATGATTTTTATTTCTGAAAAATCATTTATTTAATATTTTTAATCAATTTTTGTTATTTTTAATCATAAATAAATCATAATAAATTCATTTTTCAATATTTTTGCACCAAATTTTATATAAATTATTTCTGTCCATTTAGAACAGAAATACAAATTTTAATTTAAAAATTCTTTAATTTTAATATTTTTAGATATTAAAGTTGTATTTTGACAAATTGAAATAAATATATTAAATATTCTATTTTTAAGAAAATAATTTTATAAAAATTATTTTCATACTTAAAACCTTATAATGTGACCATATATAATCTAAAGTTTACACAAAGACTTTTGTTTATTTATTTATCGAATTTCTCTTATTTATTAAACAATTTAGTTATTAATCAAACGAATACTTATCCCCAAATTCGAAACCCTAGAAAATACTTGTAGACTAGAAAGACTTAGACTTATTTGTTACCTTATACATAGGGTAATACTTGGCAACTTTGGGGCTACACATATTCTATTTCTCGAGACTTAATACTTTGCTAAGGCGAGTTTACGTAACCATGTTTATGCAATTCTTTATACTTGCAACATTATACTTAAGCAATTCTACATACATGTCTAGTTGTAAACTTTAATGCCTCATGACTTAGACAACTACAGTTAGACTTAAACTTCAACATACATAATCATTAGGTATGGCCAAGCCGGCGATACTCAATAATAGATCTATTGGATTGACAATCCCACCTAGATTCGTTGACCATCTTTTATGGGGAGCGCGGGTGATTGTTATCGTTCCAACGTGATATTAAGGTGAACCGTGGATGACGGGATGGACCTAAACTTGTCGGAGGTTTGATTATGTGCATACTATACTTCATGTTTATTCATGTAGACTTAAACTTACGATAGACATATGAATTGCTAAACTTTTATTCTTAAACTTAATTGCTTAACATGGCTTATGTATTCTCACCAACTTCTAGTTGACCCCCCCCCCCCCATTTTTACAACTCAACAGGAAATAATGATGCTTGAAGTCTAGAGCTAGCAGGAAGAGATAATTGAAGTTTATGCTTTATTTGGTTATTTGATGTATTAGAATTTCATTCAAGACTTGTTATGTATTTTCAATTTTGGATATTTTACTTTAAATAAATTTCAATTAAAACTTGAATACCATGTGCTACTGTATACTCATTCTTACGTGACACCTCGATGTTTCCGCCATCGGTTGGGGTGTTACACTTGGTGGAGTCCTACCCCCACAGGGAAGGAATCAGTATCTCCTACAGGCGCGCGAACACTAGTTTCAGACCTACCGTACATATCCTTAATTACGTCTATATACCTTTCAGGGACCCCTCTACTCTCCAAACTATCCCAAATCAGTTTACGTGGTACACTATCATATGCCTTTTCCAGATCTATAAAGGCCATATGTAGATCCCACTTTTTCTCCCTATACTTTTCCCTCAACCTCCTTAGGATGTGTATTGCTTCCGTGGCTGACCGCCCTGGTATGAAACCAAATTGGTTTACAGTAACCCGAGTTTCCCTTCTAATTCTAGCCTCAATAATCCTTTCCCATAATTTCATAGTATGACTTAACAACTTAATACCTCTATAATTCCCACAACACTGGGCGTCGCCTTTGTTTTTATACAAAGGCACTATGACACTACTCCTCCATTGCTATGACATTTGCTTAGATTTGAAAATACAGTTCAACAAATGAGATAACCATTGGACTCCTTCCTCTCCAAGACACTTCCACACCTCAATCGGTATGTTGTCTGGACCAACTGCCTTAGCCCTTCCCACCTTTCTGAGTGCAGACCTCACTTCTCCTAGAGTAATCTTTCGACAGCAGCACTTATTCGGTGTTAGCCTTTGGGGTGTGGGGTTGTCATGATCATGTTGGTAAGCTCTCTCGCCGTTGAAAAGATTGCAAAAATATGATTTCCATCTTAGCTTAATATCGTGTTGCTTTACTAGAATACGTCCATCTTCTCCCTTTATAAACTTCATCATCCCTAGATCTTGTGTAACATCTGTCACCCTCGTTTATCATCTAATTGACAATATTAGTCCTTTCAAAAATTTCTTGTAACCTTGTCGTTTTCAAGATTCAATAAAAGTGCGAGCTCAAGTTATATTATTTGCATTTATAATGGATCTCGATCTCGATTTAATCAAACGCGTATGTTGCAACGTTATTCGGGACAAAAAAATATCATAAAAATTTCAAGTTATAAAAGTTTTAAGTTAATTAGTTAACTTAGTTAGTTATTATAAAGGGAAAACTAACAAGAAAACCTTGAAACTAACTAAAGTTAAATATGAGGGGCCAAACTTGCCAATTCCTGAAAGTTTTAAAAAGAAAAAAGAAAAACATTTCCCTCTTTTTGGTCTGCTGCTGTTACGAAGGTCCGGCCAAAGTGAAGCAGTTCCGGCCGCCGGATTTTTTTCCGGCAAGATCACAAACACGAGTTTTGGCATCCGTTTCAAGGCGTTTATCATTCCAAAAGGTTTTCTCCATCATTAACTGGTTATTTGACTAATAATTACGCGTTAAACGACGTTTTAAGTAGCTTTTAATGACCACTAAAACAAGTAACCGATCGGAGTATTGAAAGCTTAATAAACGCGCGTTTCAACTCGTCTTCTATATAAATTAGACACCTCACTTTGCATCTGCACTCATTCCCATCCTAAACGACCTGAAAACCATCAAAACTTTCGTCTAAAAGCTGCTCGATTCGGTTCTTATTATCGGGTTTTATATCCTTCTCTCGGCCCTCAAAAACACCTTGTAAGTCCGGTTTTATTATGCCATTTTGATCTTTAGTCCATCATCTTTAAAAGCCCTAAGGTCTCGTGGCTTAATCATGCTTGAATCGGGCTATTAGAATTGGTTCTAGGGTTAGGGTTCATGGCTAGATAATTGGGGAAGAAGAAGATGTTTATGTTAATATATAAATAAAATTCGGGTTGAATAAAATCATCAAAATGGGGCTTGGTCTAGTGGTTGGGTCTGTTGGTTGGGAACCTGAAAACCCGGGTTCGAGACCCCTCTCACCCACGGGTTTATGGTATTTTTTTTGGTGGAAATTATATTAGATAATATTTATATATATAAATATATAAATACATCATTTTCTTTATAATATTCATAATAAATCCATTATTTATCCAAAAATTATGAAAATTTAGACATAACATCTTTACATCTAAAATAAAATTACCACACTTTTATTTTCCGGAAAATGTCTCAATTTTATATTTTTATTGAATTTAATTGTTTTAATCATAATTAAATGATTAAAAATTCATTTTAAGAGATTTTAACCTCAAATTTTCTGGAGAATTATTTTTATGAATAATAAACTGTAATAAAATGTAATTTCTTATAAAATGATTATTTTTGTTATTTTTACTAATTTTAACCATTAAAACACTATTTAAACTCATTAAATATGTTTTAAATACAAATAAATTGAGAGAAATTATGAAAATATTATTTTTAGTATTTCACACCATAAAATAATCTTTTCTCATAATAATTTCACTTTGGAATCATAGCTCGTGTTATTTATTCTATTTATATTTAAATTAGATATAATAAATTATTTAATTAAATATAAATCATAAAATCTATTTCATGATTATCTTTCTATAAAATAGAAAATATTTCTATATGTGGAATACATAAGTGTTTTGGTCGCCTATTAAATTAATTATGATATATATATATTTCAAAATTGTCGTTCAAATTATTATTAACAATTACACCTTCCTTAATACGAGTCTAGCAAGCCCTAATGCCTTAGATGTTGGTTGTCTTAGACTTTTAAGACATTTTCTCATTTAGTGTTTTATATATAGGTTGAGTTCCTCGGAATTCTTAAGCCTCTACGACAAACTTTCTCGGAATTTATACTTAGCGAAACAGTGAGTATATCTTTCCCTTTTTCTTACTGTTTTACTATTTTGGGATGATTCATGTACCTATTAATCAATTTTTATTTCTTATACTTAATGCAATTCTCATGTGTGTTTGCCTTATGTGATTTGGTGTGTATTATGCTTAATCATTAACCGTTGGGCGGCCTAGCATTTCAATGAATAGTACTATGGTATACCCCCCTTGAGACTCTCTTGAGAGGATCTTGGTCATTGTCTTGTTAATTCATTATTCAGATTGTTAGTCATGTGTTAGTCATTATTCTCAGGTTTGGTTTTGACTGATACTGCTTATTACATATTTGCAAACGGTATACAACACATGAATTGCGAAACATTTTTATTTTTATACTATATATATCAAACGGGTGTACTCACCAATACATTATATGTGTTGACAAAATTGTTTTGTACATGTTTCAGGTGACGTTTGATCATATATGCTTTCACGCTTAGGCTGGACCTAGTGCTTAAATAAAAGTTGAACATTTATTATTTATGTTTGAGATTTCTATTAAGACTTTTTTGTATTTCGTTTTGAATAATGGGAGTTATTTACTATTAATATTTACAATTTAGTCCATGTGCTTTTTGAACAATCGTCACTACGTGACACCTCGATGTTTCCGCCATCGGTTGGGGTGTTACAGATTGGTATCAGAGCCATGGTTATAGGGAATTAGGTTATTAGTAAATGCTTTTGACCTAGACTATAACTAAGTTACCCTTTATATGTTTTCTTTTATCCTCTTATTACTTTAGATAGATTTTCTCCTTATACTTTTCCTTATATTCAAGAAGATCATATTCTACAAACGAAACGAAAACACCAAGTTAGGAGTGATATCCATATCTTGGTGAATAGTTTCACTCCTTACATGTTTTATTTATTTATCTTGGAATATTTTCCTTTCGAGATAGGAGACGTCCAAATCTCAAGGAATCTATCCCTCCAAAAGAAACTTAAATCACTAAGTTGGGAGTGATATACTTATCTTAGTGACCAGTTTCACTCCATCGTATTTTTACTTTTGGAAGTATATATTTGGGTTAGGAGTGAAATCCACATCTCGATGATATATATTTCCACATCTCAAGATCCGCTAAAGTTTTGGAAATCATTTGTGACGGGGCACGTGCAATCTGGAAGGGTGAGCGCCTGTATTCTGAGTTTTCTGTCTAGGTTGGTAATTCGCATAAATCCCAATCAGACGAGGGACCCGTTTACCTACCTGGGAATTTTCGGGATAAGCATTCACTTATAGGCTAAAGTACGCCCCCACGAGTCACTAATAATATTTCAATTTCTTTGGCTAGTCACCAGTTTCCTGAGAAACAATCCCAAATATCTCATTTTATTCTTGATATTTCATTTGCTTTTATCATGATTTGATTTTCATTATTAATCTATTGAAAATTTTCCAAGTTGCTCTTTAATTATGCAAAATTTCTCGTATGCTATGTGTCATTCAAAATCTTGAAATTGGATCTCATAGGTGTTGCTTTATTTTTGTAGATGTCTGACCGCCAATCTCGCAAAAGAGCTTCTAAGCGTCAAGCTAAGTTGAAGTCTGATCAGCGTATTGCGACCATGCTCAATGACAAGCTGGAAACCCTTGTTCCTAACATCATTAATGCTATTATTCCAAACCTTAACCCGAACGGTAGCTCGAATGGGAACTCTGACGGGAATGCGGGTGGAAATGGTGGGGCTAGTGAGAATAAGTGCACTTTCAAACACTTCAACTCTTGCCATCCCAACAAGTTTAATGGCACTGAGGGAGCCACTGGGTTACTTGAATGGTTCGAAAGTATGGAGAATACGTTCATTAATAGCGACTGTCCAGCCAACTTACGTGTTCGTCATGCCACGGGTGTTCTTTAAAAGAGAGCGCTCACTTGATGGAATGGTGAAAAACATGCTCGAGGGACGGAAGCTGCTTTAGCTATGTCTTGGGATGATTTCAAAATTGCCATGACTACTGAGTTCTGTCCTCGTAGTGAGATGAAGAAGTTGGAGGATGAATTCTATCACCTCAAACAGGATAGGGGAAACAACGTTCCCTATAACAACCGTTATCACGAGCTGAGCTTACTGATTCCTCGTATGGTGACACCACTACCCTTAGCCATTGAGAAATATATTGAGGGACTACCACCTCAGATCCATGATACAGTTATGGGGAGTAAACCTGCTACTGTAGAGGATGCCATTCGTCTTGCAGCATCTCTTACCGACAAGCATGTCAAGGATGGTACCCTGACTCGTAAAGGTACTAAGCGACCAACTGAAACCTCTTCAACCACTGCTACTACTGAACCTCTCAAAACTACCTCTGCCTCTACCTCTACTTCTGGATCCAACAAAAAACGTAAAGGTAGAAGTCAAAATTATGCTGTTGTTGCACCTGTTAATCAAGCTTCTGTTGCTAACCCACCTACCGCACCTCAAGCCCAATCTGGCCCAAAACCTTATACTGGCATTTTCCCCAAGTGTAGTAAATGCAACTGGCACCACCCTACTGACCGACCTTGCTGGAAGTGTGACAATTGCGGCAAAATAGGCCATACTACCTCTCACTGCCGAGAAACTAAATCTGGGAATGCTCAAAACCAGAGGGCTGGTCAACCCAGAACTTGTTATGCTTGTGGTGATCCTAACCACAGGCAAGATAGGTGTCCTCATCTGACTGCTTTTATCCAGTCTCGCCAGCACACTCCAGCAGCCCCAGCAGTTCCAGCAATCCAAGCAGCTCCATCTCGCGACCGTGCTTTCAACATCAATGCCAATCAAGCTCAAGCTGCCAATGATGTGGTCAATGGTACATTTCTTATTAACAATTTATATGCTACAATTTTGTTTGATACCCGTGCGGATAAGAGTTTTATCCGCGCCTCCACTCAGATAAGTCGTTGTGCTAGAGATGACCTTATCTTTGAACACTGCAATTTTTTCGCCCTTCAAGTTTCCCCATCGAATCCTAGGTTGAATAATCCTCTCCCCGACCACCAACTTCTCTCTTAGACCTATATCTGCCACCAACAAATGATGTTGAGTCACCGTTGTCTCCCCGGGTATAAAGATCTGATCTTTGGGTATTAAATTACTATAAATGATTTGGGTTTTTTTCTTATTTATATATATATGGATTAATGGGAAACAATTTGATATGGGTTTTATATTCTGTGAGTATAATTATATAAATAATAATTATCATAATATTTGTGTTGCATGCATGTTGTGTTGAACATATACAAGTTTATGAAGTGACCTGCTCATAAGTTTATTATTTTTGTGTGATGCATGGTTGAAACTAGCGAGAGAATATGCGGTTGAAGGACTATACGATACCTTTGTTATCTTCTTCGTGGCACCATCGCTCATATTAATAAGGATTGATATCTCCCTATATGTTGTTGTTTTTAGTTTTAATTTACTATTTAATAGGAATGCATTGTTGTTAGATCTTCAAATTGTGTTGCTGGAATCATTCAATGTGGTTCGTGTGAGAGATTACAGAGTTGTGATAAGTTTTTCAATGGTTGCAACTTCCAACTTAAGTGATTGTTTAGTTGATTAGGTTAGGAATTATAGGCCGGAGTCATTAGAATGTGAGAGATTAGGGAGATGTAATTAGTTTTTTAATAGTTGCAGCTTACTTAAGTTATTGTTTAGCTGATTAGTTATTAGGTTTTAGGTTAAGGAATATGAGTTATTACTGATTAAAATACTATAGACATGCAGTGATTAAGTGTGAGGGATTGGAGAGATGTGATTATGTTTATATACTTTGAGACTTTGAGTAGATCTTTGCTAGCAATAAGTTTGAATTCGGTTGTATTAATGTTCAATAACTATAAGTAAATGACTATTGGTAAGTGGTAATTTTAGGTATTGGTTTATAATTGTTTGAATTAGAAGTTTTTATAGTTTGTTGGTTGTTAAGGGTTGACACTAAGTATAGAAAAGTATTGACAACTATAGAAGACCGTAAGTTTTAAAGTTTTTGGTAAATTTATTAAGATGGAAATAAAAAGACATGAGACATACTAAATCCTAATATTTGAATTAGAATATGTACATACGCTTCCTATGTATAAGCTAATACCACTCATATTTTAACTTAAATCTCCGTACATTAAATCTCCACTCTCTAGTATTTTAACTTTTTTAATTTTTAACCTTTAAATTGTGAGTTACACCAATAATTTCCTCTCGATCGATGGATAATTATTATTTCTATTTTCGGAAAACATTGTTATAAATATTTAGCTAAAAATAGTATTAATTCAAATAAAAAAAACAAAAAATAAAACACATTGTCAATCTATAAATTCCAACCACTTGAACTTCAACTTCACTATATCAACACTTCTCTCTTCCCATCTATAAACCCACCACCACACCACACCACACCACCGCCAACTCCGGCGATGAAAGAGCTTTGGACAACCATGGCCTCTATGATGGGCGTTTGGGCCTTCGCCCGAACGCTCATCACCGCGGTATTCCCACCCGAGTTCCTATTCGCCTTCGCCAAACTCTTCAACCGCTTCTTCAACTGCTTCTCTTCCTACTGCTACTACGACATAACCGAGCTCGAAGGCGTCAACACCAACGAGCTCTACAACGCCGTCCAGCTCTACCTCTCCGCCACCGCCGCCTCCTCTTGCTCAGCCTCCTCCTCTAACCGCCTCTCCGTTACCCGCGCCCTCAACTCCTCCGCTATAACATTCGCTCTCTCTCATAACGACCGCATCACAGACGAATTCAACGGCGTTGAATTCGTCTGGGAGCATATCGTTATCCCCCGGCAATCGCCCACGTTCTCGTGGCGCCCATTGCCGGAGGAGAAGCGTGGGTTCACACTTCGCGTTAACAAACGCGACAAACCCTATGTGTTACACTCGTACCTTGATTTCATTTGCGAAAAAGCTAACGAAATTCGACGAAAAAATGAAGATAGATTGTTGCATACGAACTCACGTGGCGGATTACTCGACGCGCGAGGTCAGCCGTGGGAGTCGGTGCCGTTTAAGCACCCTTCCACGTTTGACACGCTCGCCATGGATCCGCTGAAAAAAGCGGAGATTATGTCTGATCTCCGTGACTTTGCGGATGGGTCCGCATTTTACGCGCGTACCGGACGCGCGTGGAAACGCGGATATCTTTTATACGGTCCTCCTGGGACCGGTAAATCCAGCATGATCGCCGCAATGGCGAATTTTTTAGGGTATGATATTTACGATCTCGAATTAACCGAAGTACAAACCAATCTCGAGCTTAGAAAACTACTCATGAAAACGAGCTCGAAATCGATTATTGTCATTGAAGACATCGATTGTTCGATTAATTTAACAAACCGAAAAGAAATCAACTCATTCGGTGGTGGTAGTGGTGGTAGTAGTGGTAATCAGTGCGGTTTCGGGTTAACCGAGGCTTCTGACACTGAACAAGGAGGTAATAATTGTATAACATTATCCGGGTTATTAAACTTTACTGACGGGTTATGGTCATGTTGCGGGTCGGAGCGGATATTTGTGTTTACTACAAATCATGTTGAGAAGCTTGACCCGGCATTGTTAAGGAGTGGGCGAATGGATATGCATGTGTTCATGAGTTATTGCGATTTTCCATCGTTAAAAATATTATTAAAAAATTATCTAGGGTGTACGCCAGATGACGTGGCACCCGAGGTGTTACGGCGGTTGGAGGAGGTTGTTGATGCCGCGGAGATGACTCCCGCGGATGTTAGTGAGGTGTTGATAAAAAACCGCCGAAATAAAGATCGGGCGGTGAGAGAGTTGGTGGAGGTGTTTAGTGTTAAGGCGGAGGCGAATAAAAGGGGGCGACGAAGCGCGGCGGATGTGGTGGTGGAGGAGGAGAAGAGGGAGGTGAAGGGTAGTGATGCGGTGGTGGGTGGTGGTTGTTTGGGGAAAATATGTAAAGGGAATAATTAATGTTTTTTTTTTTTTTTTAAATTTGTTGGTTGATTTTGTGTTAGGGGATTGGTGGGGATAGAGATTGAGAAATGAGAAGTGGAAAACTGTAACGCAAAACAACATAAGATAATCATAAGCGTACTATTTGCTTTTTTGAGTTCTTTTATTATTTAGTTTTTGTTTTATTTTATTTTTTTAACTTTTATTTTTCTTATAAACCATGAAATGTGAACTGGAAAAAAAAAATAAAGTAGAAAAGGAATTGATGTTAGGTCCTGTCTGATTCAAGCAATCCACATGAAGTAAAAGTGGATTTAAAAAAAAAACAATAATAAAATTAAAAAAATTATTTGGTTAATAAAACAAGTAATTAGAAAGTTGAATTTCTTCATATACGTCATGGAAATTCAATAATTTGATGGAATGTTTAAACATATATCTTTCCAATCAAAAAGCACATGCGTTAATTGTCACATTACCAAACCATTGATCATTTTGTGCAATCATTGATTGAGGGTGGTCGTTGCATCATCTTGTGCAATCATCGATTTACATGAGGGGTGTGAGAGGGATCATATTATGGTTGGAGGTGAGGAGGGAGACGATGGAATGAAACGACTAGGGCTAGGTGCTAATTGGATGTGAAACGATTACAATGTGACATTAAAATGAATAAATGAAGATAAACATAAGAGAGTCAATGTAGATTATGTAATTTAGTATTCTAGGTAAACATAGTACTTAATTAGTGCTACCTAATTTGTTCATGTGGTTAGTTAAGTGCACCAAATAAAGTGTGACAGTGATCATAAAAAAGCAAAATGATGATGTAACAATAATGGGAAACCAAAAAATTTAAGCTGTATGTAACAATTGTTGAGTCACTTTTTAATTTACTATGTGGGTCATAATGAGGTGATATGAAGGATTATAGGTGGTAACCTGGACAAGTTGTCTATATGTAACATATGAAATGGATCAATATGGGATTGAATGGTTTTGATTGACTTGCCAATTTTTATTTTTCTCTATTGTATCAAAAAGTGTTAATTATTGACTTGAAAGTTGTAATTAACAAAAATAATTGCGCTTATAATTGCCAATGAGGTAATGATGGAGCGGTTGGGGAAAGATTTAGTGTTTCTTGTAACACATGTTCGATTCCCACTCTCATTATTTTTTGCGGCATGCAGGTGAAGAGCGAATACGGGTAGCGTCGGTTCGACTCGAATGTAAGGCGATGTTTTAGTGATTATTCCACTGTCGTGTCTTCAGGCGGATGGAGTTTGGGTTTCCGCTCATCTGGGAGAGCCAATGGGTTGGCGGCGGTCGAGTAGTCAACCTTGGCCACAGCACCCGGTGTCACGGTAGTTGCACGTCATTCCTTATCGTTCAAAAAAATAAATTGTGCTTATTATTGGAAAATTGTGTACTGGTAGAAGTTTTAATGGTTTAGATCATATATAAATTTAAAGAAAGTAATGGGTAGATTTTATTTGAGGTTGTTTGGCAAACTTGTGTTAACTTATTAAGAGGCCCTATCGATTAATAGGTGGTCTTTGAATCTGCTTGCATGTTCCTAAAACTTGCACAATAAGAGGCTATATTTTGTCTCTGGTTGATTCAAATGTAGCTTAGGGTATGTTTGGCACTAAAGAAGCTTTTAGCTAGTAGAGCTTTTTCTTAAAAGCTACTACTAGTACCTTTTTACTGTAGAGCTTTTTCTCTAACCTAAAAACTTCCAGTCTGTTCAATCAAACAAGACTTTTTATTAGTGTATGTTTGGCAAAGAGCTTTTAAGAGCTTTTAGAAGCTTCAAGCTACAAGCTTTTAATAAAAAAACTCCTACTCAATAAAAAGCCTTGTTTGGTTGAAGAGCTGGAAGCTTTTAGGTTAGGAGAAAAAGCTCTACAGTGAAAAGCTACTACTACTAGCTTTTAAGAAAAAACTCTACTAGCTACAAGCTTTTGATTAATAAATGACACAAATACCCATTCTATTTTAAAAACAAAATAAAAACCGTTCTTATAACCTTTTAATTATGCCCATTTTGATCATTTTATACATTTTATTAAAAGCTCCAGCTACTCTGCCAAACATCAAAATATATTTAAAAAGCTTCCAGCTAGCAGCTTTCAGCTAGCAGCTACCAGCTTCCAGTTACCAGCCTCCAGCTAGTTTTGCCAAACATATGAGCTTTTTCATAAAAGCTTGAAGCTTGAAGCTCTTAAAAGTTCTTAAAAGCTCTTTGCCAAACATACCCTTAATGTAATCATTAAGAAGCTACTAAGACTATAAGGAGTGGGGGGGGGGGGGGGAAGAGGGGGATGAAGCGCCATGTGGCATTTGTGGGACCCATGTGGGGGGGAAATTGTGGGGAGTGGAAGGGGGGAAGAGAGGAGGGGAGGAAATAATATTATATTGTGTTAAAGTTAAAAAAAAAAAAAAAAAAAAACTGGCCAATCCACGCATGCCACCTCACCCCCACCTCAAGCCGGTGAAGCCACCCCCACCCCAAGCCCCACGTCACTCTCCACGCCCTAATGCGACGGTGGTCCCCCCTCCGGTAAGTCTAAACAACCACTTAGTATTTAAAATTATGTTTCTAACAATAATTTTTATTTTTAAATATTATTTAACATTCACTTATAAGTATTTAAAATCACAAATTCTTTTGAGATAAGCAGACATTATATCACTAGATCCAGAAGAGATGGATATTAAAAATTATATGATTAACCTTTTTTTCTTTTTTTTTTTTTAATTTAAGCTGAGTAGAGAGACTATGGTGTAGTCGCCACTTGGGAAGCCCAAAACGTTTATTATACGCATATACCATAAGGCATGAGGATTTAAATATGTGAGCTGTCAACATAAATCTTTGTTTAAAACTCGTAAGAAAAGCAAGTCAATTGGGTGCAAAAAATTGAGTTGTAATAATTAAAATAATGATTACTAACAAACAATTTATCTTTGTCATTATGTGGTGAGTCATATTATTTGTGGGCAAAGTAAATACAATCTCATAGTGTTTTAATAAGTTTCATATTAATTCGACATCTAAAATCTTCTCAGAACACCCCTCTCTACTCTATCTTTTTTTCTGTATATACAATATATGTATGTGTACAGTGTATATATAGAGATAGAGTAGGACCTCGTTTACTTGCATGCCATTTGTAATTGGCTGTTTTTTTTTCAATGAAATTCAACAATCAATTCAGTATTATATGCATGAAATTCACGGAAATTTTTTTTAAGAAAATTCTTTTAATTAATGTTGAAACCATATCTAACAAAAACTAAGTAATACTAGTTATAAATTGAACAATAACAAACTTCTGTTAGTTAAATAGATAAAAGTGCGACTATATAAATTTGAATTCATATGTTATTTTAATTTTAATTTGTACATACAATAATTACATATAAAATGATAAATTTCTTAGAGATAATATTAGAGATAGTGTTTATATTTGAATTATATTGTTTGATATTATAGATAGGATCGTTTCCATAATTATCTCTTTGTAATTTGCCCTATATAAAGGGTATTGTACTCTTCATATTATTCAAACAATTATAACGATCCATAAACACTTTTATGGTATCAGAGCTACGGCTCAAACCCTAATTTTCTTTTTCTTTTTCCGATCACAGCCGTGCAGACGCAGAAGCCTTCTCTGTTTTGACAGCAGCCTCGCAACCCTCTTTATTCTGTTTTGACAGCAGCCTTCTCTGTTTCTTCTGCTCCGACCTCAGCAATGACCAAAGATACAGCAGCCACCGATCCTTCGGGGTCGGCCATCAAACCCGTACCCCTTCATCCAGCGTACTCCGTGACTAACATCAACTCCAAAATCCGCACCCTTGACGGCACCAAAGTCACCTACACCCAGTGGGTCAAACTGTTTCGCCTTCACGCGCGAGCTTACAAAGTCTCGCAACACATTGACGGTTCTGACCCGCCTGCTGAAACAGACGACGCTTATCCCCTGTGGCTCGAGTTTGACGCGTTAGTGCTGCAGTGGATCATCGCCACTGTTTCGGACAGTCATCTCCCTCGCCTCATGAAGAACGTCTCCACAGCCCGGGATGCGTGGCTACGGCTAGAAAAACTTTACTTAAGCAACAAAAACGCCCGAGCAGCCGCGTTAGAAACTCAGTTCTGCAACCTTACGCTTGCTGCCTGCTCTTCTGTCCATGACTATTGCGAGCGTCTCGGCGATTTAGCGAATCAATTGGAAGATGTAGATCATCCTATTACCGAGTCCCGCTTGGTATTACAGCTGGTTCGCGGTCTTCCACAGGAGTACGACACTACAGCCGCTCTTATTCATCAAAATAACGCGGATTGGGACACCGCGCGTACTATGTTACAAGACGATGTTATCCGGTTGGAGGCTCGTAAAACACAGGCGTCATCAGTTCTCCTCACGCAGAAGCAACCTTCGGACACTGCCGCACCCTCTTCCGGTCATCACACACCCAACCCGAACCCTAACCCTAACTCGTTTCCTCCTTCCTATGGGTCTCGAGGCCGGGGCAGGGGACGGGGAAGGTCTGGCAGAGGCGGCGGCAGGGGCCGTGGACAGTCTGGATGGGTTCAGCAGATGGCATCTTACCCTAATTGGGCATGGTGGGTTCCTCCCCCATGTCCTTACCCGACTTCTTCTTGGCAGCCATCAAACAGCAACAACATTCAACCGGGTTTCAGTGGACAAGGCCCATATACTCCCTTCAGCCCAAACCAGGCGGCCCAAGCCCATTCCAACAGTGGCGGCGGTCAGCAGCAGGCCCAAACACAATTTGCGGGATACGTCCCTTCACAGCCTTCCGCACCGCCTTATTATGGGTACAATGCTTTATGTCCCTCTGATTTAAGTGCTGCTCTTTCCACTTTACAGGTTAATTCTCAAGACCCCACGAAGTACATGGACACTGGGGCCGAGGCTCACGTCACGCAGGATCAAGGTATGATTCAAATTCCATCTTCATCTACTGCATACAATAAAATTTTGGTAGGCAATGGCGAATGTGTTCCAATTGCTAAATCCGGAACGGGCTTTTACACCTTACCCAACCGTACCTATATTTTGCCTAACCTCCTTTATAGCCCACACATTATTAAAAACCTTATCTCTGTTAGACGTTTTACCCGTGATAATTGGGTCTCTATAGAATTTGATCCGTTTGGTTTTTCTTTGAAGGACCTCCACAATGGAAGAATTCTTTCGCGCCACAATAGCACCGGCGACCTGTACCCTGTCACACCACCGCAACTTCCGCCACAAGCTTGCTATATCATTGCTGTTTCTCTTCCCTGGCATGATCGCCTTGGACATCCAGGACATCAAGTTTTAGACATTTTAAGTCGTAATTTTAATTTTCTTTGTAATAAAGACCATAAGTCTAAATTTTGCAACTCTTGTCATATTTCTAATAGCAAGCGGTTACCTTTTTATGCATCCGATTCTTATACTTTTGCACCTTTTGACATCATTTACTGTGACCTATGGACCTCTCCCATACCAAGCAAAACTGGGTATAAATATTATATGGTTTTAATAGACAATTTTTCCCATTTTGTTTGGGTTTACCCCCTTAAATTTAAATCAGAAACCTTCCCCACCTTTGTCAAATTCCATCGCCTAATTTACACACAGTTTAACCGCAAAATTAAAACTTTTCAATGTGACCTCGGGGGTGAATTTGATAATAACGCTTTTAAAACCTTTGCAAACCAACAGGGACTTCTATTCCGATTTTCTTGTCCCCAGACCTCTTCCCAAAACGGCCGTGCCGAACGTATGATCTGTCGCCTCAATGACGTCATACGAGCCTTACTCATCCATGCCAACCTTCCTCCCTCATTTTGGGTGGAAGCTCTCCATACCGCCACTTACCTACACAATATTTTACCCACCAAGCGTTTAAACTTTTTTACCCCTACTTTTGCCCTCTACCTCCGACACCCCACCTATGACCACTTACGTGTGTTCGGGTGCGCCTGTTACCCCAATACATCTGCCACCCAACCCCATAGACTTCACCCACGGGCCGTCCGGTGCATTTTCCTCGGCTACCCACCAGACTTCCGTGGGTACCGATGTTTTGACCCAACCACAGGCCGGGTTCATATATCTCGCCATGTCACATTTGACGAGTCCACCTTTCCATACACTCTTCCTAACCCGGTCTCCTCCTACACCTTTTTAGACGATTCCTTACCCCCCGCCTTCACATTTTCCCCAACTCCGACCCTCGCACCTATCCCTAAACCACCCGGCCCTTCACAGTCACATTCAACCGGCCCTTTACCTCCCACATCAACTGGCCCATCACCGACACACCCGCCAGGCCCAATTACATACTCCCGTCACCCAAAACCCACCCAACCAGCCCAGTCATGCTCGGTCCCTCCGGGTTTTCAGCCGTTACATACCACGGGCCCACCACCCGCGTCCAACCCAGCCCCACAGCCATCAACGCCAGCCCAATCCACTCACCCAATGACCACTAGATCCAAAACGGGCTCCCTTAAACCCACTACACCTCTTAACTTACATACAGCCACTATATCTCCCATACCCAATACCTATGCCAAAGCCTTTTCGGACCCGCATTGGACACACGCCATGCAGGCCGAATTTAATGCATTGCAGGAAAATGAAACATGGGATTTGGTCCCTCGACCGGCTGACAGACCAGTTATTCGGTGTATGTGGCTCTTTCGCCACAAATTCAAATCTGATGGGTCATTAGAGCGCTATAAAGCGCGATTGGTTGTAAACGGGAAGTCACAAACTGTGGGGATTGATTGTGAGGATACTTTTAGCCCAGTTGTTAAGCCTACTACCATTCGTACAGTCTTGTCTTTGGCTGTCTCACGTTCTTGGCCAATCCATCAATTGGATGTCAAGAACGCATTTTTACATGGTGATTTACAGGAGACGGTTTTTATGCATCAGCCACCGGGATTCGTTGATAAGCGCTTTCCCAATTTTGTTTGTCGATTGAAGAAATCTTTATATGGTTTAAAACAGGCTCCACGTGCATGGTACACGCGTTTTGCTACGTATATTCTCTCACAGGGTTTTCGGAGCAGTGCATGTGACACGTCTTTGTTTATTTACTCTAAAGGGCCTCACACTGCTTACTTATTGTTATATGTTGATGATATCATTCTCACCGCATCTTCTGATGCCTTCCTACGGGATATTATTACCGCGCTCTCACGAGAGTTTGCCATGACCGATCTAGGTCGCTTACATCATTTTCTGGGCATTACAGTGACTCATCAGACACATGGGCTATTTTTATCACAATCACAGTACACCAAGGATATCATCAATCGGGCCTCAATGACTTCTTGTAAACCATGCACTACACCAGTTGACTTATCTTCTAAGTTGAGTGCTACAGATGGACCCATTTTTCATGACCCAACTTTGTACAGAAGCCTTGCTGGTGCCTTGCAGTATTTGACCTTTACTCGGCCTGACATCTCGTACGCTGTCCAGCAAGTTTGCTTATTCATGCATGAGCCTCGGGAATCTCATTTTGCATTCATGAAACGTATTATTCGGTATCTGCAGGGAACCATACATTACGGCATTCGGATCTCCAAGTCTGTTGTAAACTCGCTGGTTGCTTACTCGGACGCCGACTGGGGCGGTTGTCCCGATTCTCGCCGCTCCACTAGTGGCTACTGTATTTTTCTTGGAGATAATTTAATTTCGTGGTCGTCTAAGCGCCAGCCCATTGTTTCTAGATCCAGTGCGGAAGCAGAGTATCGTGGAGTCGCAAATGCAGTGGCCGAAGCTACTTGGGTTCGCAACCTTCTTCTTGAGTTACATGTTCCGCTTTGTCAGGCCACGATCATCTATTGTGATAATGTTTCAGCCATTTATTTGTCCAACAATCCGGTTCAACATCAGCGGACAAAACATGTGGAAATTGATATACATTTTGTACGAGAAAAGGTTCGAATAGGCCACATACGAGTTCTACATGTTCCTTCATCATCTCAGTTTGCCGACATCTTTACCAAGGGACTCTCGCGAGAATTGTTTCAGTCTTTTCGGTCCAGTTTAACCGTCTGCTCCGCTCCCGATCAAACTGCGGGGGACTCTTAGAGATAATATTAGAGATAGTGTTTATATTTGAATTATATTGTTTGATATTATAGATAGGATCGTTTCCATAATTATCTCTTTGTAATTTGCCCTATATAAAGGGTATTGTACTCTTCATATTATTCAAGCAATTATAACGATCCATAAACACTTTTAAAATTATCTCATAGTTAGGAAAGGAGTTGTGGCGTAACTTTTTACCCTTTTACCTACTATTCTCTTGTAATTTGTTATGATTCCCCATTATTGGATATATTATTATGTTGAAAAAAAAATTGTTAATATATTTCATTTTGGAGAAGCATATCAAATGATATACAATATACAATAACATCACTTTTCATTTTGAATGCAATCGTATAGATTTTAATGATCAACAGAAATACATTATTGTTTTCATTATTAAAAACACATATTCATAAGATATTACTATACGACAAATGCCATATATGTATAAACTTATAGTGTTTTGATCCTTTCTTATTATTAAAATAGAGCATAAAGTTTTTAAGTTAACGTTCATAAACGGTCCATGTAAGTACATAATTTATATAAAACCATAGATTTAATCTTTTAGAATATAATTTATACGAATGTTCGAATTTCTAAAGACTAAAACTATAAGTTGTTCATATCAATTACTCAAGTTTTTAATTAAAAAAAACGGTAAGAGCATTCACAATAGCTTCCCCATCTTCTATCCACCATCCACTCACAACCATATATTACACTAAATATTATTACAGTTTTTATCTCCTTCACACACAACCACTTTCAACAAATATTAAAATATATATACTAGAAAAACTTTTTTCCCAAAATATTTCCAAATATCCTCAAATATACTGATAAACAATACGTTTCTCATTTTCTTCATTCACAACTACATAAAATTAATAAAAAAAAAATATGTGATTTCGTCTCAAAATATTTTGGGGGCCAAATATGAAATGCTGAGGAGAGGACAGAGGTGAAGGCCACTTTAAAAAGGAGTAAACGTGACTAGGTTAATGGATAAGCTTCGGGGTAATTTAGTAAAATAAGAAAATATGAAGGTTCTTTATTGTTTCTGGAAAGTGGAAGATTGAAATTTTAGGAGGCAAAAAGTGAAAAAGTTAGACATCATTTCTTTATTTGATTACATGTCCTTAGTTGGGCCACTCTCGGTTTGTTTTTATTTTTTATAGTTGCTATTCAAACATATTTTTATTTTTAAAATCAGTTTGTGTTAGTATCTACGTATTAAAAAACACATTTGTGGAGTGTTGAGATTGTTGATATCTTCCTAGAAAAGTGGTCGTTCTCATTTTAAATCAAACATTACTAGTAGAGTACCCGCGCGATGTAGCAGGAAACACAAACACTTCTAATGGTGTATATGGTTCTGTTAAGTTCGATTATTAGCCTCAACCGAAACTAAAATCAAAATTCATCAATTAATCAATCTTATTAGATTATCGATTTTAGTCCGGTTTAGTTAATTTTGGTGAATAACAAAAACAAACTTTGGCTAATTTTTTTTGTGTAGAAGTACATGAAATGGAGGTATAAATACATGAAATAGAGGTAAAAATAGCCCTGTAAACGAACCGAATGTTCATGAGCTGTTAGTGAACTTGTTCGGTGGAAAGTTCGTTTATGTCGTTTATTTAATAAACGAACAATCACGAACAAAAAAAAATTGTTCGTTTAGTTAAATGAGTGAACATGAACAAACGTTGAGTTTCTTCAATTATGTTCGTGAACGTCCGTTTATGTTCGTTTATTTACGCATGTTTAAGTTTATTAATTATATACGTAGTTATATTTACATAAATACAAACATAAATTGGGCTCAAGCTACTTGTATAAATATATAACCAATTAGTAATTGGGTTTTTTCAGTAATACGAAATCGCTAACATTTAATATGTTTGTGAATGTCCGTTTATGTTCGTCGGTGAACTGCTCGTTTAGGTTTAAACGAACGAACATAAACGAACAAGAACATGACAAATTTCTTAATGAACAAACATGAACATAAAAATGTGTTTGATTATGTGTTCGTGTTCAGTTAAAATTAAATGAACATTTGGTTCGTTTACATGCCTAGGTATAGAAGCTAAAAATTTCAAAACCCCCTCTATTTATACCGCCACTACAATTCATAAACCTATCTACTCAGCTTCAAACCATATTAGAGTATAATTTGCTATATACTTTTAATTAAAATTTTGATTTTTTACGTGATTAACAATATCTAGAGGTGAACAATAATTGAAACTCAACCGAAATCGAACAAAAACATACAAAATCGAACATAAAATTAACCAAAACCGAGTTAACCTAATATCGGTTTTTTTTGTACCCTAAGTTAACCAAAATTAACAAACCAAAACTGAACCATTCATACATGTATATCCTTTATACATCCATTACATGTATTTATACCTTCATTTCATATGCTTGTAAGCAAAATTTTAACTAAAGTTTGGTTTTGGTTATTAACCAAAATTAACTAAACCGAACTAAAAATGACAATCTAACCAAATAGAATGAACCAATTAACCGGTTGGTTAACAAGATTGATAAGCCGATAATGTCGATTTTTGTTTCGGTTGAGGCTTATAACCAAACTGAACCTAACCCAACTATGAACCATTAGAAGTGTCTGTGTTTCATACCACATCGTGCGGGCATACTGTTATGAATATATTAATGGGTCTGTTTCAGTTTAACTAATTTGGGTTAACTATGGGTACAAAAAGAAAACACTAACCAATTTTAAGTTAAATCGGATGTTTTCAGTTTTCAATAGATTTTGGTTCAGTTTTGTCAGATTTTTGGTTTGGCTTCGGTGAACGGTTTAGTTATTGCTCACTCCTATATATCGTTAATCACGTAGCACATAAAGATTTTTTAAATAAAAAATGGCAATACTATACTCAAATTAAAGATAATAAAATGCTCATTATTATGATGTATTTTTTTTCTTTTTATAAAAGTATAAATGTATTAAAAAATATGACTATTTAAAATCATGGGGGTGGTTTGCTTAAAATATGAAAAAAAAAGTTTAACTATAATTTAAATAAACAAAAATTAAGTAAAGTTTAAAGGATTAAAGTGTAAATAAGATAGGGTATTAAAATGTAAATAATGTATGAATGAGTGAATGACTATTTTACCCTCATTTTAGGGTTATTAATGAAAAATAAGTTCTTAACTTTTGGGTATCTTAAACTACCCCTCACTCATGCATTATAATATATCAAACATTATATGTAAAGTTAGGTTTTTAAGTATAGGATTAAAAATTGAGTAAATTGCTTGATTGGTCCTTGTGTTTTCTAGATCTCGTACGTTTAATCCTGAGGGTTTTAAATTTACATAGTTGCTCCTGATGGTTCGAAATATGTTCAAGAGTGGACCTGATGGTTGCATTTTCATAACATGAATTGTCATTACTGGCTAACGTCGTTAAATTTTCCAGTTAAATTGTGTATAATGACCAATTTACCCTCACCACCATTTATATAACCTAAACAATTATTTTATAGGACCACCATCACTACCACTATCACCACTGGTGATCTTCACCATCTCCGGCGAAATTGGGCGGAACTGAATGAATGCAACAACACCACCCGTCCCCACCCCCTTTTTTCTGCACCACCGTCCCCCTCCCCTTTTCAGCCAACAAGAGTTAATAGGGGTTCACGAGAGAGGGTAGGTTTGTCAGAAACTATTGATGCCTGAGCATACGGACTACTAATGCTTCGTCTAGACCCGGTTGGATTTTAGAACGTGAATGTAGGCGGAATTTTGATTAATGACTTTATTGTTTCTTTGGATCCCTCTGTTATTATTCATCATTTTTTCAATCTCGAACCAAAATATTTCACAACCCCGAACTTTGATGCTGTGATACTTTAATACCACCCAGGTTTGTTTGTTGCTCGGTTCTTCATTAAGTTAGGAAAGAGTGATGATGTGATGCTTTAATTTTGAACCAAAAATTGATTTGGCTATTGATGAAGCTAGTTATGCTAGATCAACAAATGGGTGGTATTATATTTGGTGAGGTGCAGCAAAGGTGTACGGTGGTGAGGTGAACAATGGTGACGGGATGAGAGTTGTGGAGTAGGAGATGATGATGTTTGGTGGTGTGAGATGGTAGTGGTGGTGGTGTGGGTAGATTTATTATTGTTTTATTGATTGAGGGTAGCTTTGTCATTTTACACGAACTTAACTGAAATTTTTAACGGCGTTAGTTGGTAAGGACCACTATAGTTACAAATTCCAAATAATGGGATCACACGAGTACAATTTGTAAACCTTTATGACCAAGTTTGTAAATATTAAAGTATAGGGATCAAGCGTGCGAGATCTGAAAAGCACAGGGACCAACCAAGCAATTCACTCTTGAAAATTTAAATCAATGCTAACACATTGTGAATTTGTGATCAAATTATAATAAACTAGTAGAGTGCCCGCGCGATGCAGCAGGAAACACAAACACTTGTAAGGGTGTGTATGGTTCTGTTAAGTTCGATTATTAGCCTCAACCGAAACTAAAATCAAAAGTCATAAATTAATCAATCTTATTAAACAATTGGTTCCTTGGTTCGATTAGTATTGTTAGATTATCGGTTTTAGTCCGGTTTAGTTAATTTTGGTGAATAATAAAAACAAACTTTTGCTAATTTTTTTTGCCTAGAAGTACATGAAATGGAGGTATAAATACATGAAATAGAGGTAAAAAATAGCCCAGTAAACTAACCGAATGTTCATGAGTTGTTCGTGAATTTGTTCGGTAGAAAGTTCGTTTATGTCGTTTATTTAATAAACGAACAATCCTGAACAAAAAAATTTGTTCGTTTAGTTAAATGAGTGAACATGAAGAAACGTTGAGTTTGTTCATTTATGTTCGTGAACATCCGTTTATGTTCGTTTATTGATGCCTGTTTAAGTTTATTAATTACATATGTAGTTATATTTACATAAATACAAACATAAATTGGACTTTAGCTACTTGTATAAATATATAACCAATTAGTAATTGGGTTTTTTCAGTAATACGAAATCGTTCACATTTATTATGTTTGTGAACGTCCGTTTATGTTCGTTGGTGAACTGTTCGTTTAGGTTTAAACAAACGAACATAAACAAACAAGAACATGACAAATTTATTAATGAACGAACATGAACACAAAAATATGTTTGATTATGTGTTCGTGTTCGTTAAAATTAAATGAACATTTGGTTCGTTTACAGGCCTAGGTATAAAAGCTAAAAATTTCAAAATCTTTCTATTTATACCGCCACTACAATTCATAAAACTATCTACTCAGCTTCAAATCATATTAGAGTATAGTTTGCTATATACTTTTAATTAAAATTTTGATTTTTTACGTAAATAACAATATTTAGGGGTAAACAATAATTGAAACTCAACCGAAATCGAACAAGAACATACAAAGTCGAACATTAAATTAACCAAAACCGAGTTAACCTAATATCGGTTTTTTGTACCCTAAGTTAACCAAAATTAACAAACCAAAACTGAACCATTCGTACATGTATATCATTTATACATCCATTACATGTATTTATACATTCATTTCATGTGCTTCTAAGAAAATTTTTAACCAAAGTTTGGTTTTGGTTATTAACCAAAATTAACTAAATTGAACTAAAAACGACAATCTAACCAAATAGACTGAACCAATTAACCGGTTGGTTAACAATACTGATAAGCCGATAATGTCGATTTTTGTTTCGGTTGAGGCTTATAACCGAACTAAACCTAACCCAACCATGAAGCATTAGAAATGTCTGTGTTTCCTACCACATCGTGCGGGCATACTGTTATGAATATATTAATGAGTCTGTTTCAGTTTAACTAATTTGGGTTAACTAAGAGTACAACAAGAAAACGATAACCAATTTTAAGTTAAATCGGATGTTTTCAGTTTTTAATAGATTTTGGTTCAGTTTTGTCTGATTTTTTGTTTGGCTTCGGTGAATGATTTAGTTATTGCTCACTCCTATATATTGTTAATCACGTAGCACATAAAGATTTTTTAAATAAAAAATAGAGAAAATTGCTCGAATGGTCCCTGTGGTTTGCACTTTTTCACCTATAGTCCCTAAGTTTTCAAAATTACAGCTATAGTCCTGAAACAGTGAATTTTTTTTAACTCGGATAGTCCCTGGAGCTAACCGAGGTTAAATAATCCAGTTAAGTGAGTGTGAAATTACAAAACTACCCTTACTTTAATAAAAAAAATATACTAATTAATGTGGGTCCCACATTTCATCTTCCCCACTTCATCTTCTTCACCTCATCACATCAACAAATCACCACCACCACCCATCTCCACCCTCCACCACCACCCACTTCATTCTCCCCACCCACCATATCTCATCACCATCACCATCACCATCACCATCTGTATCAGAAACACCTGTTCGTCAAACCCTAACCCAGGACCTTCAAATTCAATAGTCGGTTATGGGATTGGTCAAAGAGAACTTCTGTCATGGGAATCTTGAATTTGACTCCCGATAGTTTTAGCAACGGAGGAAATTTTGACTTTGTGGGGTCCGCTATATCTCGTGTTAGGACCATGATATCTGAAGGGGCGGACATAGTTGATCTGGGAGCTCAATCGACACGTCTGATGGCAACCAAGATCTTAGTCCAAGAAGAACTAGATAGGTTAATCCCTGTTCTCGAAAATATTCTTGAATTACCCAAAATTGAAGGAAAACTGCTCTCTATCAACACGTTTTACTTAGAAGTTGCTTTAGAAGCGATTAAGAAAGGGGCTCATATAATCAATGATGTATCGGGTGGAAATCTAGATTCTGATATGTTTCGGTTAGTTGCTAATCTTAATGTTCCATATATCTCTATGCACATGAGAGGGGACCCATCCACAATGCAAAACAGCTTTTTTAATCGGTCCTTGAAGAAAGAGATTTTTGGGGGAGATTTGTGGTCGGGCTTCTGCTGGTGAGAGAGATCCAGCGACTGTTGCTGCTGTTACATGTGCGGTTTTGGGGTTTGGTTCGAGTGGGTGGTGGTGATAGGGTGGGGAAGATGAAGTTGGTGGTGGTGGTGTAGGGATTAAGGGTTTTTTTTATATATTAAATTATAAAACGTGGGGCCTACCAATGTTTTATTTTATTTTATTTGTTTTATAGAAAGGGTAGTTTTGTAATTTCATACCCACTTAACTGGATTATTTAACCTCAGTTAGCTCCAGGGACTATTCGAGTTAAAAAAATCACTATTTTCAGGACTATAGCTGTAATTTTAAAAACTTAGGGACTATAGGTGAAAAAAGTGCAAACCACAGGGACCATTCGAGCAATTTTCTCTAAAAAATAGCAATACTATACTCAAATTAAAGATAATAAAATGCTCATTAATATGATCTAAATTTTTTTTATTTTTTATAAAAGTATAAGTGTATTAGAAAAATATGACTATTTAAAATCATGAGGGGTAGTTTGTTTCAAATATGGAAAAGGAGTTTAACTATAATTTAAATAAACAAAAGTTAAGTAAAGTTTAAGGGATTAAAGTGTAATTAAGATAGAGTATTAAACTGTAAATAATGTATGAATGACTATTTTACTCTCATTTTAGGGTATTAATGAAAAATAAGTTTAGGGGCGGCAATTATTGACACGACCCGAACCCGACACGAAAAAAAAACAGTTTTGGGTCAAGTAACACGACCCGTTTAAAAAAACGGGTCGGGTTCGGGTCGACCCGTATTAAAAACGGGTCGGGTTCGGGTTGACACATATATAAAATGGGTTGACCCGTTAACCCGTTTAAGTATTTAGAAAAAAAATCTATTATATTTTTGTTTTTCTTTTTTCATTTCTATTTACATGGTTAGTTATAATTGTGTTATTTTTGGCACACTATATTATTTATTTGTCACACTTATATACTCATCATTAAACATTTTATTGATAACCCGCTTACAACCCAATAAACCGCTTTTATTTCATAAACATGTATGACTCATTTAAAAATATGGGTTAAACGGGTCGTTTTCGGGTTGACCCGGATTTTATGTGAGTCAGGTTAGGGTTGAAATAGTTGACACGAATAATAATATGGGTCGGGTTCGGGTTGCACATTTCAACCCATCAACCTGCGACCACGCAACCCGTAAATCCGCTAACCCACCAACCTGACACGATTGACACCCCTAAATAAGTTATTAACTTTTAGGTATCTTAAACTTTTTCTCACTCATGCATTATAATATAGCATAGATTATAGAAATCAATGCTTAAGATATTGTGATCACAATAAATTATTATTATAGATGAGAGAGGTAAAAGAGTAAGTAGACAAGTTTGTTAAAGTTTCTAGTACATCATTTTTTATTTATGAATAATATTATTATTGATAAGGTTATTTCAAAATGTTCATATTCTTAAACACTTTATCTATTTGTTGTGTACAGTTAGATTATGTATCTTGTTCTACGTTTGAGACATAGTGTTCATCCTGTTCTTTATATGTTTTATCCGTTTTACAGTGGGGTGTCAATTATATATTTTGTTGTTTTGCCCATTTTGTGTTTTAGCAATTTTGCTACGAAGAGTGTCTCAGTGTGTATGTTTGTATGTCCGTTTAAAGACGCATGGATCAATCATGCGGAAAGAGATATAGTCTTAACTAAGTTAGTAGCCATCTTCATAAAACCACTTGTTAGCACATGTTATTTGTGATTGTTTGGTTTTTTTGTATGTTAAGCTATTTCACTATTTTACAATACAAGTTTATGATTTATATGTTATTCAACCGTATCTGTCAGGGCCAGCTAATAGGGGGGGGGGGGGGGGGGGGGGGGGATCTCTTGTACATGTGTAGGTTATATAAATTAATGAAATTGATACATATATTTGTTTTATTTTCAAGATAGTTGAATAAACTACACATTTCAACAATTTTCTTATATTCGTATTTTTTTAAAATGATAAAAATGAATTATTAATCTTATTCTCGCATTAAACCTCTTCTGAAATGAACAATCCTCTATATATATTAAACTATATATTTAGAATATATATTTGTTTATTATATTTAAAAGTGTTATTGGCGGAGTTAGAAAAACTATTTTAATTTAATGTATTGATGTAGAGCTCTCAAGTTCAAATCTTGTCTTTATAGCTAAAATCTTATTTTTTTTTTAATTCATTTTCTATTGACATTTTGGCCCATAGTATTTTATGTCGTTCAAGGCCTAATTTTTTTTTTTTTTTTTTTTTTTTTTTTTTGGGGGGGGGGGGGTGGCCTTGGTATCTGATATTCGTATTTACGAATTTTCAAGTATGGAAATTTTATATATCTACACATATACTTGGTATGAAATGAATTAATTATTTGAATACATTCGATATAAAAGTTATATTTTTAGTTACCCTATCCGCTCACTAGGCAATAGGCACATAATATTACTAAATATATATTTTGTATTTGAGGTCATCAAAACCGTTCATATATTATATTTGTGATGTATAAAATATTTAAACTTTTATATTTCTTCTCAAATGTTGTATGCCATGCCAGTCATATTGGTTGGAGTATTACATAAAGACTAAAGTAAATGCTAATTTGCAACTATCTCTATACATTAGTAGGATCACTATCTTATTCTGATTTTTAAAGCCACTATCATAATAACTATTTAGTCGATTTCAATGGTGTCCAAACCGTCTTGTGGATTTCACCCCTTTATATCGTAACTAGTTTTTATCCTGGAGCGTCCCGGGTTGAAATATCTAATATGACATAATAAAATATATTATTATTATTATTATTAATATTTTAAACAAATCTCTGCCATAAGTTATCATATTGAAATATAAAAAAAACGAATCTCTGCGCTGAGGTATAAATCTAGTGCTATTACAAATGAATTCAGAAGTTTGTAATCGATCATTATAAAAAGAACTAACATGAAATAAGAAAAAAAAAAGTTAATTATTGAAATATCGAACGCATTAGTCTAAGGGTTATGTGATGCGTTAAAAAATTCATGGGTATATGATCGGGTATATAGTTCGGGTATTTGGGTATGTTGTTCGGGTAATCGGGTCGGATATCACCTAATCCCAGACCCGACCCAAACCCACAATTTTTTTTAAACTAATCCCAAACCCGACACAATACCTGTCGGTTTACAAAAAATAGTAATTTTTTTCTCCGTTTTTTATATAGCACTATGGTACTCGTTGGAAAGATAATAAAACGCTCGTTAATTTGATGTAATTTTTTTCTTTAAAAAATCTCGTATATAAAAAATATTAACGTTTAAAAGGTATGGGAGGAAACATGAGAGAAAAAAATAATAAAGTTTTAATATTTAGATTTAGTAGATTAGGTATTTAATAGATTAGCTTAAAAATTATAATAGATTAGGTTAAATCATATTTATTCCTTTTTTTTAATTGGTTTACACTTGCCACATCACATCCTATGTGGCATCTCTTAAAGAAGAGATTGCATAAGAGTATGACATGTAGGATTAATCTCTTTTCAATATATATATATATATAGACTAGCTGATTATTCCGGAAGTGTCCCGGGTTAAAAAATCTAATATGACTTAATAAAATAAAGATAAAAGAAGTAAACATTCTCAACCACTTTTAATGCTAAAGAAAATTGTTCTAATGTTTATACTACGAAAATGAGCTCTCATGCTGCGTTCCCAGCAGATTAAAAAAATCTCAACCTCTTTTAATGCTAAGCATATCGTTACAGCACATGAACATGGGCAATTCATATATGTAATAGTAGGTTTAAAAACATATATACTATCATAACACGATTAGTACTTGCCTATATATGATTAATAAATCACCTAAACACGTGTGTGTTTTTTTTTGCATGAACAAAAACTCACTAAAAAAACATTTTTTTCGTTTTTTGTATAGCACTATGGTGCTCGTTGGAAAGATAATAAAGCGATTGTTAATTTGGTGTAATTTGTTTTTTCAAAAAAAATGTCATACATAAAAGTTACTAACGTTTAAAAATTGTGAGTGGAAAATAAGGAAAAAATAAAGATAAAAATATTAATTAAAATATTTGAAATTTTAAAATAATAATTAACATTTAAAAATGTGAGAGAAAAATAAGGAAAATATATTAATTAACATATTTGAAATTTGAAGATAATATAGATATAGATTTTATTTAAAAAAGAAAATAAACATTTAAAAAATTTATCTTTTATTTAAAATAATAAATTCAATACTATCACCTCAAAGTGCCACATGGCACATTCATTGAATGCCACCTCATAAAAATTCAAAATCTTTTATTATAAGTTATAGATTATAAAGTCGAAACTTGAACACAAGAAATTGATAAGCTTTCCAAATTATTATTCTTTCTACGGTTTCCATATACACTTAATCTTTCGAATCTTTGTTGCGGAGTCGATAAATTATACGACCTCTGGTTGAATCATAACTACTTACTTCAATTTTGACTCTATCTCCTGGCAATATTCGTATAAAACTACGTAGGATCTTTCCTGAAACATAACCTAAAATCATATCTTCATTATCTAAACGAATCCGGAACATGCCGTTGAAAAGCGATCCCGTAATTAAACCTTTAGATTTCATAAATTGTGTTTAACCTTTATATTTTATACCAAGATCTAAAGAGGGGCTACAAATATTGGTAAACCCGACCATGTTATAAATATAGTAAATATGTTTTCGCGTTGTTCAAATTTTGTAATATATACAATGTTAAAGTGAAAACTAATGAACTACGAATAACATCTTCAATCTCTTTTTCTTTTGTATTGTTGATTTGAAACAATGATTGAAAACTATATAGAACATTAAACAAGAGTAAATCAAAAACTCGTCCAACCAAATGTGTATTCTCCTGACATGATTGAGGAGAACCTCAAAAAGCCATTGATTCTTAGGCTATTATGTTAAGAGTACTTGAACCGAGTAAAGCTCTCCTTTAAAGGAAATCGATATGAGCCTCACAAGTGTTGGGCATCAAGATCGTATTCAATTGATTAAGGATTCATTGAAAAGGAATGCAAAACATAGTTTGACGGTGACGGTGATGTTGCAACATAAATTACGCACAAAAACAATGTGTTCACAAAAAGAATTGATAGTCGAAATATATAATATGGCATTAAATCCAGTGGCTAATCATGTTGATTATATTTTTAAACATGGGTCAAGACTTAGAACTTAATCATGTTTATTCAATCAATAACATAAACATAAGCATCAAATAAGAGATACTTACATGTGGGAATGGTAAACTTAGCGGATGGTGGTGCGGCCATGACTTCGTTATGATGTTCTTGGTTCCACTTTATGGTGTCACTTTTAGATGGATTATTAGAGTGTGTATGAGTGTTCTTGTATATGGTGTTTTATAAGCTTCTCATAGCACTTATTATGGACATCAAAAGGGCAATCCTACATATTCTAACTTATGTCATTATTCTCATCAAATAATGACTTATAATTAATATAGGGATAGTGATGCAATTTCTATAGCAAACACGTTGGATCCAGAATTACAGAGCAAGATCAAAGCAAATAAACTTTTAGATAAAATCAAATCAACCACCATTTTCAACATTAAACCCACAATATAAAAGGTTCGAGATCCACAGACTTAGCTAACTACCAAACGGATAAAGAGCAATTCAAATAAAGTCAAAATGAAGATAAACTTGAGAACAAATAAAAGATAGCAATCTTTTTTTATTAACTTCCAGGTGGCTTTTTATTAACTTCTAGATGGCTCTCATGTGGGTCGGGTCTTGGGTCAGGTTCATCACGGGTCAGGTGGATCACCGACATCATTCTCCTCCTCTTCGAAAGGACTCGTCCTCGAGTCAAACGGGTCATCATCCTCAGGAACAAACGGCGACAGATCAGCAACATTGAACGTGGCAGAAACATTGTAGTGTCCCGGTAAATCAATTTTATAAGCATTATCATTGATGCGTTTAAGAACTTTAAACGGTCCATCCGCACGGGGTTGAAGCTTACCGAAGCGGCCTCCTGGAAAACGGTCTTTACTCAAATGGATCCACACAAGATCCCCTTCCTTAAAAACCACTCGTTTCCGATGTACATTCGCACGCTGTTGGTAGACAATGTTATTGTTTGTAATTTGCTCACGTACTTGCTTATGAATCAACTTGATTTGGTCAGCTCTCTCTTCACCTTCAGCACTAAAATGTGTAGTTGCGGGTATCGGTGTAAGATCCAATGGTGTAAACGGGTTCCTGCCATAAACAATCAAAAAAGGACTCATACCGGTAGATCGATTAGTGGATCGGTTATATGCAAATTCAGCTTGCGGAAGAACCATATCCCACTGTCGGGGATTATTACCAACAAGACTCCGCAGAAGATTCCCGAGGCTGCGGTTAGTAACCTCAGTTTGTCCGTCACTCTGAGGGTGGTGTGCACTACTAAAATGGAGACGAGAACCCAATCTTTTCCACAATGTTCTCCAAAAATGCCCAACAAATTTGACATCCCGATCTGAGGTTAAGGACTTAGGCACGCCATGTAACTTGACAATTTCAGCAAAGTATAAACGGGCTACTTGGCTAGCATCATACGTTTTAGCACACGGAATAAAATGCGCCATTTTAGAGAAACGATCAACTACCACCATAATTGAATCCTTTTGTCGTTGTGTACGGGGAAGACCAACAACAAAGTCGAGACTAACATCCTCCCATGGGCCCTCCGGTACTGGAAGCGGAGTATAAAGACTGGCATTTGAATGTTGAGTTTTAGCGATATGGCATATACGACAACGGTCAATGATGCGTGCAACATCCCCACCCATCCTAGGCCAAAAAAATCTCTCTTGTACTAGCTTGAGAGTCTTGTCCCGTCCGAAGTGCCCCGCTAAACCTCCCTGGTGGCTCTCTAAGATGATAGCGTCCCGCAAAGAACACCGCGGTACACATAGTCGGTTTCCCCGAAACAAAAACTCATCATGGAGTATATAACCTTTCATGGGTGCTGTGTGACAACCCTCCCACACCCCCGAAAAGTCCGGGTCAGCCGGATAAAGACCTCGAAAAATCTCAAACCCTTCGACTTGGACTAGTAGTGAAGTAAGTAAGGCGCGTCGTCGGCTCAACGCATCAGCAACAGTGTTATTTACCCCTGCTTTGTGCTTAATAACAAAAGAAAAGTCTTGTAGATATTCAACCCATTTCGCATGGCGCGGATTAAGCTTATGTTGCCCATTAATAAACCGCAACGCCTGATGATCCGAATACAAAACGAACTCGCCCGGTAACAAATAGTGGCGCCAATATTCCAGACTTCTAATAATAGCATAAAATTCTTTATCATAGGTGCTATACTTTTGTTTTGCTTCGCTGAGTTTCTCGCTAAAAAAAGCGATGGGTCGAGTTTCTTGACTTAAAACGCCACCAATTCCCAACCCGGATGCATCACACTCAACTTGGAAAGTAACATGAAAGTTAGGTAAGGCTAAGACAGGGGCTTGGGTGACCTGCTTCTTTAATTCCTCAAATGCCTTAGTAGCCCCAGTAGTCCAAATAAAAGTACTACCTTTCAAACAATCAGTTATGGGGGCAACAATAGAGCTGAAGTTCCGAATAAAACGACGATAAAAAGAGGCCAAGCCGTGGAAACTACGGACTTCATGAACTGAAGTAGGAATAGGCCAAGTTGTGATCGCCTCAATCTTTGATTCATCCATTCGTATTCCGTGTTTAGATATGAGATACCCCAAAAAAAGAACCTCTTGTGAAAGAAAATGACATTTAGTCCGATTAGCATATAGTTTTTGGTCTCGAAGAACAGTAAAGACCTGCCGAAGGTGACGAAGATGTTGCGGTATGTCTTGACTAAACACTAAAATGTCATCGAAATAAATGACAACACAATGGCCGATAAGAGATTTAAACACATGATTCATCAGTCGCATAAAAGTGCTCGGAGCATTCGAAAGGCCAAAAGGCATGACCATCCACTCATAAAGCCCGTCTCGAGTTTTAAACGCTGTTTTCCACTCGTCCCCGGGGCGCATCCGAATTTGGTGATATCCACTGCGTAAGTCAATCTTCGAGAACACCGATGCGCCATGTAATTGGTCAAGTAGGTCCTCGAAACGTGGTATAGGAAACTGATATTTTATAGTGATTTTATTGACCGCCCGACTGTCAATACACATTCGATAGGCTCCTCCAGGTTTTGGTACTAGCAACGCCGGAACGGCACACGGGCTCATGCTCTCCCGGATAAGCCCCTTGTCGAGGAGCTCGGTAACCTGTCGATGCAATTCTTCAAACTCTTTAGGGTTCATCCGATAGGCAGGTTTGTTCGGAATAACGGCACCAGGAACAAAATCAATACAATGTTGAACCTCGCGCATGAGGGGTAACCCCGAAGGTATATCATCCGGAAACACCTCCCTAAACTCATCGAGGAGGGGCTGTACCGCGAGTGGCGGCGTGTCAGATTGAGTATTTTGCTCCATAATCACAAGAGAATATATAAATGGAGGGGTGGAATGTCTTGTAAAGTCAATAAATGCTGATTTTGTGAGGACTAATGCTTCTGTACCTGCTTCACGAGTATCTAAAGGAACAAGCATGATGTTGACGCCATCTTTTTTAAAAGAGTATGTATTTTTGAACCCGTCATGTTTCGTTCGCCTATCGTATTGCCACGGTCGCCCCAACAACACATGGCAAGCATCCATGGGAATGACCTCACACCACACTTCATCAACATAACGATTACCAATTGAGAACTGAACGAGACATCGCTGATTAACCTTAACGACATTCCCTTTCTTTAACCAAGTTAACTGATACGGGTCAGGGTGAGCTTCCGCCTTGAGGCCAAGTTTTTCCACCATACTTGATGCCACCATGTTCTCGCAACTTCCCCCGTCAATAATAATAGTACAAACTTTCCCCTTGGAAGTACCTTTCGTTCGAAAAATGTTATTGCGGAGCCATAGAGTATCGTCAACAACGGGGGCGGTGGTCGTGCTAAGGACTCGTTGACAGATCAATGACTCCCCTTTATCGGGATAAACGACCTCCTCATATTTTTCAGTTTCTTCTTCCTTATCAGTATCATACACGGGAAATGTATCTTCGGTGAGTGTAACAAGGTGTTTATTTGGGCAGTCCCGAGCAAAATGCCCCAACCCATGACACTTAAAACATTGGCTTAGCCGTGTGGAAGTATTGGACGAGCTGGTTGTGCCACGCGAGGTTTCAGCTTTGATTGGGCTGAACCGATTCTCGGGTGCAAAAGATGTAGGAACACTAGAGGTCTCGGCTTTGATTGGGCCGAGCTTAGCAGGTGTGTTCCTGATTTTGAACTTAAGTTGTTTTTCTACCTTCAAGGCTAACCTGCAAACATCATTAAAGCTCCAATAGGGCTGAAGTTGAACCATATCTGAGATATCGGGGCGTAATCCCCCTATAAATCGAGCGATGACCTGCTCTTCTTCTTCTTTTGCCATGCATCTCAACGGTAGAGGTCCGTTGGGCTAAATTATGATAGTCCAAAAACGCTTCTTGTCGAAAATTGACTGGCAAAAACTTTTCACGTAACAACTTCTTCATTTTATCCCATGTCTCAACCTTTGATCTCCCCTCCCGGGCCCTTTTCTTCTTTATGTGGTCCCACCACAAAGACGCATATTTACGTAATTTAATTGCAACGAGTTTTACCTTGTATTTATCGGAGATGTCTCGAAGATCAAAGATGCGTTCCACCGTACTGAGCCAATCAATAAACTCGTCGGGTTGTGCCCGACCATCAAATTCAGGGACTTCGATCTTCACCCCCATATTGCGAAGTGGATCGTAGTCATGACGTTCTCGTTCTCGTTGTCGACCCCGTCGACCAAAAGGATTTCCGTTACCTTCATCGCTATCCCAGATAACAGAGTCGGTTTCGGTCTCCTCATTACGTTCCTCCCGTTGCAACTCCAAGTCCCGGACTAGTTGTTGCAACCTCGCAATCTCTGCGATGTCACGTGGGTCCCTCCGGTCATCGTCGTTGCCTCGGCCGGCGTCTCTACGGGGATGTTGACAAAGTGCTCCTCCACGTTCTGCCATTAAATCTTTGCTGAGCTCTGATACCAACTGATGCAATTTCTATAGCAAACACGTTGGATCCAGAATTACAGAGCAAGATCAAAGCAAATAAACTTTTAGATAAAATCAAATCAACCACCATTTTCAACATTAAACCCACAATATAAAAGGTTCGAGATCCACAGACTTAGCTAACTACCAAACGGATAAAGAGCAATTCAAATAAAGTCAAAATGAAGATAAACTTGAGAACAAATAAAAGATAGCAATCTTTTTTTATTAACTTCCAGGTGGCTTTTTATTAACTTCTAGATGGCTCTCATGTGGGTCGGGTCTTGGGTCAGGTTCATCACGGGTCAGGTGGATCACCGACATCAGATAGTAACATCATATTGGTTAATTAAAATAATAAATGATCAATTAGGCCATAATTATATGAAAGTCTAACTTTCTCCCACTTGGCCGATTGATCATTTTATGATGAATGTTTAAGTAAGTTTTGTCCATAAATGATAAGGTGCACACAAACATTAGCATAGACAAAACAAAGCATTTGAGGAAATTATAATCGTTCATACACACTATATGCTATTACACTAGGTCTTTATTAAAACCCATTCTCATTATAAGTTCTTGAAAAGTCTTGGGTGGTAGACCTTTTGATGCAGTTTCGGAAGCGATCAAATGGCTCAAGAACAAATAGTAATCAAAGACGATAAACGAACCATAGGTTCCATGAACAATGTTCATATAAATTTTATTCAACCAAAAACTGAAAAACAATAAACCAATAAATCCTAATTTATACTAGAACCTAACAACCGTAGAGATAAACACTAAAAATTAAAAGATAAACATAAATAAACTTTCAAAATTCGAATAAGAAGATAATCCTGCATCATACTCCCCGTCTTCGAAAAAAACTCGTCCTCGAGTTTTGCCTTCAGATCAAAGCCACCTGGATCAAAAGGAACATCAACCCGACTTTGAATTATTATTATCATGACCCACATAAACAACTTAACTTCATGGGTCATCTCGCCTGACTCAAGACCTATACCACCTTGGATCAAATGGAGTAGAAACTAAATTATAAACTTTGTTTGCATCGGGATTAGGTTGCCAACCAGTAGACTTGTACTTGGTCTTCAATTGGAATACAATATTTTTCTCACGTAGTCCATGGCTCTCCATCGATTGACAACACAGCCCAAGCCCACAATTAGATTTTAACTTAGTAGACATTTCAAGTGGCCCTTCTTTATCTAACCAACTAACCTTATTCAAACTCTCCATTCCATGCATCCCACTTGAGATATGACTAGACCACGTGCACTCACCAAAATAAACAATATCTTGTGCATCTTTAATATTTTCATTATTTTGAAAATCACATGCAGATGGAATATTCAAATTACTAGTTTATACCCCGGAAGCGTTCTGGGTTGAAAAATCTAAGTAAAGTGAATAAAATTAGAAGTATCCAAACTATAAAAATAGCATCTGCCAATATATGATTAATTAATATTATTATTATTATTATTATTATTATTATTATTATTATTATTATTATTATTATTTTAAACAAATCTCTGCCATAAGTTATCATATTCTAATATAAAAAAAAGGTAATTGGGTCAGGTATCATCTAATCCGAGACCCGACCCAAACCCACGATTTTTTTAAACTAATTCCAAACCTGACACAATACCTATCAGGTTACAAAAAATAGTTGTTTTTTTCTCCGTTTTTTATATAGCACTATGGTACTCGTTGGAAAAATAATAAAACGCTCGTTAATTTGGTGTAATTTTTTTTAAAAAAATCTCGTATATAAAAGATATTAACATTTAAAAGTTATGAGAGGAAACATGAAAGAGAAAATAAAAAAGTTTTAATATTTACATTTAATAGATAAGGTATTTAATAGATTATGTTAAATCATAGTTAAATCATATTTTTTCCTTTTTTTTTAATTGGTCTAGAGTTGCCACATCACATCCTATGTGGCATCTCTCAAAAAAGAGATTACCTAATATTATGACATGTCATTAAAAATGCTTTGGTTTATTATATATGTATAGATATAGATATAGACTAGCTTTTATCACAGGAGCGTCCCGGGGTTGAAAAATATAACAATTCTAATAATACTAATACTAATAGTAATAATTATTACCCTTGTAATTAAATAAATGAAAAAACAACCTTGCTATAAGGTGACACCATGTGTTGCAGTGTTGCGCGATTCTTTCTCATAGCTTCTCTTGATTAAGTATACCTATGCATCTTTAAAAGAGTAAAATTCCAATGAAAGCATGGCGATTGAGCTGAATTTCAACATCGTAGATAACAACCTGGTTTAAAATAAAATACATTATTAATGAATAACCTAAACACTTTGTGTTTTTTTCTTGTATGAACGAAACCCACAAAAAATAGTTGTTTTTTTCTTCGTTTTTTATATAGAACTATGGTACTCGTTGGAAAGATAATAAAACGCTCGTTAATTTGGTGTAACTTTTTTCTTTAAAAAATATCGTATATAAAAGATATTAACGTTTAAAAATTATGGGAGGAAAATAAGAGAGAAAAATTTAAATTTGTTTTTAAATTCCTTTTTCCTAAAATAACTCAATTTAAATTTAGTAGATTAAGTTTTATATTATTATTTATTTATTTTTAATTTGCCACATGTCATGACACATGGCACACTCAAGGAGGAGAATGCCTCCTTGAATGTCATGTCATTAAAATGGCTTTCTAAGGCCTCCATTGAATATCATCTCATCAATATTCAATTCTTTTATTATAAGTTATAGATTATAGATTAGCTACACCAACAATTTTAGACATCTCAATCTTTTCTTTTCTTTGAAACTTGGAATTCGTAATATATCCCACATTTTTCTCTTCATTTTTAAAATTTAAATTCCCCACATATTGCAAACTTTGCAAATCAAGAACCAATTCTTCTATAATTGTCGTCAATGTTTTTGAAACATCCAAAACCTCCCAGAATTTCGGCACTTTAGTTGAAGTTTGCAGACCCATAGCATCTTCTTCATCCTCTTTTGTTCGATCATCTCTAATGGTGACCGCACTGTCGGTAACAACCGTAGCACAATCTTGGACTTCCGCAAGACCATTAGGAGCTACCGAAAAACCATCATCTTTCATCAATAATTAATTAAATAATGGTTTGTCTTCTTGGTCAGTAACTCTATTAAGAACTTTGTGCACAAACAAACATTCTTCCTTGTTCGGATCAATCCGTCTTCATCGAATCTGGGTTTTCCTTCTGATAAACACTCATGATTGATAGGTTCGAAGAACCGGGGGTGGAAATTGTTAGCATATAATATTTGATTTATCATAAGTGTATATTATACTAGCTTATATCCCGGGAGCGTCCCGGGTTGAGAAATCCAAATAAAGTGAATAAAATTGGAAGTATCTAAACTATAAAAATGGCATCTATATAACAATTATCTGTTGGAGAGCGTCCCGGGTTGAAATGTCTAATATGACATAATAAAATATCTAATATGGCAACATAATTAATGACTTGCCAATATATGATTAATAATTATTATTATTATTATTATTATTATTATTATTATTATTTTAAACAAATCTCTGCCATAAGTTATCATATTCTAATTTAAAAAAATGGGGTAATTGGGTTGGGTATCACCTAATCCCAGGCCCGACCCAAACCTACAATTTTTTTTAAACTAATTCCAAACCTGACACAATACCTGGCCGGTTTCAAAAAATAGTCGTTTTTTTCTCCGTTTTTTTTATATAACACTATGGTACTCGTTGGAAAGATAATAAAAAGCTCGTTAATTTGGTGTCATTTTTTTCTTTTAAAAATCTCATATATAAAAGATATTAAAGTTTAAAACTTATGAGAGGAAACATGAGAGAGAAAATAATAAAATTTTAATATTTAAATTTAGTACATTAGGTATTTAATAAATTATATTAAATCATATTTAAACCATATTTATTCTTTTTTTTAATTGGTCTAGAGTTGCCACATCACATCCTATGTGGCATCTCTTAAAAGAGAGATTGCATAATATTATGACATGTCATCAAAATGGCTTTGGTTTATTATATGTATAGATAGATATCCTAAGTCTAGAATAGAAATAAGTGAACCATTGTGTCACAAGTTAATTATAAGTAGTTATCATAGTTTGAAGGGTCATGTCTATTAGAGACACACCCATTAGCCAAGTATAAATAGGCTTGTACCCCATCATTTGTTTTTTTTTTTTTTTTTTTTTTGAACGGCAAAATATTAAGGGTACCCCATCATTTGTAAATTGTATGAAACTTTCTTTGTTTATAAAACACTTAGTTTCTCTCAATCATTCCCTCAAACGATCCCGAGATCTCACATTTGGCATCAGAGCATAGGTTAATCATATTGTTCCATTTATCACGAAGAAGAAGACGTCCAGTGTAATCCCCTGTTTTCATTCCGAAAACAGAGACAGTCGTGATCGGTCGAACAAACCGTTGGAACAATTAGAGAAGTTCCTTATTTCCACCTCCTTATAACTTTTTACAAAAAGTCATAAGGAGTTTTGAAAAGTTACTCTCTACTTACTTTTCAAAAACTCCTTTTTCATGTTATAAAATCTCATAAGTAGAAGTCATAAGTCACCTTTTCCAAACACTTTTTTAACTTATCAACTTTTTGGAAAAGTAATAAGTTATAAGGAGGTGGAAATAAGGAGAGCCAAACATGCTCTTAATCAAGGCCGAACAGAATTAAGAAAGTTCAATAGACGAAGTATAACTGTTCAGAGAAGAAGAAACAGAACCGGATTGACAGATTCCGGCCAAAACAGTTTTCCGGCGAGACACCGGAATCAACAAAGAATCGATTAAACGCGATTAAAGACGGTTATAACTATCCCTTCCCCTTTATACTATCAGAATCGAATACAAAAAATCTTAATTAAACCGGAAAATCAAAACTTTTTGTGTTACTCTGTTCTTGTTCACCAAGAAGTTTTTCCCGCCAAAATTTTATAAAACCAAAACAAGTCTTTAAAGATTCAAACGTTTGATCCGAACAATCACCGGTACAAAACAATTCGTTTTTATAAAAAAGAAATATCAAAATCCTATCAAAGATTAGTTTTTTTTTCGAGTTAAAAAAAAACCAAAACTTTTAGAAATCTTTTGAAACCTTTCGTATTCGATCATTTGATTTGAAAAGGATTCAAATCAGTGTTGTGGAACAAAAATTGTTTTTCGTTCCATCAATTGTTCGATAAAAAACATAAAACTTTTCTTGATCGAAGTTGGGCAGTAGTATTGTAAAGAAGAGTTTGACTTTGAAAAGTCAATATATTATTTTAAAAGAACAACGTAGGATACTCTGCTTATTTCGAAAAACAGTAGTTTTTTAATAGAAAAGTCAAACATATTTGACTTTAAGTATTTGGGAGGATTTCAAAAAAGGGAAGAACCATCTTTTAAAAAAAGTATATGATTTAGAAAATTAAATAAAAAATACAAAAAAGGGAGGAACAGTTCTGATTTGCCTTGCAACCGAAGGACCAGTTCCTAGAACAGTTGGTTTGATTTGCTTGACAACCGAAAAACCCCGTTATTGGTTTTGATTTGTCCTGCAACCGAAAGCCCCATTACTGTTCTCGGCACGCAACAATTGGTTTGATTTGTTAGACGACCGAAAGACCCAGTTAGTAGGTTTTGATTCGTCTTACAACCGAAGACCCCGTTATTGTTGTGATAGAAAGGAATAGTTGGTTTTAATTCGTTTTAAACGACTGAAAGACCCCGTTACTATTCTCGGAAGTAAGATTTAGATTTGCTACGCGACCGAAAAACCAGAAGAAGATAATTTGATCCGAAGTCATTGAGGCTGATATCAAATTAATCCAAAGCAAGGTTGATATTGATTTGATCCGAGGCTAGCAAAGTTGATATCAAATCAATCCGAAACCAAAGAAGTTAAAGTTACGTTAGTGTATTTACCAATATTGGAAAGAAGAAAAAGAAGACACGAACAATGACTAAGTCATAAGAGAAGAAGGAACGTCAATGACCTTCCAATGCCCAACTCTAAGTTCCACGAATTACACTATTTGGGCAGTAAAAGTTAGAGCAATCTTCAACGTACATGGAATTTGGGAAGCAATAGAACCAACAGGTGAAGTCGATGCAAAGAAAAATGCCAAAGCTATTGCTTATCTTTATCAAGCCATGCCAGAAGAACTAGTATTTCAAATCGCTCATCATACAAACGCTAAAGACATTTGGGAAGATTTGAAAGCAAGATATGTAGGAGCAGACAGAGTCAAAGAAGCAAGAATGCAAACACTCGAATCAGACTTTGAAGCTCTAAAGATGAAAGACTCAGAATCACTAGATGATTTTACGGGCAAAATTAGTAAACTTGTCTCACAAGCCAACAATCTTGGATCTACAATTGATAACAAAAGATTAGTAAGGAAACTACTTAGTTCAGTACCAGAAAAGTACATCCAAATTGTTGCTGCAATCGAACAGTTTGCCGATCTTAATACTATGCCATTTCAAGAAGCTATCGGAAGACTAAAGGCATACGAAGAACGCATCAAGAAACCAGAAGAAGGTGAATCACATAGTAAACTCTTATTCACCAAAGAAGATGCTAAAGGAAAATTCAAGGAAGATAAATGTGAACATTGTGGTCATGCAAATTCAAGTCAAGGACGTGATAAAGCTAAAAAAATGGAAGACTTGGAGAAACAAAGACAATAGGAGGTACCAACAAAACAAGAGCTATATAAGATGCTACAATTGCAATGATTTTGGACACCTCAAACACGAATGTCCAAAACTAAAAGAAAAAGAGGAAGCTCATCTAATTCAATGTGAAGAAGTTGGACCAGTAATGCTATAAGCAAGACGCAATGAAGATGATCAAGACCCTACTGTGAAGCATGAAAGATAAATCAAAATTAAGGGGGAGAATGTTAGCATATAATATTTGATTTATCATAAGTGTATATTATATATCCTAAGTCTAGAATAGAAATAAGTGAACCATTGTGTCACAAGTTAATTATAAGTAGTTATTATAGTTTGAAGGGTTATGTCTATTAGAGACACACCCATTAGCCAAGTATAAATAGGCTTGTACCCCATCATTTGTAAATTGTATGAAACTTTCTTTGTTTATAAAACACTTAGTTTCTCTCAATCATTCCCTCAAACGATCCTGAGATCTCACAGAAATAGCATGGAGGATGCTCCTCCTCCTCGTTCTCACCGTCCCTGACGATGGTTTCCGACTCGGTTTCCTTCTTGCGCATTTCTCGTTGCAACTCTAAATCTCGGACTCGTTGACGGGGCCGTTTGATCTCTTCAAGATCTCGGACTCGTTGTTGGAGCCTTTTGATCTTAATAACATCTCGTGGATCGCGGTTTTCGATCTCGTTGCCTCGGTCAGTGAATCTACGGTCACGATTGAACCGATCTTCACGAGCATGAGAACTACCAATGTTCTTGTCGATGCCTCGGTCGGCGACTCTTCGAACAGGAAAACATTCGCCTTCACGTAGAGACATTTGATAAACCTAGAGCTCTGATACCAACTGATGTAGTTTCGGAAGCGCATCAAATGGCTCAAGAATAAATAGTAATCAAAGACGATAAACGAACCATAGGTTCCATGAACAATGTTCATATAAATTTTATTCAACCAAAAACTGAAAAACAATAAACCAATAAATCCTAATTTATACTAGAACCTAACAACCGTAGAGATAAACACTAAAAATTAAAAGATAAACATAAATAAACTTTCAAAAATCGAATAAGGAGATAATCCTGCATCACCTTTAGTCATCGGATCCGCTAGCATATCTTTTGTGCTTATGCACTCGATACAAAGATTATTTTCCTCTACCCGTTCTCGTACGAACAAAAACTTTGTATCAAGGTATAAACCAGCTCTGCTCGAACTGTTACAGTTCGAGAAACTAACAACAGCTGAGTTGTCACACCCTCAAAATCCACTTGCGGAGTTTTACCGCGAGGCGCATGACAAACCAGGATCCAAACCAACGATCACAATAAACAAGTCTAAATGAATATAAATGCAATTTCAAAACATAGTTTAAAATCCCGTTTACAGCGGAAGCTTATTCAAAAACAGTACTCAACAATGAAATAATAGTTCAATGTTCAAAAGACCATGCAACCCTAGTAAGACGCCGTGCAGACGCGTGCGCCCTAGTCCAGTCGTGCTACCTTAGCGACCTGAGAAAACATGTAAAAGTTTACGTCAGCACAAAAATGCTGGTGAGTTTACAGGTTTTGTATCCAAGTACCAAGTCCACCTGTCCATACTATAACAAATAGAAAACCAGTATACGCTAGCTAGGCGTACGTCTTGTTACTACCACGATTGGAAAACCATTACTAACTCGAATACCAAAAGTATGGCCGATGTATGTTCCTGTTGTTCCTGTTTGAGACAATATGCACCCGCCGACCCTCCAAGTCGACGAGCGGGGTTGGTCACTCCCAATAGCGCTATTCACATTTCCCCGTTGTGCAAACCCGCACATTCATGGTTCCCCCCGGGACTTCCAAAGATCGTGTAGTACACAATAGAAACCCATAGTATGACAGAATTTACCAAACAATCGTTTTAACACATGTTTTCTCCCCCGAAAGTATAAAACCAGTTTAAAAGAGGGGCCATAAACTCACCTTAAGTTCCGTTACTCCTTAACCCGAGTAAACTCAGCTGCTATGCTAGTCCCGTAAAGCGGCGACCTAACATACGACAGTTACAAGTACTTAGACTAATAACCCGCAGGCTAATTAGTCCCTAGATGTCCAGACCATAACCAAGTTCGTTTGTAAACACCGTGACTGTTTAACCGACCCAAAGTACAAGACTCGACATCCCATTGGTGACCCGAGGCTCCCCGTGTTATGTTTACGCTCCAAAACATACAATAACGCAAGTACACTTAACATACGTTAACGCACAACAAGTTATAGCACATAGTTCACGTATCACCGGAATACATCCAAATATATGTTACCAAGTTATTAGACATGTTACGGGGTTCCTAGCATGTTACTACATGTCAAATCAGGTCTCGGTATGCTAATATACACTTACAGCAGCAGTACACGCGATTAGGGAGACTAATCGCATGAAATGGCACACGATTTGGGCTAATCGCCCTTAATGTCATGCGATCAGGGCTACTCGCCCCTGATGGCATGCGAGTGGGCTACTCGCCCCTGATGGCATGCGAGTGGGGCTACTCGCCCCTAATTTCATGCGAGTGGGGGCTACTCGCCCCTAACACAGGCGATTAGCAAGGCTACTCGCCTGTAACCTTGCTGTTCCGGTTTTTCGCGCGTTTAACGCTCCAAATCAGATCCAGGACGTGTGTAACTACCCAATATCATCCCAAACACTATCCTAAACATGTTTCAACCAAAATCCCTCGTTTAACCTCGTATAATCAGTCCTGCATGCAACCAAGTAATCCAAACATATACACATAGCATGCAATCATCATTCTAACATGCATAACAATAACCCTAATAATCAATTAATCAGATTTCTATCATCATACTATCAATATCAATTCTGATCTAACCAAATAACATATCAATCAAGCATCATGAATCATAAAAATCCTAGCTTTCTAATCATACACACTCACAACGCATGTATATTGGTTATAATCCGATTAATAATCCTTATTAATGATTTTCAGAAAGCTTTTTCATTTAACAACAGGTCTGGACCATTAGGGATTGATTGAAAACGTTTACAAAGTGTTATGGATGAGAATCAAACCTTAGGATTATGAAAGAATGATGGTTAGACCTTGAAACCTTGCGTTTTTGATTAAAATCGCCTTCCAGAGGTTGTTTATGTGTTTGGGGCGGTTATGGGACGACTAGGGTTGATATTAGGGAGTTTAGGAGGTTAAGCATTGTATTTATAGGCGTTTCTAGTCGTCCAGCATGTTATAGGCGAGTATGCAGCAGTTACATGCGATTAGGGCTGCTAATCGCATGAATGTGCATGTGATTGGGCCTAATCGCCCCTATGTATACACGAGTAGCCTCCTACTCGTGTCTAATGTTCCCTACTCGCCTCCCCTATGGGCGATTAGGCTTCCTAATCGCCTGTAGGGGTTCCTTTTGTGTGTTTTGCGCGTTAAACCCCGTTTTAACATATGTTACCCCATATTAATGTACCGACAAGTCACATAATGATTGTAAACACATAACACAAGTAAATACACATATTTACACTCGTTCACCAATTCCCGGGACTCGAGACTCGTACGTTCCGTATGCCCTGACGATCCTACCGATCGTCACCGTTTGTACACTTGGTTAAGGACTGACATCTAACGAACCTCTAGACCAACATCCAATGGTCTTCTAGACTAACCAATAGTTCCCGAACCATAACCCGACTTAACTAACCCAGTTAAGTACAATATACGCGTGACTCGCTAAGGTAGACTTTCATCTAGACAATGTTGTTAACCAGAATTTGCCGGGTGTCACATCATCCCCACGTTAAAAGAATTTTCGTCCCGAAAATTGCACAAGTACCACCAAAAGAACAAAAGAAATAACGAAGGAACAAACAAAAGATAGAAACCAAAAGAGAGAGATTTACCCGAGTTGTCACATCATCCCCACGTTAAAAGGAATCTCGACCCGAGATTCATTCAGCTGCCGAAGAGATATGTCTCGACTCGAACGCTTCTTTAGGAAAGAGATGAGGATACTTAGACTTCATCTGATCCTCCCGTTCCCATGTATATTCCGGTCCCCGGTCCGAGTTCCACCGAACCTTAACGATACGAATCTTGCTGTGACGTAGGCTACGAATCTTGTAATCAAGGATCTCCACAGGTTCTTCCACAATCCGAAGACGATCATTAACCTTAATCTCTTCTAGTGGAACAATGAGAGACTCGTCAGCCAGACACTTCTTCAAGTTTGACACGTGAAAGACGTTATGTACGTTACCGAGCTCTGTCGGTAGATCAAGTCGATATGCCACCGGCCCAATCCGTTCCAGGATCGTAAATGGGCCGACATATCGTGGATTGAGTTTGCCACGCTTCCCAAAGCGTATGACGCCCTTCCACGGTGAGACTTTTAGAAGTACCTTGTCATTGACTTGGAACTCCAGTGGTTTGCGACGCTGATCAGCATAACTCTTTTGCCGGTCCCGTGCCGCCGCCAACCGATTTCGAATCTGTACGATCTTTTCCGATGTTTCGTACACTAGTTCAGGCCCAGTGAGTTGACTCTCACCCACTTCAGCCCAGCAAAGAGGAGAACGGCATTTCCGTCCGTACAGTGCTTCGAACGGAGCAGCCTTGATGCTCGTGTGATAACTGTTATTGTACGAGAATTCTACCAACGGCAGATGAGCTTCCCAACCCTTGCCAAAATCGATCACACATGCCCGCAGCATGTCTTCTAAAGTTTGAATCGTGCGCTCACTTTGACCGTCAGTCTGTGGATGGTAAGCTGTACTCATGTCTAGTTGGGTACCCAAGGCCTTGTGCAAAGACTTCCAGAAGTGAGAAGTAAAATGGGAGTCACGATCCGAGATAATAGAAACTGGTACCCCGTGCTTAGAAACAACTTCTTTCAAGTAAAGACGAGCCAAACGATCCATGGTGTCGGTCTCCTTAATAGCAAGAAAATGAGCTGATTTTGTCAACCGATCGACAATCACCCATATCTTGTCATTCCCGCTTGGTGATTTAGGAAGTTGTGTGACAAAATCCATAGTAATCCGTTCCCATTTCCATTCCGGAATTTCAGGTTGTTGCAAGAGACCCGACGGTTTCTGGTATTCCACCTTGACCTTAGCACAGGTCAAGCATTTGCTCACGTATGAGGCTATGTCCGACCTCATGTTTGGCCACCAGTAAAGCACCTTCAGATCTTGGTACATCTTATCCGAACCAGGATGAATAGAATACCGGGACTTATGAGCCTCATCTAAGACAAGCTCCCGAAGTCCCCCGAATAAAGGAACCCATATGCGTTCTGCGAAATAGTGCAAGCCATCCGGCCTTTGCTCGAGGTGATCGGCACCGTGCATGGTCTCAGCTTTAAGGTTTTCCTCCTTCAAAGCTTCTAACTGGGCAGAACGAAGTTGATCAGGTAACGACGAATGGATAGTGAGTTGCAACGCCCGAACGCGACGAGGTTTAGTAGATTCCTTCCTGCTCAAGGCGTCTGCTACAACATTCGCCTTGCCAGGATGATACTTAATAGCACAATCATAGTCGTTCAAAAGTTCAATCCAGCGACGCTGCCGTATGTTCAAGTGTTGTTGGTCGAAAATGTGTTGGAGACTCTTGTGATCGGTGTAGATGGCGCATTTGGTACCGTACAAGTAATGTCTCCAAATTTTCAACGCGAATATCACGGCACCCAACTCTAAGTCATGAGTTGTGTAGTTCTTCTCGTGCACCTTAAGTTGACGAGAAGCATACGCAATCACTTTCTCGCGTTGCATCAACACGCAACCGAGTCCATGAATGGAAGCATCACAGTAGACAACGAAATCATCAGGACCCTCAGGTAAAGACAAAATAGGAGCAGAACACAGTTTAGACTTTAGTTCTTCAAACGCGGACTCTTGTGGTTCACCCCAGTCGAACTTCCTATCCTTCTGAGTGAGAGTGGTGAGGGGTTGAGCAATCTTCGAGAACCCCTGAATGAAACGTCGATAGTAGCCCGCAAGGCCTAGGAATTGCCGCACCTCAGTTGGCGTCTTTGGTGCTCCCCAGTCCTTGATCGCTTCGATTTTTGCTGGATCGACATGAATTCCTAGTTCATTAACCACATGTCCTAGGAATTGAACTTCGCGTAACCAAAAGTCACACTTTGAGAACTTGGCGTAAAGTTGCTCCCGTCGTAAAAGTTCCAAAACTAACCGCAGATGTTCCCCGTGTTCGGTCTCGTTCTTGGAGTAGATCAGAATGTCATCAATAAACACAATGACGAACTTGTCCAAATATGGTTTACAGACGCGGTTCATCAAGTCCATGAAAACCGCCGGTGCGTTCGTAAGACCGAAAGGCATGACCAAGAATTCGAAATGGCCATAACGTGTTCGAAAAGCCGTCTTTGCAACGTCAGCCTCCCTGACGCGCAGCTGGTGATAACCGGACCTCAAATCGATCTTGGAATAATAACTAGAACCCTGAAGCTGGTCGAATAGATCATCAATACGTGGAAGAGGATAACGGTTCTTGATAGTCAATTTGTTCAGTTCTCTGTAGTCTACGCACAATCGGAAACTCCCATCCTTCTTCTTAACAAATAAAATAGGGGCTCCCCAAGGGGAAGAACTTGGCCGGATGAAACCCTTGTCTAAGAGCTCCTGTAACTGACTAGACAATTCCTGCATCTCGGGAGGTGCAAGACGGTAGGGGGCCCGAGCAATAGGAGCAGCCCCTGGTACAAGATCAATACCGAACTCGACTTGACGATGAGGAGGAAGACCAGATAAATCATCGGGAAAGACATCAGGAAACTCGCGTACCACCGGAATATCGTCGATCTTTTTCTCATCAACAGAGGAAACAGATAAGAGTGCCAAAACAGCTGGATAACCCTTTCGAAGACACTTAAGGGCTTTCATGCTAGAGATGATGTTTAGCGGAACACCACCCTTGATACCGTACACAGAAAGAAATTCTCCATCAGGGATAGGAATCCGAATAACCTTATCGTAACAGACGATCTCCGCGCGATACAAAGATAACCAATCCATTCCTACCACAACGTCAAAACTACCCAATGGTACCGGCATAAGGTCGATGGGGAACGATAAACCCGACAACTCTAACTGACACTCCCGAAGGACACTAGTAGCTTCGATCGTTTTACCGTCAGCCAACTCAATAATATACTTGGTTTCTAATGGTACGGGTGTTACATCTAGCAGTCGACTAACATCCATGGATACAAAACTCTTGTCGGCACCAGAATCAAATAACACGCTAACAGAACGATTATTGAGAAGAAACGTACCGGTGACTGTATCAGGGTCCTGCCTAGCCTCAGCAGCTCCAATGACGAAGGCACGTGCATTTCTGCCGCCGCCCCCGTTGTTACCATTCCCGTTGTTCCCACCCTGCTTCAGTTTTGGGCAATCCTTCTTGTAATGTCCAGTGTCACCACAGTTGTAGCATCCTTGTTTCCCTGTAGTCCCCTGAGTAGTCGGAGCTGAACTGTTGGTCGGAGCCTGAGTCGATGGAAGTGTAGCCCGACAATCTTTAGCATAGTGACCTGTTCGCTGGCAGCGGTGACAACGGTTACTGTCGCAGTTCCCTTGGTGATGGCGTCCACACTTGTTGCATTTGGGCAGTTTTCCCGCATAACCACCCTGCTTGTTACCCGAAGAAGATGAACCCCCATTATCAAACTTTTTACCCTGCTGTGCAGACCCAGACCCTTTCCCGTCGTTTTCCCACTTGCGCTTATTGTTCTCTGGGGCCTTAGCAGTCGAACCTTTTGCAGGCAAAATCCCCTCATTCACCTTTAAGTTAGTCATTCTATGGGCCGATCGAACTACCTCCGCATAAGTAGGATGATTTCCAGCAGCCACTAACCCTGCAATTTCCGGCACTAACCCTGAGACATAATGTTCAATCTTACGATACTCTGGCACGTGCAAATCGGGACACAGCACCGCCAACTCATTCCTCCTCACAGTATACTTCTCGATTTCCGATCCAGTCATCTTGAGGTTCCACACCTCATGCTCCAGCTTCTGTACCTCTTCCCTCGGGCAATACTCCCGCTTCAGCAACTGTACAAAGTTCTCCCATGGCATAGCATATGCCTCCCCAATACCCATGTTCTGGGTGATACCATTCCACCAAGTCAATGCCACGTCCTGAAATAACGCAGCAGAATACTTCACCCGATCTTCTGGGAGACAGTTACACATCAAAAATACCGACTCCACTTTCTCCAACCACCTAAGCAAACTGACCGCACCCTCAGTGCCAGAGAATTCCTGGGGCTTGCAGTCCCGGAACATCTTGTAGGTGCACATGGGTGGGGGTGGGTCAACAGGACCACCTGAAATGAAACGTATGAGAGACCACGAATAACGTAAACAAGGTTCACCAATGAGGCAAAGAAAACAGATAAATCAACTTACCACCACCGTTGTGCCCTAACTGAAAGGCAGCCTGGAGCAAGTTGTTCAGATCAGCCTGCGATAAGTTAATACCTCCACCACGACCACCAGCACCACCGCGACCACCACCACGTCCACCATTGCGACCACCTCCTCGTCCTCCACGCACTCCAGACATGATTCTGGCAGAAAGAACGAGAAAATTTAGATTCGCAGTTAAAGATAACTACTAATGTTCACATGATCAAAGCTAGATCCAATCCAGGAATATCCCCTCAAACCCAGAGCTCACTAGGGCTTCCATGCATTTCGTTTTATGATTTTGTGTGCACCCAAAATGATAAAACGCTCTACATGGTCCTCCAAGTGTTCTCCTAGTTCAAAGTTCAAATCACCGAACATAGACTCTTAGCTATACACCGTAATACTACGGTAATTCATGACAAGTGTTTCTATTGGAGTGCGAAAGGGAGATGTCCGAGCCTTGGACAAATCTCAAGAGTACACGAGTTACCCCAATAGACCACACTGCCTAGAAAACAAGTAACCCAACCTAAGATAGAACGGATGATGTAACGTAGAAAGACCAATGATTTAGAGACACCCCGACAAGACCATACGTAAACCACTATAACGTTTAGTACCATGTGATCGTCTAGTGTGTGCGACTCGGCTATAGACTAGACTCTACATGCAGTCCTAGTTCAATATAACCTGGCTCTGATACCAATCTGTCACACCCTCAAAATCCACTTGCGGAGTTTTACCGCGAAGCGCATGACAAACCAGGATCCAAACCAACGATCACAATAAACAAGTCTAAATGAATATAAATGCAATTTCAAAACATAGTTTAAAATCCCGTTTACAGCGGAAGCTTATTCAAAAACAGTACTCAACAATGAAATAATAGTTCAATGTTCAAAAGACCATGCAACCCTAGTAAGACGCCGTGCAGACGCGTGCGCCCTAGTCCAGTCGTGCTACCTTAGCGACCTGAGAAAACATGTAAAAGTTTACGTCAGCACAAAAATGCTGGTGAGTTTACAGGTTTTGTATCCAAGTACCAAGTCCACCTGTCCATACTATAACAAATAGAAAACCAGTATACGCTAGCTAGGCGTACGTCTTGTTACTACCACGATTGGAAAACCATTACTAACTCGAATACCAAAAGTATGCCCGATGTATGTTCCTGTTGTTCCTGTTTGAGACAATATGCACCCGCCGACCCTCCAAGTCGACGAGCGGGGTTGGTCACTCCCAATAGCGCTATTCACATTTCCCCGTTGTGCAAACCCGCACATTCATGGTTCCCCCCGGGACTTCCAAAGATCGTGTAGTACACAATAGAAACCCATAGTATGACAGAATTTACCAAACAATCGTTTTAACACATGTTTTCTCCCCCGAAAGTATAAAACCAGTTTAAAAGAGGGGCCGTAAACTCACCTTAAGTTCCGTTACTCCTTAACCCGAGTAAACTCAGCTGCTATGCTAGTCCCGTAAAGCGGCGACCTAACATACGACAGTTACAAGTACTTAGACTAATAACCCGCAGGCTAATTAGTCCCTAGATGTCCAGACCATAACCAAGTTCGTTTGAAAACACCGTGACTGTTTAACCGACCCAAAGTACAAGACTCGACATCCCATTGGTGACCCGAGGCTCCCCGTGTTATGTTTACGCTCCAAAACATACAATAACGCAAGTACACTTAACATACGTTAACGCACAACAAGTTATAGCACATAGTTCACGTATCACCGGAATACATCCAAATATATGTTACCAAGTTATTAGACATGTTACGGGGTTCCTAGCATGTTACTACATGTCAAATCAGGTCTCGGTATGCTAATATACACTTACAGCAGCAGTACACGCGATTAGGGAGACTAATCGCATGAAATGGCACACGATTTGGGCTAATCGCCCTTAATGTCATGCGATCAGGGCTACTCGCCCCTGATGGCATGCGAGTGGGCTACTCGCCCCTGATGGCATGCGAGTGGGGCTACTCGCCCCTAATTTCATGCGAGTGGGGGCTACTCGCCCCTAACACAGGCAATTAGCAAGGCTACTCGCCTGTAACCTTGCTGTTCCGGTTTTTCGCGCGTTTAACGCTCCAAATCAGATCCAGGACGTGTGTAACTACCCAATATCATCCCAAACACTATCCTAAACATGTTTCAACCAAAATCCCTCGTTTAACCTCGTATAATCAGTCCTGCATGCAACCAAGTAATCCAAACATATACACATAGCATGCAATCATCATTCTAACATGCATAACAATAACCCTAATAATCAATTAATCAGATTTCTATCATCATACTATCAATATCAATTCTGATCTAACCAAATAACATATCAATCAAGCATCATGAATCATAAAAATCCTAGCTTTCTAATCATACACACTCACAACGCATGTATATTGGTTATAATCCGATTAATAATCCTTATTAATGATTTTCAGAAAGCTTTTTCATTTAACAACAGGTCTGGACCATTAGGGATTGATTGAAAACGTTTACAAAGTGTTATGGATGAGAATCAAACCTTAGGATTATGAAAGAATGATGGTTAGACCTTGAAACCTTGTGTTTTTGATTAAAATCGCCTTCCAGAGGTTGTTTATGTGTTTGGGGCGGTTATGGGACGACTAGGGTTGATATTAGGGAGTTTAGGAGGTTAAGCATTGTATTTATAGGCGTTTATAGTCGTCCAGCATGTTATAGGCGAGTATGCAGCAGTTACATGCGATTAGGGCTGCTAATCGCATGAATGTGCATGTGATTGGGCCTAATCGCCCCTATGTATACACGAGTAGCCTCCTACTCGTGTCTAATGTTCCCTACTCGCCTCCCCTATGGGCGATTAGGCTTCCTAATCGCCTGTAGGGGTTCCTTTTGTGTGTTTTGCGCGTTAAACCCCGTTTTAACATATGTTACCCCATATTAATGTACCGACAAGTCACATAATGATTGTAAACACATAACACAAGTAAATACACATATTTACACTCGTTCACCAATTCCCGGGACTCGAGACTCGTACGTTCCGTATGCCCTGACGATCCTACCGATCGTCACCGTTTGTACACTTGGTTAAGGACTGACATCTAACGAACCTCTAGACCAACATCCAATGGTCTTCTAGACTAACCAATAGTTCCCGAACCATAACCCGACTTAACTAACCCATTTAAGTACAATATACGCGTGACTCGCTAAGGTAGACTTTCATCTAGACAATGTTGTTAACCAGAATTTGCCGGGTGTCACATGAGTTGTCACAGTAAATCTTCAAAGGTCGTGATATGGAGTTAACAACTTTGAGTCCAGTGATTAGATTTCTTAACAACATCCCATGGCATGTTGCATTGTACACTGCAACATATTCTGCCATCATTGTTGAGGTGGTTGTTAACTGTTGCTTATGACTCCTCTATGAAATTGGTCCGCCTGCAAGCATATAGATGTACCCCGAAGTTGATTTCTTATCATCTTTGCATTTAGCAAAATCAGAATCAGAATAGCCCACTACTTCCAAGTTATCAGTTCTTCTGTATGTCAATTTATAGTCTTTCGTTCCTTGTAGATATCGCAACACTTTCTTTGCTGCTTTCCAATGATCTAGGCCGGGATTAGATTGATAGCGGCCTAGCATTCCAGCAATATATGCGATATCTGGACGAGTACAGACTTGAGCATACATTATGCTTCCAACTACAGAAGCATAAGGTATCAATCTCATTTGCTCTTTTTCTACCTCTGTTTTTGGACATTGAAAAGACCCAAAAACATCTCCCATAACTACTAGAGCTATTGATGGAGAGCAATGTTGCATGTTATATCGTGCAAAAACACGATCGATGTAAGCCTTCTGGGATAAACCTAATATCCCATTGGTACGATCTCGGTGTATTTCGATGCCTATCACATAAGAGGCTTCCCCAAGATCCTTCATGTCAATTTTTTTGCGAAAGTAAACGCTTTGACTCATGCAACAAATCTAAACTATCACTCGCCAAAAGGATATCATCCACATAAAGGACAAGTATAGCAAAATTTCTCCCACTTATTTTGAGGTAGGTGCATTGATCCACTTGATTTTTGATAAAACCTTGTTTTTTCATAATTTCATCAAATTTTAAGTACCACTGTCGTGATGCCTGTTTTAACCCATATATGGATTTCCTTAACTTACAGACTAAGTGTTCCTGACCTTCAGGTTTAAAGCCTTCCGGTTGAGTCATGAACACGTCCTCATGTAAGTCACCATTAAGGAAAGCGGTTTTGACATCCATCTAATGTAACTCCAAATCAAAATGAGCTACTAATGCCATAACAATCCTCAGAGAATCCTTCCGTGATACAGGTGAGAAGGTTTCTTGATAATCAATTCCCTCTTTTTGAGTATAGCCTTTAGCAACCAATCGTGCCTTATAACGTTCAACGTTTTCATTTGGGTCTAATTTGGCTTTGAAGACCCATTTACATCTTACGGGTTTCACACCCTTGGGTAATTCAACCAATTCCCAAACACCATTCTTCTTCATGGACTCAAGCTCATCAATCATAGCTATATTCCATTCAGAAGATTTGTCACTATTAATGGTGTTAGGACAAAAAGGATTGGTGAAACCACTTTTGTAAACCTTAGTTTAATTCACTTCTGTCAAATTATTCTAAGTATAGAACTACTGAAGAAAGAAGACTAAACTGCTGAAGAAGGATTCTACAAGTACTGAAGAAGAAATACATCAGAGGTTCTGAAGTCCAAACCAAACAGTTCACTGAAGAACTATTGACGACAAACTACTCATCAGTAGTTTGTCATTCATCAGCACTTGTCCAAGAATCTTTCCACCGCCTTATGTTTCAGTAGTTTATTAGTTTAGTATTACTTTTACTTTTTGTACAAGTTCCAAGATTGCAACTTGTTGCAACTTGTCTCTGAACTTGCTTTTTGGCAAGGTTCATGTATTTGTAAAGTCTATAAATAGATGGGTTCATCCCTCTGTTTTAGACATTGATTTTTAAATACAGAAATCCTTCAAAGCTTATCATTGTTATTTCCATTTCATTTACTGAGAATCTGTTTAAGTGTTCATTCTCATTCATTGCTTAGATTCTCATTAAATACTTGTCTTTACTTTTAGCATCCAGGGGGAGTAATAACTCCTGTTGATAAGTGTAGCTTTAAACTCATATCATTCCGCTGTGCTATTACTGATAAAGAACTTGCTAAACACTTAAGTGTTCACTAGCAAGTTCATACAAAGAGCAATACTGATCCAACAATTGGTATCAGAGCACTGGTTTATCTGATCACATATCAATCTAACACATTGAGAATCAGACACGGGCTCTTATTGATATTCAATAAAGGATTAAAAGTTCACTTTTATCAACATCCATCACTTTAAGAGATATTTGACAAATCAATACTCTTTAAAATGGATCCTCATAATACTGGTTCTGCCAATAAACCTGCTATGCTAGTAAGAAATGAATATAATATCTGGCAAAGGAGAATGACACATACCTTATCACAGACCAACACAGGTTGCTGGAAATCTGTGATATATGGTCCTCATAAACCAGTAAATATCAATCTTGAAACTAAAGAAGAAATTCCAAAAGACCCAAAAGACTATACAGATGATGATTTCCTAAAACTTGTGCTTGATGCTAAAGCTTTCTCTATGTTGGCAATGACACTCCCAAATGAAATCTACTCTGGCCTATTACATTGTGATAGTGCCAAAGAGCTTTGGGACTGCCTCAAAGAACAGTTTGGAGGAACTGAAGAGGTGATTGCCAACACCAGAGAAATCTTGGCTCAACAATATGAAACTTTTGCTCACATTAATGGGGAAACTTTAACACAACAATTTGAAAGATTCTCCTCATTAATATCTGAGCTAAAATTGAATGGTCAGACCTACACAACTGTATCTATGCTTCATAGATTTTTAAGGTCTTTACCTGAAAAATGGGAAACATACTCTATAGTCTTAAGATCTTCACCAGACTTTAGCTCTCTCACTCTTAAAAAACTTCATGGGAGATTACTTACTTTTGAAAGAGAAATTGATCAAAAGAAAAAGTTACAAAGTTCTGGTAAAACTGCTGATGACTATCTACCAGGTAGTACAACACTATTGGGACAAGACTCGCCAACTTGTTCAAATAGTTTTGGTTCTTTTGACCATATTGACATAACTACTGGGATCTCATCTGAAAGATCATTCCCAGGTTATGACAATAATGATTTTAGTCAAACTGCTGATAACATGTGTTTTATCATGGATGATTTAAAAAATTTCAGCAGTGATGACTTGGAAGAAATGGATATTCTACACCAACTGGCCATGTTAAGTTTAAAAACAAATAAATTTTACAAAATGTCAGGAAGGAAGTTTCCAGGACTCAACAGCTCAACAAAAGTTGGTTTTGACAAATCTAAACTTAGATGTCACAAGTGTCAAAAGTTGGGACACTTTGCTAGAGAATGTAGAAGCTCTAGCTTTAACCAATCTCAGTCTGGAAATAATTTTAACCCCAGTTATAACAGGAATAATGAAACACAAGGGAGTGCACATTTTGTACAGGCACAAGCTCCACAACACCAATATGTGCCACAAGTACAATATGTACAGATGCCTGCTCAACAGATGCAGAGCCAACAATCAATCCCTTCCTTTCCAGCTGCTCAACCACCTCCACAGACTCAGCAACCCTCACAATAAAGTTTATTTACTTCAGGGTATGTTGACTGGAGCAGTCTTCCTTTTGACACTACTGAGTGTAACCCTGATGCAGACAACAAGATGTTTGACATCAACTGGGGAGAGCCTGACAATGGCAGAAAGAACTTTGCCTTAATGGCATTTGAGGGATGCACCTCAAAATCTTCCTTGTCACGGGTATCAAAAGAATCTTTGACAAAACTTTGTTCAACTTCTTGCAAAGAATCTTTTGCTCTCATAAGAGAGACTAATGTGCACTTACAAGGTAAAGCAAATGACTCTGAGAGAAAATTCACTCAGATGAAATGTGATTTAGAAAGAAAACTTTCTGCAAAAATAAAAGAAGTTTCTAAATTAACTAACACTGCTATTGAAACCCAAGCACAAATTAAAATCATGATAAATGACCTAGGAAATGTCAGACAAGAGCTTGCTGACACCAAGGTCACATGTGAAAAATGGGTTGAATCTTGTAAAGGGTACCAACTATTGCTAAACAAACAAAGTGCTTCAAATGTTAGGTTTGGCATAGGGTACAATCACACTGAAACACCAACAAATTTTTCCCCCAAAACAACTGAAGATGGGAGAAAAATTGTTTCAGGTGAAACTTCTGAAGAAAAAGAATGCACATCTTTCCATGAAAACTTTTTAAAAACTCACAAAGAAAGTTCTTCAGAAGTACTGATAAAATCTGACATTAAGCCATAAGTAGTTTCAACTACATCAGGAGTTGAGAACCTGAAAACTACTGATGACCTAAAACCAATCAAAACAGTCAGAAACTTGTCTTTAAAAGAAAAGACAAAAGAATGTGAAATCTGTGGTCTGTTCAACCACAAGACAGAATTTTGCAGATACAGAAAAGGTATTCAGTACAACAAGAAAATTCAACAACTGGTTGTGGGAAAACAAATCAGAAATGATTTTGTAGAAACTTTTTCTCCCAGGAAACAACAACCAGTAAACACCTTTTCTCAGAAAAAGACAAAATCTCAACAAAAATCTTTTTCTCAAAATTCTCTTTCAGTAGTTAGACCTAAATCATCAGCAGTTTCACAAACTGCTGAGATTAAAGATCTCATGAACATGGTGCAACTACTGATGACCAAAGTTGATGGTGGTCCTCAAAAGGATACCACCATTGCTCTTAATGTAAAATCCATTGCCAAAAAGACATGGATTCCTCAACTTGGTCAAGAACAAACTGTAAATGTTCTCAAGACCAAACCCAAAGCCAAACTGGCTTGGGTTCCCAAATCTAACTAATTTGCAATCTTGTGCAGAGAGTTTCCAGAGGCTTAAATAGCTTTTGGTATGTTGACAGTGGAGGCTCAATGCACATGACAAGATGCAGATACCTGATAAACAATTTTATCAGTCAAAGAGAAGGATCTGTATCCTTTGGGAACAATGCTAAGGGATATGTGCTAGGACATGGCAATGTCTCCTCTGGCAAAATACAGTTTGACAAGGTCAATCTGGTTGAAAACCTTGAGTACAACTTGCTGAGTGTGTCACAAATGTGTGATAAAGGATATTCTTCCTTTTTCACAAAGACAGCATGCAAGATCATATCACCAGAAGGCCAGAAGTTGATAGAGAAGATCATTGAAGATCACACTTTGTTGATAGCCAAAAGATGCGGCAATGTCTATGCAGTGGACATTGAAAAGGACAAAGTACTGAACAACACTGCCTGTTTCTTCTCAAAGGCATCAACTTCAGAGACTGATCTCTGGCATATGAGACTTGGCCATGTGAACTTTAAAACCATAAATAAAGTCACAAAAATGGGCTTGGTCAGAGGTCTACCTTTAAAGGTATACCAGTGTCAAGAACACTGTGTATCCTGTTTAAAGGGAAAACAGCATAAGTCCTCCTATAAGTCTATTGAAGAATCAAAAACAACTGCATGTCTTCAACTACTCCATATGGACTTATTTGGGCCTGTAAAAATCATGAGCCTTGGTAAGAAGAAGTACTACTTGGTCATTATTGATGACTATTCAAGATTTACATGGGTATTCTTCTTATTTTCCAAGGATGAGGCTGCTGAAATCATCAAGTTCTTCATTCTACAAGTAGAGAAACAATATTCTATATCTGTCAAAGTCATTAGAAGTGACAATGGGACAGAGTTCAGGAACAAAACTCTGGATGAATTCTGCTTGTCTAAAGGGATTATTAGACAATACAGTGTTCCCAGAACTCCTGAACAAAATGGTGTAGTAGAAAGGAAGAACAGAACCTTAATTGAAGGAGCAAGAACAATGTTAGCTGATTCAGGCCTACCATTGTATTTCTGGGCTGAAGTAGTTAACACTGCATGCTATGTTCAAAATAGAGTCCTTGTCAACAAGAGACACTCCAAGACTGCCTATGAAGTTCTTCATGGCATAAAGCCCCTTATCTCCTTTTTCAGGGCTTTTGGATGTCAATGTTTCATTCTAAACATCAAAGACTCTATTTCAAAGTTTGCTGCCAAAGTTGATTCATGTTACTTTCTTGGTTACTCTTCCACTAGAAAAGCCTATAAGGTTTTTAACTCAAGAACCAGGATAGTAGAAGAAACACTGAATGTTAAGTTCAATGAGTCAAAACACACTCTTATTCCAGCACATCCTGCTGAACTTTTTGACCTTGACAGCTTCCATTTTGGACCTGAAGAGACTGTTACTTCATCTAAACCTACTTATTATGGTGATCAAAGGTTTGATGATGAGGATCCAACACCATGGACTCCTCAAACAGTCATTAAGTCAACTTCCAAACCATCAGAAGTTTCACAGACTTCTGATTCAAGAACTGCTGATGTACAAACTCAAACATCTGCTTCAGCACCTAAAACTACTGAAGATACTGAAACTGCTGAACCAGACATTATAAACCTCAGTGGTTTGTTTGATGAAGTACAAGAGCCACCTACACCTGTCAGTGGTTTACAACAACTGATTGAACACAAAGATCATCCACTTGAACAAATCATGGGTGATATTGCATCAGGTGTTCTTACAAGAAACCAGCTTTCCAACTTTTGCTTCTTCTCAGCATTTATTTCTCAGTTGGAACCTAAAAAGTACTAAGAATCCCTCAAAGACAAAACTGGGTACAAGCCATGCAAGATGAGTTGCTTCAATTCAAAAAACAACAGGTTTGGGAAATCTGTCCCTTACCACCAAACAAGCAACCAATTGGCACAAGATGGGTTTTTAGGAACAAACAAGATGAGGCTGGTATGATTATAAAGAACAAGGCAAGACTGGTAGTACAAGGTTACTCTCAAGAAGAAGGAATTGATTATGATGAAACCTTTGCTCCAGTTGCAAGGCTTGAAGCCATTAGGTTATTTCTGGCCTATGCCATTTCCAACAAAATCAAAGTTTTTCAAATGGATGTTAAAAGTGCATTTTTGTATGGGAAAATAAAAGAAGAAGTGTATGTCTGTCAGCCACCTGGGTTTGAGGATCCTTCTCATCCTGAGTGGGTGTACAAAATAGACAAAGCTCTTTATGGGCTCAAACAGGCTCCAAGAGCCTGGTATGAAACACTTTCTAACTTTCTACTCAAAAATAACTTCACAAGAGGCTCCATTGATAAAACTCTTTTCATAAAACATGTTGGAAATCATATCTTACTTGTTCAAATATATGTTGATGATATCATATTTGGTTCAACAAACACAAAACTATGTGATGAATTTAAGAAACTCATGCAATCAAAATTTAAGATGAGTACAATGGGAGAACTGCAGTACTTTCTGGGACTACAGATTAAACAACAAACAAATGGAACTTTTATACATCAATCAAAATATGTTAAAGAATTATTAAACAAATTTTCTTTACAAGACTATAAATCATGTCCCACTCCCATGACACCAACCACACAAGTTGAACCAGATGATCAAGGAAAACAGGTTGATCAAACCATGTATAGATGTATGATATGTTCCCTTTTATAACTAACTACTTCTAGACCAGATATTATGTTTTCAACATGTGTCTGTGCTAGATATCAATCAGCTCCTAGGGAATCACACCTCATTGCATTCAAAAGAATCTTCAGATATCTGAAAGGAACTCCAACACTTGGAATTTGGTATCCTGCTTCAAGCAATACCAAGTTATCAGCTTTTTCAGACAGTGACTATGCAGGGTGTAAAATGTCAAGAAAATCAACATCTGGTGGTTGTCAATTCTTAGGAAACTGTCTAGTGTCATGGCAATCAAAGAAATAAACATCTGTTGCAACTTCAACTGCTGAAGCTGAATACATTGCAGCTGCAAGTTGTACATCACAGATACAATGGCTCCAGTATCAACTTCTTGATTATGGAATCAAAGAGACCAAGACACCATTGCTTGTAGACAGCAAATCTGCCATTAGCATCATTCAAAATCCTGTTCAGTTTTCAAAAACCAAACATATTGAAATCAGGTATCATTTCATAAGAGATTGCTATGAAAAAGGCAAGATTGAAGTGAAACATGTAGCAACAGCTAATCAAATAACTGACATATTCACTAAACCCCTTGACACATCAACATTTCAGAAGTTAGTATCCATGCTTGGGATGCTAAATTTGTAAGTGTTTCTTTTTATTTTTCTGCACATATTTTCATTTTTCACTTACATCTGTTTTCAAGTTTGAAAACTTCTGAAAAACAAACAAGAGAGAAACTACTGATAAACAAAACATCAGTATGGGAATATTTTTCTGGAAATTGATTAACTTCTGATAAAACAACCTTCAGAAGTTATGAATAAAGTATTTATAAAACATTCTCATCAGTTGTTCAAAACTACTGAAGAGAAAGTGGGAACTACTGATGATATTTGTTCTTCATCAGCAGTTTGGTCAAAAAGGGTAAATCAGACTTTTCCCACATCAGAAGTTTGACCTAGGCGGTTAAAAACTTCTGATAAATACCTTTTCCAACACTTATCCTTTCAAAAAGCAAAAATTCCCTCATTCTCTCTCACAAAAACACTCTCAAGACGTAAACCTGCAAAAACACTGTTCTATCCACACACACACAAACCACATGGCTCTCGTACTAAAACAGGGACACAATCAAAGAGGCTACTTCGAAAAACAAGAAGCCTGGTCCCAATACGACGAAATCATTAATTTGGTCGTCAAATCCCAATACTTCACCGCCCTCACCATCGACCCTCCAATCCACACTGAAACTCTAAATGAGTTTTGGGCAAACGCAGAGACGGTGACAGTGAACAACAAGGTAATCTCCCTCAATTCAACCATCAAAGGGAGAAGAATGGCAATCACACCGGCTATTTTGGCAATTAGGCTGGGTTTGGATGATGTAAATTCCCCAGACCAATTTCCAAACTCTCAAATTCATTTAACCATGACAGAGTGTGGTTACCAAGGTACTCTCTCACATGCTACAATCTTTAAGAAATACTTTGAACCAAAGTATAAACTGCTTTTTCATTATATTATTATGTGTTTGAGTCAAAAAACTGGATCTTATGATCAGATGCCCTCCACTTTTCAACCTATTTTTCATTCAATAGTGAATGAAACAAAATTCAGGGCATCATCACTTTTCTTTAATGAGTTGGTGTTACATCATCTCAATACTAAAAAGAAGTTTTTGTTGTACCCAAGATTTATTATGCAGTGCATAATAAAAGAACTTGGAGAAGAGGTGCTTGTGGGTAAAACAACAATTTTAAACCCTTTATCCTCACAAGCATACTCAAGGCACAACAAACTGGCTGCCTGGCCAGAAGATGACCAAGGGGAACCAGAAACAGTCCCCATGGAACCCTCATCTTCCAAACCTACACCCCCAAAGGCCAAGAAACCCAAGCAACTAAAACAAAAACCCACCAACCCAAAAAGAAAAGCAGTTTAGGAGGTTGAGATGCCTGAACTAGCTAATGTGCAATCTGCACTTGATAAAAATGTGACTGAAACATCCTCTCAGTCTCATCCATCTCAAACCCCACAAAGAGCACCAATCACCATACTTTTCAAAAGAAAAAGACTAAAGAAAACTATTCCTATTGACTCCTCTTTTGAAACTACCGAATCCATTGACCAAACTACTGAACCAGCACCCCAAATTTCTGAACCTGATATAGAAATAGCCAAACTTCTCTCCGGGCTAAAAGAGAGAGTCCCATCTGAACATGTCAGTCCCCAAAAACCACATCAAACAGGGGACATAGCCTCAGAACTGGACATCGATGTGGACACTCAAAGCCCTAACCAAAGAGATGAGGATGAACCAGGGTCTCTAAGCCCAAACTTAGAAACTCTTGGTACTTTTGAGGCTGCTACTACTCATTTACCACCCAGTGGTGGATCTGAGGAAAGAAGCAACATAGCTAAGACCTCAAATGTGGCAACTACTGATGAAGGCTTAATGCCTGAGGTAGGAAATCATCTGAACCAAGAAAAAGAGGTACATGAGACAACTGAGTTGGGCTCAGCTCATGATGTAACTGATACAGTCCTCATTGAGGATGTAATCAGGGATTCAGATGATTCCATTGACTTGGATGATGTTTCACAACACAAAACTACTGAATTGACGGCTACAAGTGAAGGTCCTGCACCTGGTGTATCTATGCTCAAGAAGCTAGTCACACCAGATCAGGTTAAAGTCCACTTAATCCCTGATTCCCCTATAGTGGCATCTTCTGTACAACAAGAAGATCTCCCAAAAACACACCCCTCACTACAAATGCCTACCCAATTCCCTGGGCCATCCAGCATAGACATGAACCAGCTATGCAGCCCAGATAGTCCCTTACATCACATGATGAACACCCTCATCAAAAATCACTTCCAAACCTACACAGCTGACTTGGAGCTGTCCATCAAAAACCAATTTGGAGTGATACAGACTAAGATGAACGATCTGTCCAACAAGATTGACTTCAACTCCAAACAAATTGCTACTCTTACAGGTCATTTCTCTAAACCCTCAAAGAAAAAGCTTGATGAATCCAAAAAGGGGGAGAAAACTAAGGAACCTAGGGAGTCACTCGAAGCCAGGATAAGGGCAAGAGTGGCTATCCAAGAAAGAGAACGGAGAAACCAAGCCAGAAAAGAAAAACTGGCCCAACAATTTAGTGTCTCTATACAAGAAATAGAAGATGCTGAAAAGCCCGATGAATCCCAAGGCCACAATGAAGAAACCTCTGATGGTGAAAGTTTTGATGAAGACTCAGAAAATACTGAAGACAATCCTTCAATAGTTGACAGACCTTCAGTAGTTGTCAACCCATCAGAAGTCAACACTTCCAATACTGAAACTACTGAACAGGCTTCCAGATCAACTGAACCTACTCAACCAACTACTATTCCAAAGCCTACTACAACTACAACAATGACTGTGCTGAACCCTTCTCCTCTATCAATGTCCAAAGAATTACTTGAGAAGAGTTTAATTGCAGCTGAAAGAAAGGCTAAGGAAGATGAAATCTGAAATGCTTTGGAAACAAGGGATGACTTAAGCCTCAATGAAAAGCTACAGGCTTATGAAGCAGAACTTCAAAGGCAGGTTAACCTGGAAAGAATTGCTGAGGAAGACAAAAGACAACAACTGATGTCTTACATCACCAAGAACAGCAAGACCAAAGCCTATACATTAAAGGGACTCTCCATGGAAGAGCTAACAAGAAGAGCTCAACTTATTGCAGACAAACTTGCAACAAGTAAAGATGGAAAAGCCAAGAGAGCCCAGATGATTGAAGAATTAGTAGCAAATGGTTATGGTTCAAAAGCCTCTGTGTCCAAATGGAAAGAAGAAAGAATGGTGGACACTTATAGAAAATACAAGGCTGCAAGGGCTGCAAATCCAGAGAAGTTTGAAACTGCTGAAGTGTCAACTTCAGTAGTTAGAACTTCTGGTGTTTCAAGAAAACCTGCTACAAAGAAAAAGACAGAGGAGAATGCAAAGACTGATTTCAGGATGGTACTACTAGAAGGAAGTACAGTAGTCCATTCTGACTTTGACATTGAAGAGAAACCTCTGCTAACCCAATTCAGGGATCCTTCCACCTTTGCCTATCAAATTCAAAAGACCATTAAAGACAAACTGCACACTAAGGTAGTTACTGAGCATCACTTGCCAACCTTTCAACTACCTAATGTGATGCAACAAGAACAAGGAAGAGAATCCCACCTGAGAGTCACTGAAGTCGAAGACATCCAACACTCAAGAGAATCCCAGGGTACCAGCATGGTTCCCTATACTCTAGACTTTGACAAGTCTAAAGTACCTATCATCAGATGGTACTTTACTGATAACAACTCAGTACAAGTGACAAGAAGAGACCTCACAAGCAGAGCCTATAAGTCGATGAATGATCTGAAGAAGCTATCAACTCAAGACCTGCTTACAATCCAGCATCTAGAACCACAAAAAGGATCTCTCACTGATGAACAGTTGAACCAGTTGAAGAATTCCATGTTCAAAGGAATATGGAAGATTGTGAATGACAGAAGAAAACAATAAGGAATTAGAAAGGTTTTGGCTTCATCAATCCAGGGGGAGATTGTTACGACAAAAAGGATTGGTGAAACCACTTTTGTAAACCTTAGTTTAATTCACTTCTGTCAAATTATTCTAAGTATAGAACTACTGAAGAAAGAAGACTAAACTGCTGAAGAAGGATTCTACAAGTACTGAAGAAGAAATACATCAGAGGTTCTGAAGTCCAAACCAAACAGTTCACTGAAGAACTATTGACGACAAACTACTCATCAGTAGTTTGTCATTCATCAGCACTTGTCCAAGAATCTTTCCACCGCCTTATGTTTCAGTAGTTTATTAGTTTAGTATTACTTTTACTTTTTGTACAAGTTCCAAGATTGCAACTTGTTGCAACTTGTCTCTGAACTTGCTTTTTGGCAAGGTTCATGTATTTGTAAAGTCTATAAATAGATGGGTTCATCCCTCTGTTTTAGACATTGATTTTTAAATGCAGAAATCCTTCAAAGCTTATCATTGTTATTTCCATTTCATTTACTGAGAATCTGTTTAAGTGTTCATTCTCATCCATTGCTTAGATTCTCATTAAATACTTGTCTTTACTTTTAGCATCCAGGGGGAGTAATAACTCCTGTTGATAAGTGTAGCTTTAAACTCATATCATTCCGCTGTGCTATTACTGATAAAGAACTTGCTAAACACTTAAGTGTTCACTAGCAAGTTCATACAAAGAGCAATACTGATCCAATAAATGGCTTCATTATAAGAGGTTGGATCATTATACTTTTCTAAATCCAAATCAGCTTCATTAAGGTATGTTACATAATCATCAAAATTAGTGGGCCTTCTTGGCCTTGATGACCTCCTAAGCTGATTTTCGAGTTCAACAGGTTCATTAACTGGTTCAGGGATTTGGCTATGCTCCTGTGAGTTTGATGTGCCTTCATTATTAGGAATGTCAAGAGCATTAATTTATGAGGAAACATAAGGTGGTGCAATGCTATGTACAAGAGGTGTAATAGGAGATAAATCTGTCCCCCCTCCTCTTGCACTTCTTGGAAATCAAATACTTCAGTTTTACTGCTCCCACTAACCATAGAGTCCTCTAGAAAATCAGCAATTCGAGCTTCGACTATGCGAGTAACATGTGAAGGGCAGTAAAATCTATACCCCTTTGATCGTTCGGGATATCCTATAAAGTAGCAACTAACGGTCCTCATGTCAAGTTTCTTTTTCACAGGATCATAAAGTTTAGCCTCGGCAGGACAACCCCATACTTTCATATACTCTAAGTTTGGCTTCCTACCTGTCCAAATCTCAAAAGGAGTTTTAGGGACAGATTTTGAAGGAACCCGATTTAGTATATGAACAGCTGTCTTTAAGGCCTCAGTCCATAAAAAATTTGGCAAATTCGAATTTGCAAACGTACTCCTTACCATATCTTGAAGGGTCCTATTTCTTCTCTCAGCGACACCATTCTGCTGAGGAGTACCCGGCATGGTAAATTGATTCACTACCCCATGTTCCTTACAAAAATAAACGAAAGGACCAGGAGCTTGACCAATGTCTGTATGTCGACCATAATACTCGCCTCCTCTATCTGATCTCACGACTTTTATCTTACGGTTAAGTTGATTTTCAACTTCAGCCTTAAAGATTTTAAACATATCGAGTGATTCAGATTTTTCTTTAATCAAATACAAGTACATGTACCGAGAATAATCATCTATGAAAGTAATATAAGACGTATGACCAGTTATGCCAGGTGAAAAAGGTCCAAAAATAGCAGTGTGTATGAGTTCTAATAATCCAGAACTTCTTGTGGCACCCTTTTTATTCTTATCTGTCTTTTTGCCTTTAATACATTTAACACATGTTCCAAAATCATTAAAATCAAGATTTGGTAGTTCACCATCCTTCACGAGCCTTGACATTCTGTCTCGTGAGATGTGGCCTAAACGTTCATGCCACAACTTGGATGATGTTTCCAAATCATGCTTTCGTTTTCATTTTCAATTTTGTTTGTTGATGTTTTCATTTACGTTATATGACAACAATGATTTGGAAAAGTTATCATCTAGTTCTAACTTATAGAGACATCCATCCAGATGACCACAACCAAGAACTTGGGAATTTAAACTAATAGTGACCTTTCCATGCCTATGTAAAACTTCATAACCATCATTGTCTAACTTTGGTACTGATACTAAATTCCGAGTAATTTCGGTACATATAATGTATCATAAAGTTTAATACAATGACCAGTTTTCATAATAAGTTGCATGGTTCCTACGACCTCAACTTCAAGTTCTTCCACTCCTCCCGTTCTAAGTGTTCTTTGGTTTCTTTCCAGCCTCCGGATTGTAAGGAATCCCTGTATGGAATTGGTTACATGAACCATTGAACTAGAATCAAACCACCATGTGTTAATTGGTACATTAATATTAAAGGATTCAATTATCATAAATGCATAGGTACCTTTCTTAGTCAGCCATTCCTTGAACTTCGGGCAATCTCGTTGCATGTGCCCTTTCTTATGGCAGAATTTGCAATGAGACTGACCCTTGGAGATATTAAGGCTGGACACAGTACTTGTATTAGCCTTTTGGATTTTAGAACTTTCTCCTTTAAAATTTCCCTTCCTTTTTGTTGACTTAGTGGTAGTAACGTAAGCAACCTCTGGTTGTTCTAGTTTCAGACGTTCTTCTTCTTGCACACACATTGCTATCAACTCACTCATTGACCATTTATCCTTTTGAGTGTTATAGTTGATCTTAAAAGCATTAAAACGTGCAGGAAGAGAAGTCATGATGAAGTGCACTAGAAAACCATCACTTATTTCCATGTCTAATCCTTTTAACTTATGGTCCATATCACTCATCATCATTATGTGCTCACGCACATCACTAGTCCCTTCATACTTTGAGGTGAGCATCTTTAGAATTAAAGAACTCGCATGTGCTTTAGAATATCCCTTAAATTGCTCCTCAACTGAATTTAGATACTCTTTGGCATTCTCCGAATCAGGTATAGCTCCCCTGATGGCACTTGAGATGGAATTCTTGATAACCATGAGAGACATTCTGTTTGACCTCTCCCACTTTTCATGCACTAGTTTTTGATCTGCAGTGCTTTCAGCAGTAAGAGCAGCGGGAGCGTCATGTCTCAGGGCATAATCAAGATCCACCATCCCAAGAGTAAGTCTAACCGTATCCCTCCATGTGGCAAAATTTGCCCCAGTCAGTACTTCAATTCCAAGAGTAGGACTAAAAGTGGATGCTAGACCAATACAAATAGAACAATTGAAGTAAGCTTATTAGGGGTAATCAAGTAAAGTAGACGAAATAAGTACATTGAAGCTAAAGTCTATTATAACACCGAAAAAATAGACTAACTTAATGTTCTACCTAAGATTTTGGCTTCGCTTTGGCTCTGACCAAAATTTAGGCATTATGAACGTAAATAAAATAAGATATTGTCTTGATGTTCTACATTAACTTTGGCTTCGCTTTGGATTTGACCAAAATTTATGTATTATGAATATTCATAATAGACTAACCTTATGTTCTACCTGAATTGTGGCTTCGCTTTGGCTTTGACCACAATTCAGATATTATGAACATATGTAAATAGTAAGCCGACTTAATGTCTTGTCAAAACTTTGGCTTCGCTTTGGCTTTGACCAAAATTTTTGACATTATGAACATACATAAATTATCAAACGGCTTAATATTCTACCTAAATTTTGGCTTCGCTTTGGCTTTGACCAAAATTCAGATATTATGAACATACGTAGCTAATAAAGTAAAGCACATAAATATGACATAACACCTTTGGGCAAGATATGAAATATCTATGTAACTTATGCTCATAAATCACAACGTGTATCATCAAACTACCATCATTACATAAAATGATACCATTTAAAATTTCAACATCAAACAAAAATTTACGTTTGATTAAACATCTAATTGAAAATATCATAATTTATTTGATAATATGAACCAAAGTCGATCACATTTTCATAAAAGTAATCACTAACCAATTTAGTAATATGAACCATCAAATTTATTAAACAGAGAGAATGATGAAAACACATCATAGATTTTAGTGCCTAATAATGAAGGCACATCAAAGAACCATTGTTAATGATGAAAATGTTTTATCATTAATTTGATGAATTCAAAATTGATTAACAAATCAAATAAATTTCTTAATGATAATATTATCAAATGAATGGTAAATTCAAATAAAGTACATTATATCATGCATCGGCACTGGTGAAATTTCCATCTTGGTTGCAAAACAGGGATGCAATAAATGACAAAAGAAAATAATATTTTTATAACAAGGAAAAGATTTTGGCACTAAAATCTTTACATCAGAGACAAAATAATTTTATGAACTCATTTGCGTTAGACTTAAGACTGTTTGTCATTTGTATATTGCCGATTATATTGCAACTCACAGAAATACCGACTGAGCAAAACGATCAATTTATCTAATCAAAATTGATATAAACAACATTGCTCTGATACCACATGTTGATTATATCTTTAAACATGGGTCAAGACTTAGAACCTAATCATGTTTATTCAATCAATAACATAAACATAAGCATCAAATAAGAGATACTTACATGTGGGAATGGTAAACTTAGCGGATGGTGGTGCGGCCATGACTTCGTTATGATGTTCTTGGTTCCACTTTATGGTGTCACTTTTAGATGGGTTATTAGAGTGTGTATGAGTGTTCTTGTATATGGTGTTTTATAAGCTTCTCATAGCACTTATTATGGACACCAAAATGGCAACCCTACATATTCTAACTTATGCCATTATTCCCGTCAAATAATGACTTATAATAAATATAATAATGACTTATAATTAATATAGGGATAGTAACATCATATTGGTTAATTAAAATAATAAATGATCAATTAAGCCATAATTATATGAAAGTCTAACAAATCATAATTATATATACATACTTGTTGATTGAATTTTGGCACCAAAGTTGGTAGTTAATCTTTGTTGCCGTTGATTCAACCGCCGTTAACTACATACTGCCACAAATTCCATATGGAATCCCTCGCAAACTAATATGATTGATATAAATTGTTGATATTTATTCAAAAATGAATCCCTCGCAACCTGGCATACATCTAATGTGAGAGTAACTCACTTGGCATGACTCTTTTCTCTTACACTCTGTTTCAGAGTTTCATTAAAGGATGGAAGAGAAAGGATTGAGAAGGAAGTGGGAAAAAAATGTGTTCCAGAGTTTTTTGTAGGAGGGAAAGGGAGAGAATGAGATGGATAATAAAGAGGATTTTAGTGTGATTTTCAATCTTTCCAATTTGGAAGGAATTGAAGAGAAGAGAAGAGGAGGAAGATCCTTTCTCTTCCATCATTTAATGAAACTCGGGAACACATTGTTAGTAGGAATTAGTAGGAAGTCATTGGTTCAATCGGAAGCAAGAAGGGCACCTTGCCATACATCCACTCCTTAGTATCCACATGGGCTGGCCCTGAGAATGGCCCGGGTGGTCACTGGCTTAACTGATTTTTTTTAATTATATATATTAAAAAAAATAGGTCTATTGTGATTTCTGGTTTTATAATTATAGTTTTTAACAAGCCCAATATTCCATTGATGTTATATTTCTTTATAATTGAATTTAACCTAGTATCTAAGCTCAATCAAAATTTTAAAATTTAAACCTAATAAAAATATTATAGGTTTAGTTTATTATATTACGGTGGTAAGGCCCGATTTTTATTTAGCCGATGGCCCAAATGTATTTTAAATTTTTTGAAAACGACCCTGATATTTACTAATACTCTATCTTAATTGAGAGGTGATTAGCAAGCTTCTAATTAATCAAGATAGTGATCACCTTTACAAGCTTCTTACTTACTGATGATCACATCTTCACTTCTCACTAAAAATAATTTATGAAGAACATTCTTTTTCTCTTACGTCTCTTACGACGCACCGCTCACGGTTGTGTGCATATAATGTATATATGCGTGGCCTTCGGGGGACAAAAGTAAAGTTGCACTAATTTTAATGTTATTTTACTAATTTCGTGAAAGTAACGTTAAAAATGACGGAAGGTTAATCATGCATCAAGTGGTGACATTGATTGCCAAAAGACAAGGGGGTACATGCACCTATCGGGTTTGTCCCGATTGCTAAGTGTTATGTGCCTTATTGTCTAAGACTTGATACAAAGCCACTATTGAGCCGGGGGTCTCACTGGAAGCAGTCTCTCTATTCCGACAGGGTAGAGGTAAGGCTGTCTATATTTTACCCTCCTCAGACCATATCTTAGCTTTTGCTATTAGTGGGATTAACTGAGTATGATGATGATATTCTTTTTCTCTTACAAATCAATTTTAAAATGATTGATTTTTGTAGACATATATCAGCTTTATATAACCAATGATTTTTTTTTAATAATATTAAATTTTCCATTGACAACAAAAAAGGAAATTACATAAGGATGGTAGGTAGGCGGGCAACAAGGTGCGCCGCCACCCCTTTTTGAATAGAAAATCCTAATATGCTAAAAACAAAACACCGCCCTTGGGGAGTGGAAAAGTTGTTGTGCACTACTCGTTGAACCCGAGCCAAAAACCGCACCGCCTCCGGTGCCAAGGAACCGAACGTGTCGAATGCCAAGGGAACGAAAACATGCTGATTATCCTCACATGCTTTAGCATGCTTTTCCACTTTCTTGGATTCAGCTTTCATGACTGCTTGCCCGGCCACAAACCCACTATCCCAAAGCCCAACAAGGGGGGACACCCCAGTAAGATCAACACACGCATGTTTCCCACCTTCCCAACCAAAAACTAAGACGTCTGCTGGACGCAAGGTGGACCTCCCCTCCGCGGGGTCTGTGAGAAAATTAACTGACGCCTCTTTTCTTGCGGAGATCCCTGCTCTTCTAAGGATGTCTGCCAAAGCATCCCGGACAAAATCTTGCCGATATTTAAACCCTGGCAATTCCTTACAGTGTAACGCATGTTCCCCATACTTATCAAGGCATGCTTTGCGGCAGACCGGGCAATTTTCATCATCAGGGAAAATGGGTATCATCAGTCGGTATTTAAGGATTGCCCTGTACTCTACTGCCGACATTCGTTGCCCCAAGCCTTCGATAGGTAACACAGTAAGGAAGTCTTGGGCGTGAGGCTTTTGCAGGCATTCTAAGACGGCCCGCTAACGGGCGGACAGACGGAAATCCTCCTCCAAACTTTGCGCGATTCGGTTATAAAGAGCATTCGCCAGAGTTTTCTGTGGCTTTTTGGGGGCGGTGTCCTTATTAAAGAAACCGCCAATATCAAAGTCAGGAAGGGATCGTTGTAAAAGGTCAATAGCGCCAGAATAGCCCGTGTCAACGTGAGCAACCCCACTGTTACGTAATATGTGGTCTTGCAGCCCCCAGGACTGGGATCTGGAGGCCACAAAAGCATAGGCAGCCACGTCCCGGGCTGAGGAGAGGCCTAACCCACCAAGTCAAAGCGGTAAAGTCGCAATCCGCCACTGGAGGTCCCCAAACCCCCCCCCCCCACAAACAACAATGTCTTCTATGGCCTCCCGAAGGCCTTTGTTGAAACAGGAAACAGCATTTTCCACAAAGGGAGGCTGACAGGTACGCAAACCGAAGAGCAATTTGGCCACACCCATACATGATCTAAGCAATAGAAGCTCGCTTTGGGGATCCCGTAATTTAGGGAGGAGCCCCATGAGGTTAACAGCCCGCGCCGCCCTTTTAGCAGATAGATCACTTATGAAACCGGCGTCGCGGCTGACTGCCCCACCAAGGAGTTTGACCCCCCACTCCGGTCTGCCAATGTCACTAGGAAACAGACCTGGCCGGATCTTCCCCCCATCACACGACGGCCAGAAAACCTCAGTTTTTCTAATGTTGAGCTGGAGCCCTAGAGATGGCCCCTCCAGGCTAATAATGTCAAGTGCTTTAGCCACCTGAACAGAATCCCCGATAATCGTCCCGTCATCTAAGTACAAAGCATGGAAGGGAAGGTCGCAGTTATCCTGTACCTTTAGCACGAGGGGGTGTAAAGCTAGAGCAAAGAGCAAGGGCCCCAAAGGGTCCCCTTGCTTAACCCCAGCGTAGGCCTCAATACGCTCATTCCCAACATACAACCTAGCTGGCTGAGCATATAGGAACTGAACCCACGGGAAAATGGAAGGGAAGTGACAGTGAACTTCCCGCAACAAAGCAGCGCGATCAATAGCGTTAGAAAAATCAACCGTAAGCATAGCAAGCGAGCCATCATCATGGAATGAATCGAGAAACCTGTTAGCACTATGAAGCACAGCCTCCGCCCCATTTGGAATTCCAACCCCAAACTGAAAGTCCCCTAAATATTTAACAACTTCTTTCCCCGCTTTCTTCATGGCCACCTTAGAAACCAGTCTCCTCCATATGGCCCCTACGGCAATAGGGCGGATTCCATTGTCAGGCTTAAGCAACGGAGTGAGGGGAGCCGAAGCAATATATTCTGCGAGCACCTTGGGGCACAACCCCCCCAGCCACAGATTAACTAATTCAGAGATGGCCGCTAGTAACCCAGATGCCGTAGTTGTCCCTTCGCCACCAAGGGCGTCCATCAAGTGTTGAGCCCGCAGGCCATCACACCCACAGGATGTCCCTTTCGGGAACGATTTCACACATCGGTAAACACACTCATCTTCCACAGTTAAGGCCGGTTGGGTCAGGGGTAGGGAGGGGAGATTGGGAGGCGGGACAATGGGGTGCTTGTCAATAAGAGCTTGCATGGTAGATTCCCCTTGGGGGGCAATCCCATTGGAACACAACACTTTAACCGCTGCAGTGAAGTGACCATCACTAACCTTCCTAAGGCACTGCCTGACGTTGGGGTTGACCTCATCGGATCCCTCCGCTGACGTTGCCCTCACCGGGAGGACCCTTCCCCCTTCATCTGAAAAAAGCAACGCAACCAAATCTGCGAAACCGGAACCATCTTTCCACATAGATAAAGCCTGTCGAATGCTATCACATTGCAAAGACTTACGGTTCCCAGACCTTCTCTCCTGCCTAGAAGATGGAGTAACAACCTTGAGAGTACAACGAGGGAAAAGCAAAAGCTTGACCCAGTTTTCAACAAAACCCGGAGAGGCCACAACCTTACGAATGGCACTTGTTAAGGCATGCGCAAAAGCCATACGACAACTAGGGGGATGCTTTTAACAGTCCTAACCGGGAGATAGAAAACCCGATCCAGGAGGGCGACGTCACCCACCACTCCATCCGTTTCTCTTTGTTCAGGCTCCATTCCAGGGTCCCTAGGCATCGGAATCCCCACAATGTAATCCCCAGTTGACCCAGAGCACCCAGAGAATGTGAAAACACCATCGGGGTGGTGGCACCCTCTACTAAAGGCGTGTGTCCTCATACATCTCCCACATAACCAACACCCAAAAGTCCGCAAGGTTCCCCCAACCCTGGAAAAAAGATCAAAGTCTCTACAAAGCACTCCCTTATAGAAATCCCTACGCTCGTCATCCTTGAAATGGAATTGCTAAAGGTGTGAGATCAGCCTGTTGTAACCGTCAGAACCAGGCTTACCATCTTTACAACCATGGAACTCCTTAAAGGGGCACAACCACACCCCGTTAGAGCTGGCAGCAACACCTCCATCAGTGCCATTCAAGGCAATGCGCTTCCCCTTCACCAGACCCATATAAAGCCGAAAAATATCCCCCAAGAAAACAAAAACAAGAAACCCCCGTCTCAAGATGAGTAGGAGACCACAAACAAACCCACCGAAAAACCAAAGGAGAGAGGAAGCAACTTGCAATTGCCCGCCCTCTCTGGCACCACTACCAAACACCTACACCATTATTATTATTATTATTATTATTATTATTATTATTATTATTATTATTATTATTATTATTATTTACCTACATTAATAATATTATAAACCTTGTCAAAGTTTATTATTATTAATAGTAATATTTGTAATTTAAAGTGAGTGATAACTTAGGTCATTATCATCTAAAGGTCAAAACAGCAGGAAAAGAAATGGCGAGTAGAAAGGAGAGGGGGCGAATAGCAGAAGAGAGGGGGCGATTGGGTTTATAGGCGATTTGGGTTTTATTATTATTATTATTATAATATTATAATTATGGATATTGGGACACCTATGTTTTCTCATTCATTATACCAATAGTAATATTTTAATTAGTAAACTATTATATAAAGAATCCTAAATTAATATTATAATGTAGTATTATTAGTATAATGTATTGAAACTTGGGACTTGGAACCTTTAATGAAAATAAATGTCCGGATGAATGAGCACTCAAACCAATGCACCACCTCAAAAGAAGTTAAATGCAAAACTACATTAAAGGACCAAATAAAATGAAAAATAAGGGTTGGGTCGAATGAGAATATAATAGGAGTCAAAAAGGTCGAATGAAGACTAGGAAGATATGGGAAAGGTGAATGAAAATTTCTAACAGGTCGAACGAGGTTGAAGGCCAAACAGGTCGAAAGAGTCAGAAATATAGCCGTTAGAACCGAAGAGTTGGGTAGGTAGGGAAGGTTTGAATTTTGAAAGTCTAGCGGTTGGTTATTGGATAAGGAAAGAGCCAATAGAACCGAAGCTTGATGGATATGGGAGGAGAAAGGAAGGGTTAAGGGAGGAGGAAGGTGAAGGCTAGGGAAGAAGGTGAAGATCCAGTTTAAAAACAAAAATCCCAACAAAGATTGGGATTTGGAGCAAAAGGAACAAATTTGAAGAAGACCCAGTAAATCAGACGCTTGATGGATATATCAGACGCTTGAGAAACTACATAGCTATCGGCGCAAAACTACAAATCCCTTTGTATGAGTATTTTAGATAATATAAATTCTGCTATCTATTAATAATTGAACTTTGTAAACAATTATTTTAAAATCTTGGCTTCGTGGCACGTGTGGATGATGGGCCACGTACTTTTGAATCTTATAACTTTGAACCCGGGAACCTTGTTTTTTTCATGTACTTCTCAGTTATCAACCCAATCTTTTAAAAGCCTTAATTTATAAAACTTTAGTTTAGTCCATAAAACATATTTTTACGAGCTTTATAAAATGTATTTATTTATCTTATAAGTTATAGTGGGTTCTTAAGCATTGTATTTAGAAATTTGGTCTCATTTGGTAACTAAAATTGTTTTGATGGGTTACATTACTAGTTAGTTTCATTTCACCTAAATTTGTTTTGTAGTAACTTTTTTTTTTTCAATTATACATCATATTTATTGATTTCACATGTTCTTTTTATTTGGTATCTTATCACGGTTCTTAACGTACTTTGAATTTAGTGTTTTTTTAGTTCCTACTTTTTTTTTTTTAAACTAATCCCTTTAAAACATTTTAGTTTCTCTAAAAGCTTTCTGTAAACCAAATGCCCATAATAAAAATTTGTATTTAGAAATTCAAATTGATAAACAAAACAAATGAAGATAGCTCGTGAAATTAAAGTATAATTATTAAACCAGAATAATTAATATATATAATTATTAAAGGGAGGTGATATTAAAACCCTCCACTTCTATTCCCACCCCCCCCCCCCCCCCCCCAGCGCCACCTCGGTCTGAGGTAAGTTATTCTGATTTGACCCAGACGCCTCGCTTAGGCCTAAGCAAGGCGCTTGGAATCCAGCTTTTATTTTTGTGGTAAATTTTGTGTTTTGGATTGGTTTTTTATTTTTTACTTTTTTTAATATAATTATTGTAAAAAAAATTATAAGATTAAAAAACAAAATAATAACCACCAACTTTTATCGGCAATGCTCCAACTCAACTCAACAAGACATTTAAGCCGAAGACACTTTCCATCCAACACAGGGATTGCTCCAACTCAACTCAACAAAGACATTTAAGCCGAATGTAACACCCCAACCGATGGCGGAATCATCGAGGTGTCACGTAGTGACGATTGTTCAAAAGCTCATGGTACTAAAATGTAAATATTTGATTATTGTATATTGTTTTACAACATGTGAAAATGAATACATAACAAAATTGAGATAGTTTATTTATTTAGTCTAAGTCCAAAGTCCTATATGAAGCGTCAAGCAGCTTATCCTGAAACATGCATGAAAATAAATTTGGTCAACATATGATGTTGGTGAGTACTACTTAGCTTTGTACATATAGTATAAGTTTGAAAAGTAGTACAATTCATGTGTCTAACCTCACCAAGGCATTATGTAAACACGCAAGTAACCAAACAAGACAAAGATCAAATGTAAAGTTGATAAGTTGAAATTGATAATGAGCACCCTAACACGTGTCAAGTCTAAAAGAGCACCATAACATAAGTTATGTCTAAATGAGCACCGTAACATAAGTTACGTCTATATGTAAAGAGCACCATAACATAAGTTATGTCTAGATGTATGATTTTGTATGTAAGCTACGTTCATGTTCAAACATAAGCACAAAGATAAACAAGACACGTATATGAATTGTAAATGAATAAAATGTATGTGTAAATGAATATGAAAGTTTTGTATACTTGTGCATGAATCACCCCAAAAGTTGTAAAAGCGAAAAAAAAAGGATAAGTAATACTCACCTTAGCAAGGTGGTAAGTCTTGTGGAATAGAATAAGTGTAATCCAACGTTGCTAAGTATCACCCTATGTTTAAGGTAACAAATGAGTCTAAGTCTATCTAGTCTATAAGTATTTTCTAGGGTTTCGAATTTGGGGATAACTATTCGTTTGATTAATAAATTAAACGTTTAATAAATAAGAGAAATTTGATAAATAAATAAACAAAAGTCTTTTTGTAAATTTTAAATTAAAGATGGTCACAATATAAAGTTTTAAGTGTGAAAATAATTTTTATAAAATTATTTTCTTATAAATAGAATATTAAATCCATTTATTTCAAATTGTCAAAATATAACTTTAATATCTAAAAATATTAAAATTAAAGAATTTTTAAATTAAAAATTGTATTTCTGTTCTAAATGGATAGGAATAATTTATATAAAATTTTGGTGTAAAAATATTGTAAAATGAATTTATTATGATTTATTATGATTTATTATGATTAAAACTAACAAAATTGATTAAAAATATAAAAAGAACGGTTTTTCAGTAATAAAAATTATTTCTGAAATGTTTATTGCTATACAAGTTTAGGATAATTTTGTGGAATTTTATAAAATCGTTTAGATATTTTTATAGAATTTTATAAATAAAATAGAATAAACTTAAATTATTTATTATTTATATTAAATAAATAATTTTTGAAAAACTAAAAATTGTATGTTAAACTTTTCTACTAGAATAACATAAAATAATTTTTGTAGAATTTATAAAGTAGTTTTAGTATTTTAAAACGAATTTTAAAGATATAAGTGAAATATAAAGCTTAAAAGGTGAAAAAAAACATTTTTGTTGAAGCTGGGAATCGAACCCGGGTCTGGGACCGGTTCGCGTTTTACATCACAAGTCTAGACCAACTGGTCTAGACCCTGAGAACAAGTGTTTATTAGCTTTAATTAGTTATATATTGTTTTCGAAAGATAATATGGTTCTATATATAATAAAAAAAAAAAGAAAAACGTCTGGGCTTAGAGTCGAACTCAAGACCTCTGTTTCAACCAAATTATGCATAACCATCTGATCCATGGTTCTGTTGATTGTTTATTTGATTTCGTAAACATTTTAACATAACAGCAGGTTGTTCTTCCCCAAAATAACGATCCGAGCCCTAGATTTTCCAATTGCTTGATTCACACAACAATAACCCAATTAATCAGAGGGTTATTGCTGTGTGAATGCCGAATAACAAAACCCATGTGAAAAACGTCACTTACAATAACGATTCGTGTGATTATGCTCAGTCAACAGGAAAGTCAAACACGATCAAGAATGCTTCGAAAGATGATTTTCAACAGAAATTGGAGGTTTAGAGAGGGATATCGGCGAGTTTAGCATGTAATGGGAGGTCCAATTTATACTAATACGGATGGATTGCACGAATGGAATGTTTGACCCATTAATGGTCATAAACGCGTTAATTGAGCGAGATTTTGGAATGTTATAACGTTAATTGATGTGTAATGGACGTGTATAGGCAATCACGAAGCAAACTATGAGTTGTTACCATGTTTAGTTGAATGAAATTGGTCAATATTTCTGGTTTGATTCGTCCCTGTTGCAGCGATAAGATGACAGAAGGAAACAACTTGATCGTTGTTTGGGTATAAAGGAATTAGAAGACCAGATCTTTCAACAAGTAGCACGTAGCCTAGTGGTGGTGTGCGTGTGTCTGTGTATGCCGACCCGGCTCCGGGTCCTGGTTCGAGCCGCGGCAACAGCAGCATATATATATATATATATATATATATATATATATATATATATATATATATATATATATATATATATATATTAAAGGTGAAGGGAAGGAGGGGACTAGTGGGCCGGGTACTGGGCTTTGGGCTTGCTGTCTGGGCTCCGGAAATCCACAAGAAAAGGGTTTGGGCTTTGTTGGGTTTCAAGGGACTAGGTTGGATGGTTTATTTAGTTTATTGTTTGAAACCAACATTATATATATATATATATTTTTTAATCATTATTATTATTATTATTATTATTATATACAAAAAAAATAAATAAAAAATAAAAAGAAAAGTGACGGATGTCATAGCATCCCCTACTTTTAGAAACTTCGTCCCGAAGTTATTAGAAACATAGGGTTATGGATGTTTGGGTAAAAAAAAAAATAAGATAACTGTGGTTTGGAAAATTCGAATGATTTGGATAAGAGGTTTGATAGGTGTGGGTTAAGGATTTGGATTAGGTTCGTCTCAAATACTAAGGAGAATAAGAATCTTAAACTTCAAGTTTTAGGAATCCTAAAATAAATGTATGAGTTGATTGACTAAAAAAAAAACTAAATGAACTACCAAGTAAGTAGAGTTTGTTCCTGGTTCGACTTCCAGTCTCATTTTCGATGCGTCATTAGTGTTTATATATAGGGTGTACCGCAGCTAACCTACCACACCTTTGACACATCGAAAACGTACTTGACGTCTACCAAAAACTCTAATAGAATTTCACACCACCTTAATGTATCTGTAAATTCATGATTACGTTCCGGACCGGAATCATCAATTTACCTTACATTAGGGTTTTATGTCCTTCTATGATCCTAATCTAACAACACATTAAAGCAAATAAGTTTCACAAGAAGATGACACAACAAACACGTTGGGTTACAATGAGACGTTATCAATGAAATGAGGCTATGTAATAATGAGGTCAATTGCATTGGTTTGCAACGACTTGCTGTTGGATCAGTTTGCTCTTTTTGCTAAGTAAGAACTTGCTATCTTGACACTTAAGTGTTTAGCAAGTCCTTATAAATCAGATTATAAGCACAGCGGAATGTTATAAGTTAAAGCAACACTTTTTATACAAAGGCAGAGTTATAACTCCCCCTTGATGTTTGAAACTAATAAATGATAAAGTATTTATTATGAATCTAAGTTGTAAATGAGAATTAGATACTTAGAGAGATTCACAATAAATACAGAAATGGAATATAACAATGAGAGTGTTTGAAGGATTTTTCTGTTGAAAATCAATGTCTAAAATAGAAGGTTGAAGCCTTCTATTTATAGACGATTACATGCATGTATCTTGCCTAAAAAGCAAGCACAGAAACTCCAGTGACAAGTTGCACAAGTTGCAACATTGAAAGAAACAAATACAGCTAAAAGTAATATTAAACAACAAACTACTGATGCAAAAAGGCGGTGGGAAATATCTATTGCTAAGTGCTGATGAAGGACAACTACTGAAGAGTAGTTTTGTCTTCAGTACTTCTGAAGTGAACTTGTCTGGTTTGGACTTCAGAACTTCTGCAACTTCAGCACTTCTTCATATCTTCTAATCAGCAGTTTCTTGTCTTCTCTTCAGTACTTCTATACTTAGCCAAAATGACAGAAGTGAATTAGACTAAGGTTTACAAAAGTGGTTTCACCAATCCTCTTTGTCCTAACAATCTCCCCCTGGATTGATGAAGCCAAAACCTTACTAATTCCTTATGTGTTTCTTCTGTCTTGAACAATCTTCCATATCTCTTTGTACATGGTGTTCTTGAGCTGGTTGTACTGATCATCAGATAGAGATCCTCTCTGTGGTTCTAGATGTTGAATTGTGAGCAGGTCTTGTGTTGACAGTTTCTTCAGATCACTGATCTTCTTGTAAGCCCTGCTTGAGAAGTCTTTTCTTGTCAACAGTACTGAGTTGTTATCAGTAAGTGACCATCTGATGATAGGGATCTTTGACTTGTTAAAGTCAGAAGAATAGGGAACCAGACTTGTCCCTTGGGTTGATGGTCCTGAGTGCTGGATGTCTTCAGTTTCAGATAGCCTCAGGTGGGATTCTCTTCCTTGTTGTTGTTGTTGCATACCAGGCATCTGAACAGTTGGGAGATGGTGTTCAGTCACTACTTTGGTATGCAGCTTTTCTTTGATTGTCTTTTGTATTTGATAAGCAAAACTGGAAGGATCCCTGAACTGTGTTAACAGAGGTTTCTCCTCAATGTCAAAATCTGAATGGACTATTGAACTTCCTTCAAGTAGTACCATTTTGAAGTCAGTTTTGACATTGTCCTCTGCCTTCTTCTTCTGAGTAGCAGATCTTTTGTATGCACCAGAAGTTCTAACTACTGATCTTGAAGGATCAGTAGTTTGAAACTTCTCAGGATTTGCAGCCTTGGCAGCCAAGTATTTTCTATATGTATCCATTAGTCTTTCTTCTTTCCATCTGGATACAGAGGCTTTTGAACCATATCCTTCTGCTACTAGCTCTTCTATTATCTGGGCTCTCTTGGCCTTTCCATCTTTGCTTGTGGCCAGTTTGTCTGCAAGCAGTTGTGCTCTTCTTGTCAGCTCTTGCATAGAGAGTCCTTTGAGTGTAAAGGCTTTAGTCTTGCTGTTCTTGGTAATATAAGACACCAGTTGTTGTCTTTTATCCTGTTCAGCAATCTCATCAAGGCTAGCCTGCCTTTGTAGTTCAGCTGCATAAGCCTGAAGTTTTTCTTCATGGCTTAAGTCCAAATCATCCCTTTCTTCCAGAGATTTCCAAATCTGATCTTCTCTGGCCTTTTTGTTGGCTGCAATTAAGCTCTTCTCTAATAGTTCAGCTGATTGAGAGATAGGAGAAGGGTTTAATACAGTCATTGTTGTAACAGATGTAGGCCTGATGGGATCAGATGTTGGTTGAATGGGAGCAGTGGTTCTGGAAGGTTCAGTTGTTTGAGGTTGGGAAGTGTTAACTTCTGATGTGCTGACAACTGCTGATGGTTTGTCAGCTACTGAAGGATTGTCTTCAGTACTTTCTGATTCTTCATCAGAAGTTTGGTCATCAGAAGTTTCTTCATTATGCCTTAGGGAATCTTCAGATGTTTGGGTCTCATCTTCTTTTTCTGCAGCTTCAATTTCTTCAATTGAGACACCAAACTGTTTGGCCAATTTTTCTTTCCTGGCCTGATCTTTCTGATCTCTTTCAAGGAGTGCCACTCTTGCCTTTATCCTGGCTTGGAATGACTCCTTAGGTTCCCTGATCTTCTCCCCCTTTTTGGATTCATCAATTTTAACCCTTGAAGCAGAGGGTTGGGAGAATTGTCCTTGAAGATGAGCAATCTGCTGGCTGTTGAAGTCTATTTTGTTGGACAGATCGTTCATCTTGGTCTTGATCACTCCAAATTGGTTCTTGATGGACAGCTCCAAGTCAGCTGTATATGTTTGGAAGTGATTTCTGATGAGTGTATTCATCATGTGGTACAGGGGACCCTCTGGGCTGCATAGCTGGTTCAGGTCTATGCTTGCTTGCCCAGGGAATTGGGTAGGCATTTGCTGTGAAGGGGGTGTTTTTGGGAGATCCTCATGTTGTACAGAGGATGCCACTCTAGGGGTTTTAGGGATTGAGTGGGCTTTAACCTGTGCAGAGGTGACTGGCTTCTTGAGCCTGGATACCTTTGCAGCAGGACCTTCAGAAAGTGCCGTCAATTCAGTAGTTTGAGTTTGTGAAACATCATCCAAACTAATGGAATCATCTGAATCCCTGATGTTGCCCTCAGTGAGGACTGTCTCAGTTAAATCATGAGCTGAGCCCAACTCAGTTCTCTCATGAACCTCTTTGTCTTGGTACTGAGGATTTCCTACTTCAGGCATTAAGCCTTCATCAGTAGTTGCCACATCTGAGGTCTTAGCTATGTTACTTCTGTCCTCAGATCCACCACTGGGTGGTAACTGAGTAGTAGCAGCCTCAGATGCCCCAAGAGTCTCTAAAATTGGGCTTAAAGACTCTGGTCCACCCTCATCTCTTGGGATAGGGCTAGTGATGTCCACATCCATGTCTGATGTAGTAGTTATGTCCCCTGTTTGTTGTGGTTGATGGGGACTGACATGATCAGATGGGACATTCTCTTTTAGCCCAGAGAGAAGTTTGGCAATTTCTATTGCCTCTTGTTCAGAAATTTGTGGGGTTGGTTCAGTAGTTTGGGCAATAGGTTGTTGTTCAACAGTTTCAAAAGAAGAGTGTGTTTGATATGTTTTTCTAAGTCTTTTTCTTTTGAATTGAACAGATATGGGTGCTCTTGGTGGGGTTTGAGATGGATGAGACTGAGAGGGTGTTTCAGTCTCATCTATTTGAAGAGCAGAATGCTCATGAGCATGTTCAGGCATCTCAACCTCCTGAACAGCTTTTCTCTTAGGTTGGTGGGGTGCAGTTTTTGTTGGCTTGGGCTTTTTGGCTTTTGGTGGTGTGAGTTTGGAAGATGTGGGCTTCAGGGGGACTTGTTGTTGTTCTCCCTGATCATCTTCTGGCCAGGCAGCCGGTTTGTTAAGTCTTGAGTATGCTTGTGATGTTAAAGGGTTTAAAGTTGAAATTTTTCCCACAAGCACCTCATTACCCAGTTCCCCTATTATGCATTGCATAATGAACCTTGGGTACAACAAAAACTTTTTCTTGGTATTATTGTGATGTAACACCAACTCATTGAAAAATAGTTTTGATGCCCTGAATTTAGTTTCATTCACAATGGAATGAAATATTGGTTGAAAAGTGGAGGGCATCTGGTCATAGGACCCTGTTTTTGGACTCAAACACATAATAATATAATGAAACAAAAGTTTGTATTTTGGTTCAAAATATTTTTTGAATATTGTAGCATGGGAGAGAGTACCTTGATAACCACACTCAGTCATGGTTAGATGAATATCAGTATTAGCAACATGGTCAGGGGCAGTTACATCATCCAGACCCAGTCTTGTTGCTAGTGTGGTCGGTGTGATGGTCAGTTGTTTCCCTTTTATCTTTGAGTTGAGGGAAATGACCTCACCACCCATTGTAACCGTCTCAGCATTTGCCCAGAACTCATTCAGAGTTTCAGTGTGAATTGGTGGGTTTATTGTGAGAGCAGTAAAGTATTGGGATTTGACGACAAGATCAATGATCTCATCGTATTGGGACCAGCCTTCTTGTTTTTCAAGAAAGGCTCTTTGATTGTGTCCCTGTTTTAGAACTAGAGCCATGTGGTTTGGGTTTTTGATCGAACAGTGGATTTTGCAGGTTTAGGTTGAGAGAGTTTTGAGAGAGAGGGAGGGATATTTTTGAGTTTGAAAGGATAAGTGTGTAGAAAAGGTATTTATTAGAAGTTTTAACCGCTTGAATCTTCTTTATTAGAAGTTTTAAAACCGCCTTTGGTTAAAAATCTCTTTATCAGAGGTTTTAAACTGATTAGGTCAAACCTCTGATGATGGGAAAAGTCAGATTTGCCCTTTTGACTTAAACTGCTGATGAAGGATTACTTCATCAGTAGTTCCCATTTTCTCTTCAGCAGTTTTAACATCTGATGAGAAATGTTTTTATAAATACTTTATTCATAACTTCTGAAGGTTATTTTATCAGAAGTTACACACTTTTTCAGAAAGTTATCCCATACTGATGATTTTTGTTCATCAGTAGTTTCTCTCATACTGATTTTTGTTTAATCAGTAGTTTGTTTTTCAGAAGTTTTGTTGCAGACTTTTGTCATTTGTAAGTGGAAACCAGAAAAAAGATGGAAAAGGTTAACTTGAAATCCACCAAGGTAAACAGGATGGAATCAAGGATGGAAAAAGGAAAAAGAAAATTTTGATGTTTTATGCATAACAGTAGTGATTGATGTAGAAGTTTGATGTAGAGTTGGGTAGAATCAAGTGTTAACTTGGATTCTAACTGATATGCAAAAAAAATAAAAATAAAAATAAAAATAAAGTAAACACTTACAAATTTAGCATTCCAAGCATGGATACTAACTTCTGAAATGTTGATGTGTCAAGGGGCTTAGTGAAGATGTCAGCTATCTGATTAGCTGTTGCTACATGCTTCACCTCAATCTTGCCTTTTTCATAGCAATCTCTTATGAAATGGTACCTGATCTCAATATGTTTGGTTTTTGAGAACTGTACCGGATTTTGAATGATGCTAATGGCAGATTTGCTGTCTACAAACAAAGGTGTCTTGGTCTCTTTGATTCCATAATCAAGAAGTTGATATTGGAGCCATTGTATCTGTGATGTACAACTTGCAGCTGCAATGTATTCAGCTTCAGCAGTTGAAGTTGCAACAGATGTTTGCTTCTTTGATTGCCATGACACTAGACAGTTACCCAGGAATTGACAACCACCAGATGTTGACTTCCTTGTCATCTTACACCCTGCATAGTCACTATCTGAAAAAGCTGATAACTTGGTATTGCTTGAAGCAGGATACCAAATTCCCAGTGTTGGTGTTCCTTTCAGATATCTAAAAATTCTTTTGACTGCTATAAGGTGTGATTCCCTTGGTGCTGATTGATATCTAGCACAGACACATGTTGAAAACATAATATCTGGTCTAGAAGCAGTTAAGTATAAAAGGGAACCTATCATGCATCTGTACATGGTTTGATCAACCTGTTTTCCTTGATCATCAGGTTCAACTTGTGTGATTGGTGTCATGGGAGTGGAACATGATTTACATTCATTTAAAGAAAATTTGTTCAATAATTCTTTAACATATTTTGATTGATGTATAAAAGTTCCATTTGTTTGTTGTTTGATCTGCAGTGATCTGCAGTCCTAGAAAGTACTGCAGTTCCCCCATGGTACTCATCTCAAATTTTGATTGCATGAGTTTCTTAAAATCATCACACAGTTTTGTGTTTGTTGAACCAAAGATGATATCATCAACATAAATTTGAACAAGTAAGACATGATTTCCAACATGTTTAATGAAAAGTGTTTTATCAATGGCACCTCTTGTAAAGTTATTTTTGAGTAAAAAGGTGGAGAGTGTATCATACCAGGCTCTTGGAGCCTGTTTGAGCCCATAAAGAGCTTTATCCAGTCTGTACACCCACTCAGGATGAGAAGGATCCTCAAACCCAGGTGGCTGACAGACATACACCTCCTCTTTGATTTTTCCATACAAAAATGCACTTTTCACATCCATTTGATAAACTTTAATTTTGTTGGAAATGGCATAGGCCAGAAATAACCTGATGGCCTCAAGCCTTGCAACTGGAGCAAAGGTTTCATCATAGTCAATTCCCTCTTCTTGAGAGTACCCTTGAACTACCAGTCTTGCCTTGTTCTTGATTATCATACCAGCTTCATCTTGTTTGTTCCTGAAAACCCATCTTGTACCAATTGGTTGCTTGTTTTGAGGTAAGGGACAGATTTCCCAGACCTGTTGCTTGTTGAACTGAAGTAGTTCATCTTGCATAGCTTGCACCCAATTATTGTCTTTGAGGGCTTCCTGGTACTTCTTTGGTTCCAACTGTGAAATAAAGGCTGAGAATAGGCAAAAGTTGGAGAGCTGGTTTCTGGTCAGAACACCTGTAGCTATATCACCCATGATTTGATCAAGTGGATGATCTCTGTGTTCAATCAGTTGTTGTAAACCACTGACAGGTGTAGGTGGCTCTTGTTCTTCAAACAAACTACTGAGGTCTATGATATCTGGTTCAGCAGTTGCAGCTTCTTCAGTAGTTGCAGGTGCTGAAGCAGATGTTTGAGTTTGGCCTTCAGTATTTGTTTGATCAGAAGTTTGAAAAACTTCTGATGGTGTTGTAGTTGACTTAATGACTGTTTGAGGAGTCCATGGTGTAGGATCCTCATCTTCAAACCTTTGATCACCATAATAAGTAGGTTTGGAAGAAGTAACAGCCTTTTCAGGTCCAAAGTGAAAGTTGTCAAGGTCAAAGAGTTCAGCAGGATGTGCTGGAATAAGAGTGTGTTTTGACTCATTGAACTTGACATTCAATGTTTCTTCTACTATCCTGGTGTGAGAATTAAAAACCTTGTAGGCTTTTCTAGTTGAAGAGTAACCAAGAAAGTAACCTGAGTCAACTTTGGCAGCAAACTTTGAAATAGATTCCTTGATGTTCAAGATGAAACATTGACACCCAAAAGCCCTGAAAAAGGAGATAAGGGGCTTCATGCCATGAAGAACTTCATAGGCAGTCTTGGAATGTCTCTTGACCACAAGAACTCTATTCTGAACATAACATGCTGTGTTAACTGCTTCTGCCCAAAAGTACAATGGCAGTCCAGAATCAGCTAACATTGTTCTTGCTCCTTCTATCAATGTTCTGTTCTTCCTTTCTACTACACCATTTTGTTCAGGAGTTCTGGGAACACTGTATTGTCTAATAATCCCTTTAGACAAACAGAATTCATCCAGAGTTTTGTTCCTGAACTCTGTCCCATTGTCACTTCTAATGGTTTTGACAGATAGAGAATATTGTTTCTCTACTTGTAGAATGAAGAACTTGATGATTTCAGCAGCCTCATCCTTGGAAAATAAGAAGAATACCCATGTGAATCTTGAGTAGTCATCAATGATGACTAAGCAGTACTTCTTTTTACCAAGGCTCATAATCTTGACAGGTCCAAATAAGTCCATATGGAGTAGTTGAAGACATGCAGTTGTTTTTGATTCTTCAATAGACTTATAGGAGGACTTATGCTGTTTTCCCTTTAAACAGGATACACAGTGTTCTTGACACTGGTACACTTTCAAAGGTAGACCTCTGACCAAGCCCATTTTTGTGACTTTATTTATGGTTTTAAAGTTCACATGGCCAAGTCTCCTGTGCCAGAGATCTGTTTCTGAAGTTGATGCCCTTGAGAAGAAACAGGCAGTGTTGTTCAATACTTTGTCTTTCTCAATGTCTACTGCATAGACATTGCCACATCTTTTGGCAATCAGCAAAGTATGATCTTCTATAATCTTCTCAATCAACTTCTGGCCTTCTGGTGAGATGATCTTGCAAGCTGTCTTTGTGAAAAAGGAAGAATATCCTTTATCACACATTTGTGACACGCTCAGCAAGTTGTATTCAAGGTTTTCCACCAGATTGACCTTGTCAAACTGTATTTTGCCAGAGGAGACATTGCCATGTCCTAGCACATATCCCTTGGCATTGTTCCCAAAGGATACAGATCCTTCTCTTTGGCTGATAAAATTGTTTATCAGGTATCTGCATCCAGTCATGTGCATAGAGCCTCCACTATCAACATACCATATGCTGTTTAAGCCCCTGGAAACTCTCTGCACATAAAAGCAAATTAGTTAGATTTGGAAACCCAAGCCTGTTTGGCTTTGGGTTTGCTCTTGAGAACAGTTACAGTTTGTTCTTGACCAGGTTGAGAAATCCATGTCTTTTTGGCAATGGATTTTTCATTAAGAACCATGGTGGTATCCTTTTTAGGACCACCATCAACCTTGGTCATCAGTAGTTCTACCATGTTCTTTAGATTTTGAATCTCAGCAGTTTGTGAAACTGCTGATGATTCTGGTCTAACTACTGACAAGGAATTTTGAGAAAAAGATTTTGGTTGAGATTTTATCTTTTTCTGAGAAAAGGTGTTTTCAGGTTGTTGTTTCTTGGGTTTAAAGACTTTTTCATAATCATTTCTGATTTGATTTCCCACAACCTGTTGTTTAAATTTTTGATTGAACTGAATTCCTTTTCTGTATCTACAAAATTCAGTTTTGTGGTTGAACAGGCCACAAATTTCACATTCTTTTGCCTTTTGTTTTTGATCTAAAGGCAAATTTCTGACAGTTGTGAAAAGATTTTGCTCATCAGTAGTTTTCAGGGTCTCAACTCCTGAAGTAGATGAAACTACTGATGGCTTGTTGTCAGTTTTTGTAAATACTTCTGAAGTACTTTCTTTAAAAATGCCAGGATTTCTGTTTAGAAAGTTTTCATGGAAAGATGTGCATTCTTTCCCTTCAGAAGTTTCATTTGAAACAATTCTTCTCCCATCTTCAGTAGTTTTGGGAGAAAAATCTGTTGGTGTTTCAACATGATGGTATCCTATGCCAAACTTAACATTTGAAGCACTTTGTTTGTTTAGCAGTAGTTGATACCCCCTACAAGATTCCACCCATTTTTCACAAGTGATCCTGGTGTCAGCAAGCTCTTGTCTGACATCTCCCAGGTCATTTAGCATCATTTTGATTTGTGCTTGGGTTTCAATAGCAGAGTCAGTTAATTTAGAAACCTCTTTTGTTTTAGCACACAGTTTTCTTTCTAAATCACATTTTATCTGTGTGTATTTTCTTTCTAAATCATTGGCTTTGCCTTGTAGGTGCAGGTTTGTCTCTCTTATGAGAGCAAAAGTTTCTTTGCAAGAGTTTGAGCAAAGTTTTGTCAAAGATTCTTTTGATACCTGAGACAATGCAGATTTTGAGGTACAGCCTTCAAATGCCATTAAGGCAAAGTTCTTTCTGCCATTGTCTGGTTCTCCCCAGTTGATGTCAAACACTTTGTTGTCTGCATCAGGATTGCACTCTGTGGTGTCATAAGGGAGACTGCTCCAGTCAACATACCCCGAGGTAAAGAGACTTTGTTGAGGGGGTTGTTGAGGCTGTGGAGGAAGTTGAGCATTTGGAAAGGGAGGGATTGATTGTTGGCTCTGCATCTGTTGAGCAGGCACTTGAACATATTGTACTTGAGGCATATATTGCTGTTGAGGAGCTTGTGCCTGTACAAAATGAGCACTCCCTTGAGTTCCATTGTTCCTATTATAATTGGGGTTATAGTTATTTCCAGATTGTGATTGGTTAAAGCTAGAGCTTCTACACTCTCTAGCAAAGTGTCCCAACTTCTGACACTTGTGACATCTTAGTTTAGATTTGTCAAAACCAATTTTTGTATTACTGGTCAATCCTGGAAATTTCCTTCCTGACCTTTTATAAAACTTGTTAGTTTTAATGCTTAGCATGGCCAGTTGGTGTAATATGTCCATTTCCTCTAAGTCATCACTGCTAAAAATTTTCAAATCATCCATGATAAAACATAGATTATCAGCAGTTTGACTTTGGTCATCATTGTCATAACCTGGGAAAGATCTTTCTGATGAGATCCCAGTGGTTATGTCAATATTGTCATAAGATCCATAGGAACAAGTTGGTGAATCTTGTCCCAAAAGTGCTGTACTACCTGGTAGGTAGTCATCAGCAGTTTTACCAGAAGTTTGTAATTTCTTCTTTTGATCGATTTCTCTCTCAAAAGTAAGTAATCTCCCATGGAGTTTTGTAAGAGTGAGGGAGCTAAAATCTGGTGAGGATCTTAAGACAATGGAGTAAGTTTCCCATTTGTCAGGTAGAGACCTTAAAAATCTATGTAACATAGATACTGTTGTATAGGTCTGACCATTTAACTTTAGCTCAGAGATTAATGAGGAGAATCTTTCAAATTGTTGTGTCAAAGTTTCCCCATTAATATAAGCAAATGTTTCATATTGTTGAGCCAAAATTTCTCTGGTGTTGGCAATCACCTCTTCAGTTCCTCCAAACTGTTCTTTAAGACAGTCCCAAAGTTCTTTGGCACTTTCACAATGTAAAAGGCCAGAGTATATTTCATTTGGGAGAGCCATTGCCAACATAGAGAATGCCTTAGCATCTAGCTCAAGTTTTAGGAAATCCTCATCTGTATAGTCTTTGGGATCCTTAGGAATCCCTTCTTTAGTTTCAAGATTTATATTTACTGGTTTGTGTGGACCATATATCACAGATCTCCAACAACCTGTGTTGGTTTGTGACAAGGTATGTGCCATTCTCTTTTGCCATATATTGTACTCGTTTCTCACAAGCATGGCAGGTTTGGTGGCAGAACCAGTATTATGTGGATCCATTTTTAAAGAGTATAGATTTGTCTGATGACTCTTTTAAGTGATGGATATTGATAAAAAGTGAACTTTTGATCTTTTTATTGAATATCAATAAGAGCTTTGTGTCTGATTCTCAATTTGTTAGATTGATATGTGATCAGATAAACCAATGCTCTGATACCAATTGTTGGATCAGTTTGCTCTTTTTGCTAAGTAAGAACTTGCTATCTTGACACTTAAGTGTTTAGCAAGTCCTTGTAAATCAGATTATAAGCACAGCGGAATGTTATAAGTTAAAGCAACACTTTTTATACAAAGGCAGAGTTATAACTCCCCCTTGATGTTTGAAACTAATAAATGACAAAGTATTTATTATGAATCTAAGTTGTAAATGAGAATTAGATACTTAGAGAGATTCACAATAAATACAGAAATGGAATATAACAATGAGAGTGTTTGAAGGATTTTTCTGTTGAAAATCAATGTCTAAAATAGAAGGTTGAAGCCTTCTATTTATAGACGATTACATGCATGTATCTTGCCTAAAAAGCAAGCACAGAAACTCCAGTGACAAGTTGCACAAGTTGCAACATTGAAAGAAACAAATACAGCTAAAAGTAATATTAAACAACAAACTACTGATGCAAAAAGGCGGTGGGAAATATCTATTGCTAAATGCTGATGAAGGACAACTACTGAAGAGTAGTTTTGTCTTCAGTACTTCTGAAGTGAACTTGTCTGGTTTGGACTTCAGAACTTCTGCAACTTCAGCACTTCTTCATATCTTCTAATCAGCAGTTTCTTGTCTTCTCTTCAGTACTTCTATACTTAGCCAAAATGACAGAAGTGAATTAGACTAAGGTTTACAAAAGTGGTTTCACCAATCCTCTTTGTCCTAACACTTGCAAGCATAACAAAATTTACGTATGGGCTACCACTCACACGAGGAGCCTTTTAAGTGAAATGTTTGTCTGAGTTGAGTGGATAATGTAGTAATTGTCTTTCATAGATCAACATACAAATTGATAATACACACATGCAAGCAAGTTTATAAGTACGACAACCATTAAGTATAAGTGTTATCTTAATGGCCTATAGAAATAGTTTACGAGTATCATGAATAATTAAATGTTCAATGGATAGTCAAATTAAGGGAAAATCAAGTTTCATATAACAAACAATGATGTTTTTAGAAAAGCTCTGTAGGATCAAGTATCAAGTTTTTAGTAGTTTGATTTTTCATGGAAATCAAGTCCAAATGTTTCAAATAAATGTAAGGTAGAGTCTTTAAACTTCTATAATTAAAATAAATGTAACCAAATATGATAAATTTCCAATCTGTGTTCGTACACAATAGTATGCAAGGAAATTTCCAGATGTTATATGCCACTGAGTGCGACAAAATTGGGTACAAAATGATAATAGGATCAAGAAAATGAAAACACAAGTATTGGATTCTCGAGTCTTAGGAAGATTCCATCCATGGCTTAACCAGTGGGATTAACGTCATCCTGACCGTTTGCTTCGTTGATATTGATATTGAAAGCTCGTCCATGTGCCACCAGGTTTACATTATTCAATTTAGGGCATCGAGGTCGCATGTGGTTAGGGTCTCCACAATGATAACATGCCCGACCGTTAGTAATCGGTAGTGGTTCCTGGGCAGCTGTTTGATGATTATCCTGTGTCCTAACCATTACTCGACAAGTGGTGACAAAGTGTCCAAACCTTCCACATCTAGTGCATTGACGGCATGGAAGATTTGCAGGGTGATGATACTTGCAAGTGTTGCATTGAGGATGGATTCCCGTGTAGGCTTTCTTGATAGGGGGTTGAGTCACAGGATCCACAACAGCCTGGTTCTGATTATCACCCATTCGTTTCTTAGAGTTCGAGGCAGTAGTGGCGGCCTTTGCTAAAACAGTCTTAGATTGTTCAACAACATGGGTGGTTTTCTCAGCAGACGTCTTGGTGCCCTTCCTAACCAAGTTTCATGTCCTTACGTGTTTGTCTGTTAAAGTGGCTGCAAGCTGGATGGCTTCTTCCACCGTAGTGGATTTGCCTCCAGTGACAACGTCTTGAATCAGGTCTGGTAATCCCTCGATATATTTCTCGATTGCTCGAGAGACCGGGGTGACCATGTGTGGAACCAGTATGCTGAGTTCATGATATCGAGTATTATATGCAAGATTCTCACCACTGTCTTGTTTGAGCTCACGAAACTCATCCTCCAGTTTCCTGATTTCGTTCCTAGGGTAGAATTTGGCGATCATGAGTTCCTTAACTTCAGCCCAAGATAAAGATAAAGCAACATCAGCTCCTCGATTGCGCTTTTCGCCATTCCACCAGGTTAGCGCTCCCTTTTGAAGGACACTAGTAGCATAGCGAACGCGGAGTTCATCAGGACACTCGCTGTTCACAAAGGTGCTCTCCATACTTTCAAACCATTGGAGGAGGCCAGTAGCACCCTCCTCACCAGTGAATTTTGTGGGGTTGCAGGAGTTGAAGTGTTTGAAAGTGCACCGAAATTGAGTCGCACCCCCTGTGTTGGCACTGTTACTATTCTGGGTTATCTCACTGACAAAGTTTGGGATCACTGCAGCAATTTGCTCAGTGACTAAAGATGCGAGGCGACGATCAGAACGTTGTCCAGGAGCACGAATAGTGTGTTGGCTGGCATCACGGAGCATGCGGCGAGCAGACATCTATGAGGCAGTCAATGAATAATTTAGAAAATGTAAGTGTATAACCGTACAGATGATTATGAAATTATGAACTTGTAAGCAATATATGAAAATCGTGAAATACAAAATATTGTATATGAAACGAGAGAGTGTTATTGAAAAGCTTGCATAAAATGTTTGGAGTGCCCTTGTCTAGCTGTAAAGCCCAACAAGAACGTTGACTTTTCAAAGGAATTGAACCCAATGGTGATCAAAGAAGACATGCTTTAGCCTATAAGTGGACACTCACTCCAGGAATCCCCAGGTAAGCATAACAGGTCCGTTATTGGATTTATGCGCTATGCTTGCCTATGCCAGAAAACCCAGTGTACAGGCATCCACCCTTCCAGATTGCACGTGTTCTATCACACTCATTAAAGCTCAACAACTTTGAAGGAGCAAAATAAGAGTAGGCATTATGCCTAAGAGTGTCTTCATGAAAGGTACTGCTCCCGTTCCATGATGATGTAAACTTTCCACTCCTTGTAGGACACCATCTCTATGCACCATGATGAAAGATGAAAAGAATGGAGAGAGAGAAGAAGGGAAAGATAGAGGAAGGAAAGTAGAAGGAAATGGAAATCTATGGAATATTATGCATGAAATTTGAAGTTCGGTTATAGTCTAGGCCATTTTATCTAATAACCTAGTTCCCTATAACCATGGCTCTGATACCAATCTGTAACACCCCAACCGATGGCGGAATCATCGAGGTGTCACGTAGTGACGATTGTTCAAAAGCTCATGGTACTAAAATGTAAATATTTGATTATTGAATATTGTTTTACAACATGTGAAAATGAATACATAACAAAATTGAGATAATTGATTTATTTAGTCTAAGTCCAAAGTCCTATATGAAGCGTCAAGCAGCTTATCCTGAAACATGCACGAAAATAAATTTGGTCAACATATGATGTTGGTGAGTACTACTTAGCTTTGTACATATAGTATAAGTTTGAAAAGTAGTACAATTCATGTGTCTAGCCTCACCAAGGCATTATGTAAACACGCAAGTAACCAAACAAGACAAAGATCAAATGTAAAGTTGATAAGTTGAAATTGATAATGAGCACCCTAACACGTGTCAAGTCTGAAAGAGCACCATAACATAAGTTATGTCTAAATGAGCACCGTAACATAAGTTACGTCTATATGTAAAGAGCACCATAACATAAGTTATGTCTAGATGTATGATTTTGTATGTAAGCTACGTTCATGTTCAAACATAAGCACAAAGATAAACAAGACACGTATATGAATTGTAAATGAATAAAATGTATGTGTAAATGAATATGAAAGTTTTGTATACTTGTGCATGAATCACCCCAAAAGTTGTAAAAGCGAAAAAAAGGGGATAAGTAATACCCACCTTAGCAAGGTGGTAAGTCATGTGGAATAGAATAAGTGTAATCCAACGTTGCTAAGTACCACCCTATGTTTAAGGTAACAAATGAGTCTATGTCTATCTAGTCTATAAGTATTTTCTAGGGTTTCGAATTTGGGGAAAGTATTCGTTTGATTAATAAATTAAATGTTTAATAAATAAGAGAAATTTGATAAATAAATAAACAAAAGTCTTTTTGTAAATTTTAAATTAAAGATGGTCACAATATAAAGTTTTAAGTGTGAAAATAATTTTTATAAAATTATTTTCTTATAAATAGAATATTAAATCCATTTATTTCAAATTGTCAAAATATAACTTTAATATCTAAAAATATTAAAATTAAAGATTTTTTAAATTAAAAATTGTATTTCTGTTCTAAATGGATAGGAATAATTTATATAAAATTTTGGTGTAAAAATATTGTAAAATGAATTTATTATGATTTATTTATGATTAAAACTAACAAAATTGATTAAAAATATAAAAAGAACGGTTTTTCAGAAATAAAAATTATTTTTGAAATGTTTATTGCTACACAAGTTTAGGATAATTTTGTGGAATTTTATAAAATCGTTTAGATATTTTTATAGAATTTTATAATAAAACAGAATAAACTTGAATTATTTATTATATATATTAAATAAATAATTTTTGAAAAACTAAAAATTGTATGTTAAACTTTTCTACTAGAATAACATAAAATAATTTTTGTAGAATTTATAAAGTAGTTTTAGTATTTTAAAACGAATTTTAAAGATATAAGTGAAATATAAAGCTTAAAAGGTGAAAAAAAACGTTTTTGTTGAAGCTGGGAATCGAACCCGGGTCTGGGACCGGTTCGCGTTTTACATCACAAGTCTAGACCAACTGGTCTAGACCCTGAGAACAAGTGTTTATTAGCTTTAATTAGTTATATATTGTTTTCGAAAGATAATATGGTTCTATATATAATAAAAAAAGAAAAACGTCTGGGCTTAGAGTCGAACTCAAGACCTCTGTTTCAACCAAATTATGCATAACCATCTGATCCATGGTTCTGTTGATTGTTTATTTGATTTCGTAAACATTTTAACATAACAGCAGGTTGTTCTTCCCCAAAATAACGATTCGAGCCCTAGATTTTCCAATTGCTTGATTCACACAACAATAACCCAATTAATCAGAGGGTTATTGCTGTGTGAATGCCGAATAACAAAACCCATATGAAAAACGTCACTTACAATAACGATTCGTGTGATTATGCTCAGTCAACAGGAAAGTCAAACACGATCAAGAATGCTTCGAAAGATGATTTTCAACAGAAATTGGAGGTTTAGAGAGGGATATCGGCGAGTTTAGCATGTAATGGGAGGTCCAATTTATACTAATACGGATGGATTGCACGAATGGAATGTTTGACCCATTAATGGTCATAAACGCGTTAATTGAGCGAGATTTTGGAATGTTATAACGTTAATTGATGTGTAATGGACGCGTATAGGCAATCACGAAGCAAACTATGAGTTGTTACCATGTTTAGTTGAATGAAATTGGTCAATATTTCTGGTTTGATTCGTCCCTGTTGCAGCGATAAGATGACAGAAGGAAACAGCTTGATCGTTGTTTGGGTATAAAGGAATTAGAAGACCAGATCTTTCAACAAGTAGCACGTAGCCTAGTGGTGGTGTGCGTGTGTCTGTGTATGCTGACCCGGCTCCGGGTCCTGGTTCGAGCCGCGACAACAGCAGCATATATATATATATATATATATATATATATATATATATATATATATATATTTTAAAGGTGAAGGGAAGGAGGGGACTAGTGGGCCGGGTACTGGGCTTTGGGCTTGCTGTCTGGGCTCCGGAAATCCACAAGAAAAGGGTTTGGGCTTTGTTGGGTTTCAAGGGACTAGGTTGGATGGTTTATTTAGTTTATTGTTTGAAACCAACATTATATATATATATATATTTTTTAATCATTATTATTATTATTATTATTATTATTATATACAAAAATAAAAAATAAAATAAAATAAAAAAAGAAAAGTGACGGATGTCACACCGAAGACACTTTCCATCCAACACAGGGTTCACTAACAGTGGTGTGGTCTACCTTTTTGCTTATGATCTAACACCAAATCTCATTATCTGTCAACGATGAAGGCAACCTGAAAACAACCGGATGGTTGGTAGCTATAGGTAAGAACATTGTGGATGAGGATTGTTTATCTTCCCATTGATTTCAAGTATGTTGCCTTCATCGTTGACAGATATCTCTCTGACAACAACTGAAGGCAACCTGGAACTAGGTGATGGCCATACCGACGTGAGGGTAGTCCATTAGTATTAATGGCAAAGTGATTTGTAAGGGAAGAAGAAGAGAATGTTATGTATGTTTACCTTCCTAATGATTTCAAGTATGTTTACCTTCCCATTGATTTCAAGTATGTTTTACCTTCCCATGGAAACTCTGAAGACCTTTACGGAGGTTTGCCAGAGGGTCATTGGTCTTCAGAGTTTCCAACCCCTAATACATTCATCAAAGGATATTCATGTGAGAATGCATAGTACAAAATTCTTTTGACAAACGTCTGCCTGATATCCACCTGCTGGAATTGTTTACCTTCCCATTGATTTCAAGTATGTTTACCTTCCCATGGAAACTCTGAAGACCTTTATGGAGGTTTTCCAGAGGGTCATTGGTCTTCAGAGTTTCCAACCCCTAATACATTCATCAAAGGATATTCATGTGAGAATGATTTCGTACAAGATTCATATGCAAGCAAGTCAAATTCAGTTGTTGGACCAACTTGAGATATGAGTTTGATTAGCTTGAATCTCTCTGATCCATGGTATCCACTAGCCGTAGCGATTATCGCGTGTCATGGATCCTTTGAAAGTGGATACCATGGATCAGAGAGATTTAAGCTAATCAAACTCATATCTCAAGCCGGTGCAAGTTATGAAATGACACGTGCAAAATGTAATGTCATGCACAATGTGTGCTCACAGTGACATCGAACACTTTATATGAGTAAAACGATCGCTTTACAATGCCGAAAACGACTATTATCACTCTGTATGGGTGGCTTCTTAGCGCCGATCCTACTGTCGATTTCTTTCCACAACCATTGCTCCAACATAACTTATTAGTTTCAGGTTTATAACAATCTCACTCTCTCTCCCTTCGTTCTTCTCTAACCTAGTATCTTCTTCCCCAACTTCAACACCATGAACCCTAATCTTATAACCTTCATAACTTACTCAAATATTAACTATGGTGATTCATAAGCTGGGATTATAAGAAACAAGTGTGGTGATAACACACTTGGATTGGATGAGATATTGAGTTTCTAAGCTAGGCGCTTTGGATCAGCTTTTTCTGCCCCCCCTGCCACCTCGTACGTTTTGACCCCAGGCGCCTCGCTTTAGCCTAAGCGAGGCGCTTTGGGGGGGGTTTAAATATAAGGGGGGTGAATAGCCGGGGCCTTATTAAAACCAATAAAGCATAAAAATTGACCGTTGGAGCATCATTAAAAAACATTAAATGAGGATGGGTCTGCTCCACACCCTTGGAGCATCATCATGATGGTCCTACCCCCATGCTGACGTGGCAGCTGAGGTGGAGGACCATCATGGGAGATGGGCCTCCTCCACACCCAAAGGTCTAATAAGTGCTCTTATAATAGATTTAATCAAAAAACCCTAGTGCTACAAAAAAATAGGAGGCAGCTGAAGACGATTTTCCAAGGGAACAGGTTGATCTCCTCATATCTAATGGCAGGTAAGGAGAAATATAAGATCAATACGTGGTACGATGCTCCATCTAGGAAAGGCAGAAGGTCTTATCAAGGGGAATCTTCGAAGCACAAGAATTTGTCGGTTACGAAGTACTTTGTTTCCAATCTTCCGGGAGGCTGCGCATCTACGGACCTGGTGGCTATTTTGAAATCCTTTGGTGCAATCCATAATACTTATATTGCGAGAAAGCTCAACAAACTTGGTAAGCGTTTTGGTTTTGTTTTGTTTCTGAATGTCCGTGATCCGGTGGGGTAAGAGAATGTGATGAAAGATGTGTGGATTGGGTCGTATAAACTGTTTATTGTGTTGGCTCATTTTGTGGATGGGGAAACGACTAACTGGAAGGGGGCTAAGAGTTGGGTTCCGGTGCACAAGGAAGATGAACGACCAGCTAAGGAAAATGTAGATGTTCATATGGAAACTGTTTTGGATTCGTCTAATGTGGGTACCGGTAGGGGTGATGGGAGAACCTTCAAGGAAACTCTCCTTAATCTTGACCTGGTAGTGGAGAAGAAAGTGAAGGAGATAGTTCTGAGTCCGACGGTTAAAGGGAGCTTATTATGGGATGGTTGTGGTGCGATTGGTAGGGTGTCTGATTTTGAGAAGCTATCGAAGTTGAGGATATGGTTAGATTTGGTTTGCCACCATTCTGTTAGTATTAGATATGTTGGTGGATTGTGGGTTATTTTGGTGTTTGGATCCGACGTATGCATGGATGACTTTGTTCGTTCTAAATCAGTGTGGCGGGTTTGTTTTGATAGTTTAGCTAAATGGGAAGGCCAGTTGATCCCTAAGGAGCGTATTTGTGACATCCGTCACCCTCGTCTTACATTTAATTGTCAATAATAGTCCTTCAAATATTTCCATTGTAGTCCCTGTAAGTTTTGTCGTTTTCAAAATTTATTTTAGAATAAACTAAAATTTTATCATTAATATTTATTATGGATCGGGTACACGTTATTATCAAATGTGTATGTTGAACCGTCATCCGGAATGGATATTATAAAATTTTCAAGTTTTATAAAAGTTTAGAGTTTAAAAAGTTAAATTAGTTAACCAAGTTAAGTGTTTATAAAGGAATTTCTAATCAAGTTCACCTATTATTAAAACGTTCGGTTTAGTTAATTAAATTTTCCTAATCAAATGTGAGAATAATTACTTGGTTGATGTTTTGTATTCCTTCTCTAATAATTCCTTATCACCTATGGTTACATATATACAAATTAATTATTTGACTTGCAAACTTCTTAAATTAAAAACCTAAAATAAATGTATTAATTAATAAAATTGAAACAAAATAAGTTTTTGATTAATACGTTGTTTGCATTCTTTACATCAATTCATATGTTTTTATGTCACCATAAATTCAATTTATTAGCATTGATCATTTGGAATATATATACATGGATGGGGCATGATATTAACAACCAAAATAATAATAACATGTATTTAAAGTTAAAGGTTTAGTTTTTTCTTTAGTGGTAGTTTATGAGGGTATTGTGAAACTTTCAATTAATCAATTTGCTTCATCTGCCTCATAACTTCTTTGCAATCAAGGAATGAAACAGCCGATTGAATTCGTAACCGACAAATTCAATCAAAATCAATGATTCACAATTATGATTCAAATTAGTAACCAACCATAAATCAATATTATAGTATTTAAATGGTATTGATAATGAGGCCATAAACTAAGTATATCTAAATTACATGGATAAGGAAATTATTGTGATTTGAACGAGACTCTTCATGATGTTATGTGAATATTTATTTCATATACTTATTTATTTAATAACGGTTTCTTTTAGCCTTAAAAGTTTTTTGGAAAAAAAAAAACGTATCTTAATAACTCATGAAGTAAATGAGATTTAATGGTTTTAATTTTATTAGCTCTAGTAAGGAAAGTTATATAAGTACATGATATGTATCTAAATTTAAGAACCAAGTTCAAGTTGCTAAAAATTTGGACATGTACATTTGCATTAGAATTTGGGTTGGTGTTATAATTTTTAGGAATTCGCAACGCATGATTCAAGCTTTAGGATTTATATGTGACCTTTGTTGATTCTAAATGGTTCAAGCATAATTCATTGATTCCTGCTGATTTTATGCAAATCTACCTTTCACAATCAAAGTGAGTATATATTTTCCCCTTTTTACTGTTTTACTATTTTGGGGTGACTCATGTACTTACTATCAATTTTCTATTTCATCTTACTAAAATAGCAATTCTTATGGGTGTTTGCTTGTGTCATTTCGTGTATCTATGACTTGTCAAATCATTAACCGTTGCGGCCTGGCATTTCAATGAATAGTACTATGGTATATACCCTTGTGACTCTGTTGAGAGTCCTCGTCATTGCTATGTATTACATTACTACTAGCGCATACTATATATATCTGCTTTCCTTTCATAGGGTTGATTTGACCCGGATACCACTTATTACATTTTGCAAAATAACACATGAATTGCTAAATTTTCCTTACTATATATATATCAAACGGGTATGCTCACCAATACATTTTTGTATTGACCAAATTATTTTTGTACATGTTTCAGGTTCTTATAAGATCACTTCTAAGCGTTTGGAACTTAGACTTAGACTGAGTAGACTTAGACTGAGATTTACTGTATTTTAATATTAGATTGCTAGTTGTAATTGTTGTATTTCTTTCAATGTAATAAATTATTAAATTCAATGTATCAAAATTTACATTTCTAGTCCATGAGCTATTGAACAATCGTCACTACGTGACACCTCGATGTTTCCGCCATCGGTTGGGGTGTTATAGTATTGCTTGGTTGAAGATTTACGGGCTACCTTTGGGGTTATATAGTGAAGAGGTGTTTAACGAGATTGGTGGTAAGTTTGGTTGTGTCATTAAATCGGCTGAGATTAATGTAGAGGAGGTTGATCTTTCGTTTGGGATGGTGGGTATTCTATGTGTTCCGGGTTCTCGAATAAATGAAGTTGTATCGGTAAAATGGAATGACGTTGAGTCCTCGGTGTTGATAGAGGAGGAGTTTAGTGATTGGGTTCCTGATTGTGTTGAGGTTGCTTTCGCCTACTCGGAGGAACAGGTCTTAGAGAAGGGGGAGAGGAAGTAGAATGTGAGGAGATGGTTTTGGAAAATACGGTAGTTAATGATGGTGGGGTGTATCAGGTTGGTGTGGAAGCTGAGAAAGAACCGGTAGTGGACGATGTAGGGTAGAGGAGGAAACAGTTGGTCATACGTTCTATGGTGTGGGTTTGGATGAGGGTGAGGTTTCTGTTGGGGGGCCTATTGTTAAAACGAAGAGGTCTAAGAGTTGTCGTAAAAAGCTTAGAGCTCAAAAGTCCCCTTCTCCGCCGGGACAAAAGAGACCAAAGAAACGAGCTAGGGAAGGGGAGGATTTGTTCGACATTGACAGGTTCATTTACGCTATTAATGGATAGGGGGCTCCTAGAGTTGTTAATCCGGCAGAGGTTGATAATAGAGAAGCTTTTGTTACCCCTATCTTAATGGGGTGGTGGTTGATATTCCACAGGGCCCGGAGGTGGACAAGTTGTTAATGGTTGCGGATGAAGTTGATGCGACGGTAGCATTAGGGGACCCGGATTGGATTATTATGAATAAATTCAAGACATTGAGATCAAAGATCAAGGCCTGGAAAGATGTTGTATTAAATGTCGAAGTTGAGGAGGCGGATTGTTTGAAAAAAGAAGTCATCGATTTAGAGATTTTAATGGAGGATAGAGATCTTTATGAAGAGGAGATTTGGATCATGGAAGAAGCTAAAAGAAGGCTGAAACAGGTGGAGTACTTTAAAGCTAAAGACATAAAATGGAAATCTAGAGTTCGATGGGCGAAAGACGGGGATGAGAATACTAGTTATTTTCATGGTACGATAAATAGTAGGAGGGTCTCGAATTCGATTATGGGTCTGTCCGTGAATGGTGAGTGGGTGACGAAGCCGAAGGAGATTAAAAAAGAAGTGCTACGTTTTTTCAAGAATAAGTTTGTTGAAGATTTTCCTTGCAGGCCGAGTTTGAATTGTTATGGATTGAAATGTATTAGTGAAGACGAAGCGGATCAGCTTACTCATCCTTTTCTGGAGAAGGAAATCAAGGAGGAGGTCTTTCAATGTGGTAGTGGTAAAGCCCCGGGTCCAGACGGTTTTAACTTTTGTTTTATCAAGAGGTATTGGGAGCATTTCTCTAAAGATTTTGTTGATATTTTGGGGCATTTTGCGGTCACTGGTAAGCTCTTCTTTTATTACTCTCGTGCCAAAAGTTAAAGACCCGGTTAGTTTAGGGGAGTATAGACCTATTAACTTGATTGGGGTGGTGAGTAAAGTGATCTCGAAAGTTTTGGCGAACAGGTTGAAGATCGTTATGGATAGTATTATCAGTGAGTCTCAATTGGCTTTTGTGGCGGGAAGGTACATTTTGGATAGCCCGTTAATTATTAGTGAGGTACTATCTTGGTCTAAGAGGGGCGAAAATGATTTATTCATGTTTAAAATCGATTTTGAAAAAGCCTACGATAATGTGAATTAGGCCTTTTTGATTTCGGTTATGAGGCAGATAATTTCCCAGTTATTTGGTGTAAGTGGATAGAAGGTATTCTCAAGTTGGCTAGGTCGTCAGTATTGGTTAATGGCTCTCCGACTTTCGAGTTTAGTTGTGGGATGGGCATTCGCCAGGGTGATCCTATTTCCCCGTTTTTATTTATTATTGTCATGGAAGCTTTTTCGGGGCTTATAAGGAAAGCTTGTGATGTGGGTTCGTTTAGTGGAGTGGTGTTGCCGCATGAAGGCCCTATTTTATCTCACTTACTTTATGCAGATGGCGCGCTAGTGATGAGTGAGTGGTCGGATAGTAACTTCTTATGTTTAAGACGCTTGCTCCGTATTTTTTATATGTGCTCGGGCCTTAGGATTAATATTCAGAAATCTACTCTATATGGGGTGGGAAAAGGTGTTGAAGAGGTGGGTTGTAAGGCTTGGGAGTTGGGTTGCAGATCGGGGGTTGCTCCGTTCGTATACCTTGGGATTCAGGTAGTTGCCAACATGAGCAAGATCAACAACTGGGAGCCAGTGGTGAAAGTTTTCAAAACTAGATTGTCAAGTTGGAAGTCGAATACGTTGTCGATTGGAGGTAGGTTAACTCTTCTCAAGTCTGTTTTGGAGAGTCTGCCTTCGTATTATTTTTCCATCTTCAAGGCGCCAGTTGGGGTATTAAACAAGTTGGAAGGATTGATGAAAAAGTTTTTATGGGGAGGGAATGTGGACTCGAAAAAAGTCCATTGGGTGGGTTGGGACATGGTTACTAGACCGATTAACAAAGGTGGGTTGGGAATCCGTAAACTTAGTGATTGTAACAATGCTTTCTTGGTTAAATGGTTGTGGCGTTATAGACAAGAGGATAAGGCGTTGTGGAGGAGGGTGTTTGATGCTATACATGAGTCTAGTAGAAAGTGGGACGCTTACCCGAATTGCTCGAGATTCTCAGGCGTTGTGGAGGAGGGTGTAAAGATCCTCACTAACAAAATTAAGAATCCAAGTTAACACAATAGAATGGCATCGATCCCATTGTCTAGCAAGTACATTATCAGTTTCAGATTTTATACAACTTTTATCAATAAAGCCCCATTTATTTTTTACTTGTAAAGCCAATGTTAAAGCATTTGCCCAAACTGAATAGTTTTCAGACCCTTTCAACTTAATTGTTATGATAGTTAGGTTGCTAGAGTCAGATGGATGCAAGTACAGTGGATCACTAGCATCAAGTTTACTAATTAAAGTTTCATTAATAGTACTAACTACATCAGATCCACCTCCTGTTGTGGCATCTCCACCACCACCACCGGGATTAATGTTATCACCCATAACAGACAATTAAAACCACACGTAGCAATCAACCACAATTAAGCAATAACACAGAGTCAAATAATATTATCAAACACAAATGCAATAGACCAAAGAATAAGAAAAAACACACAGGAACAAATACAAAATCAATCAAGAACCAATACGACACTAGGCGAAGCCGTGTCAGTGATCCAGATCAGTGGATCCTCAAGGGGTTCCACCGCAGGTCTTAACACGGGAGCCTCTAGACCTAGACTGACCAGATAACAATTCACACAAAACTGAGCCAACTCCGGTCCCCCTAACCCGGACAGTGCTCCTAGACTCAATAATAAGACTAAACAAAGTAAAGCAATGAATGGAACGATCTCACCAAGAATAAACCCAAGTTAGGGTTTCTCCAAACTCGTAACGATTAACCTTCACTTAGGGTTAATCATCAGAGAGCAAAGAATAAGATCCAGAATAGTTCCAAAGTCAAGCAAGAGTAAGCTCCAAGCCAATCAACCAGATCTCACCACAATCTGTCAGAATCCTTTCAATCAAGAGTATTAGCGGAAGAGATAACCCAGATCTACACCTTAGATCCAAAAACCCCAAGTCAATGAATATCAGGACTCAATCTAAGACCTATGGCTCTGATACCATGTCAAAAACATGATATCAAAACTATAAAACTTTATTAATATCTGAGACAATGAAAAAATACTCAAGAAACAAATACAAATACAACGAATCAACTCTCTACCTCTAACCCTCTCTGATCAATAATGATCACTAAGCTTCTAACAAAGAAAGAATCAAACAAACAAGATCAGAACAAGACGTTCAAGATCTGAAACCCTAACTTTAGAGACTGAGAGACGAAGTACAAAAGAGAGAATAATATCAAGACTCGTTAAACTGACGACATAACAAAGCTTTTATAGCCAGCTAACAGCTTCGGAAAGAAACACACCCGAAGCACTCTCATCCATTGGATCCATGAGATAAAAGCACACTAATAATTGATCTTGACCACACAAATAGGCTCGGATAAGCTATGCGGATTGCCACTGTGGCAATCCCACCAGATAACAACTCGAAGAACTTATGGGTTGTCCTTATGGGCTTCTTTATCTTGTGGGCTTCTTCATTGTTGGGCAGGCTTCTGAATTTAACTCTTCCTGGACTTAACTCTCTATTAAGATACAAAGCCCACTAATAGATAATATGAAGAAACATATGTATGAGCACTTGTTAGCACTTGACTGCAACCATTACTGCCACATCATCTTGCGATGTCATCAAGTCCATGTCAGCAATCCAATCCAATCCATGCTAAGTCCAATTCATGCTACCTGCAACACTTGTGCAAAATATTCAAACACATATTTATGAATAATATAAGAGCAACCCTTAGATTGTTAAATTGGCATAGATAATGTTATTATTTCAACATGGAGGATGTTAATGGATAGAATCCCTACAAAAAAGGCGTTACAAAGAAGGAACATCAATTGTGGGGAGGTTTGGTGTAGCTATTGTGGAGACCAGGAGGAAAGTGTGGATCATGTTTTCATGGCATGTAGTTTGGCTATTGGTGTTTGGAACGGGATTGCTAGATGGGTTAAGATTCATACTCCCTTTCTCTTCTCGGTGAACGATTTAATGCACGTGTACTCATCTTCAACATGGTCAGCGAATAAGAAGATGGTGTTGCATGGTATAGTGGTCTTGACATGTTGGCGCATTTAGAAGGCAAGGAACGAGAAGATTTTTAAAGATGTCAGACGGAATGTGGTTGAGATTGTCTCGGATATTGAAGCTTTGGGTTTTCTTTGGTTTTCTAGTAGATATAAAAAGGGTGTAATGGGTTGGAAGGATTGGCAAGACTTTAATGTTGATGTAAGGTAACTTTTGGTTTTTGGGAGTCTCCGTCTTGAAGATTTCCCGGTTGTTTGTGTGTGATTAAAAAGTTTGCCTTTAAAAAAATAGATTTAATTATTTAAAACTACATGTCGATCAAAATTAGGTAAAGACCGTTCCAAAAAGGTGAACGAGAAGCAATAAACATGCAACAGACGATAACGTGGTGTACTTAATTTTCCTAAGTCAACATAAACATGATGAATGCTTTTGATAAGACCTAATTAAGTTTTTAGGGATATTTAGAAAGGTATGTTTAATAATATTTATACAACAAAGATATGGTTCATAAATGTGACCAATAAAATCATTATTTGAAAACCTGACGAAAGGTCAGGATGTTATTATGGGAAATGATCTCTTCAACGGTTTGGTGGGCAATTTGGATTGCTGGGGTTGAACCAGGTAATGATCGGGCGGCTTGGAATGTCGTCGTTAAGAGTCATATCTAAACATGATACTTCATCGGTGTCGTTGGACCTCAACAAAGCAGGGTTGAGCCTCGTGGTTGCCAAATTTGGAAAGAACTAGGCGAGTATAAAAATAAAAGCATGAGGATGTATGTGTTTCTTTATTGTGCAATTATGTTTCTATTCCCAATTTTCTTCCATGTAGGTTTGCCATAAAACCGATACGTTTAAAGGTGGTTAACGTACAATGTTACATTATTTCACCTCGTTTCTTAAAGTTACATCATGAAATTCTTGGAGGAGATCAGCCTCTTTGGTCGAAGTACAGATTCGTAGGAAACGATTGAGCTTGGGTTACTCTATTTTAGTGTGGTATGCAGCAGAGGTTCATTATGAGTTATGACTATTCCTTTTAGGGTGTAGAGTTTTAAAAGGGCTTATTACTTTCGTCAAAAGTTGGGCTGAAGATCCCTCAAATTGGGCCCAGGTTACTCTATTTTAGTGGTTACCGAAATCCAAATTTGTATACCACCAAGTAACAAGTTGAAGTTATTTGATGGGCCATAGCCCATTAAAGCATCCCACCCAACAAGTGTGTGTCCAGCTATCCGCCCCAAAATTTTAACTATACTTTACAGGTTCAAAGTAACATCAAAATGTCAAAAACTCATATTATCAATTATCTAATTATACACAAATAACCAATATAATTTGAGATATATGTCACTACTTGCAAGACGATAAAATACTTCATTGTCATTTAATAAAGAGTTACAATATATAGATATAGAGATAAACCGGTCCTATGGGCTCTATACTAAAACCAATACTACAAGTTTCAATACTTCCTCATAGTTAGAGCAGAAGAGAATCGGATGGATGCTAAGACTGAAATACAAAATAGAAAACATAAAAACCAATACTAACAATGAGATAAACATGCTTTGAGCGACTCAAAATCCTAACTTTTGCCAACAAATCCATATTGTCCTTGATGTTGCCATCCATATTTTGTGCCATAGTCTTCAAAATATTTGCAAGCAATGGACTGAAGTCTTCGTCTTCAAAAGTAGGTGGCTTAAGGTCGAATCTGACGCGGCCGGCTAGTGAAGCGATTGATCTTCATAAAATATCACAAAGGGGTTTCTGCGGTCATAGCTCATTGGTTCTTGGTTCCCAAAATGACACTATGGTTTGGAAGCCCAAGATGAGGGAATGCCTAGGACCCTGAAAAAAGAGTTCATCCGCCCGTGAACAGAAGCCTCCTCAAAATAGAGTAGGTTTTTTCCTCCTAAATTTTTTTCTCTACATATGATCATGCTCATACTGCGTACTAATGGTTTGGAAGGTCTGCAAATGAGCCGAGCACGAGCTCAACTCGGCTCGAGGTTTGTTTTCAAAGCTCAAGGCCGGCTCGTTGGTAGTTTCTCAAGCTTGAGCTCAACTCGGACTCGACTCGCAAAATATTAGTTAATATATTAAATAAAAAATAATATAACAAACACGCCTATTTAGGCTCGCGAACTCCATAAGTGAAGCTCGGGAACGGGCTCGTTTACTAAACAACCTTATTTTTAGGTTCGTGCTCGGTTCGTAAACAAGTTTATATAAGTTCGGCTTGCTTGCTAAACAATTTTAAACGAAGGGTAAATATTAATAAAACTAACATTACACTAAGACTCGACGATCCTGACGAGCTTCACATGTCAGGCTCGAGGTCGGGCTCGATAAACAAACTAGCTATGTTTTAGGCTCAAGCTCGGTTCGGCTCGTTTCAATATTGAGTAAGAGTGTCGGAGGGTGGTCCTAAATGAGTTTGTTAATCTTAACTTTTGTTCGTTTTTTTTCTTAAATTACGAATATGGTTCCAATTGTTCATTCAACCGTCATTTTGTTCTTCTAATAAGTAACTAATATTAAGCCACAGAGGCTTTGGCGAGAGGCTTTGGCTCAGTGGTGTAGGGGTGATGGTGTATAAGGTGAGGTCAGGAGTTCGAGTTCCCCCACATGTGATAAGGGTGAATATTAGGTGAGGATGTAATTAGCCGTTCAAAAAAAAGTAACTAATGTTAAAAAAAAATCGATTCATAAGAAAGAACGTATCAACTTTTTTTAACAAAATATGCTTTTAACGGTCGACACGGATATATGATAAAGAATACAAATAGTGGTATTAATATGGAGTTCAAGATTATGTAGTTGACTAGAGAAGGGTGTGTCGTTGATTTGGGGGAGGGAGGTCTCACAATGAAGATGAACGATGAAATGATCAAGAATGTTAGGGTTAAACAAAAATTTGAGATAATATGCATAAAATCCTTAAATGATCATCACAACCATTGATGTTGTAAGTAGGGGTGTTCAAAAAATCCGAAATCCAAAAAAATCCGATATCCGAACCGAAAAAAACCGATCCGAATTCTTATTTGGATATTCAGATGGATCCGATCCGAATCCGAATTACTTATTCGGATTTCGGATCGGATACGGATTTCACAATTAAATTATTCGGGTTATTCGGATTATTCGGATAACCGAATAATCCAAATAAGCTTCAATTGAGTTTTAGTAAGGGAATGACCAATTGTTTGAAACTTAGTTCAACCCATGAGGCATGAGGCCAATACTAAACCATAATTGTTCAACATCGTCCATCCATATGGACTAGTTAGTGTCACGTTTCGTGATGCTTGATTTTATGTTCAATACTATGTTTTAAAGTTTGATTTGTGTTTAAATTTACGTTTTGAAGTCTATATTTTGAAGTTTGAACTTTGTATTTGTGTTTAAGACTAATCTATATTTTCGCTTTTATATATTTATTGAATTCAAATTAATAAAATGTTAGGAAACATAAATTAGGAAAAATAAAAGAATTTGAAAAATTGTTGTTTGGTTTAATTTGGATTATTCGGATATCCGTTCGGATTATTCGGATCGGATTAGATGGGTATAAATCCAATTCGGATCGGATCGGATAGGCTCCTAAAATTTCAAAATCCGAATAATCCGATCCGAATAACCCGCTATCCGATCCAATGAACACCCCTAGTTGTAACTGGTGTGAGCGGTCTTTGTTTCGAGGGCTTGCTCGGTTTTTGAAGAAAAAAAAAGGTAAATTGATCTGTTTTCATCACTTACTTGGCTTTACTGTAAAGCCTACATGTTACCAAGTAAGATTAAATAAAAGACATGCATTTAAAGCATTTAAGACAGTAAAAGTTGACATGCTACAAAGACTTAAGTGAAGCCCAGAACTGTGGTATATTTAACCAGTAGAGAAAGAAGTATATTCCTTTCTCCATTTTAAATCTGTTTGTGCCTGGTTTTTATGTGTGTTGTACGGCGCCTTTTTATCCTACTACTGTTCATGATTAGTGTAAGGTGTTGGATTGTTGGAATTTTTTCTTCGTGAAATCTTATTGTTATGTGAGTGACTGATGAATTCTTCATTTAGCGAGTTGTTTTGTGCGCGAGGAGATCCTCATTGATGGCCTTTGCACCTGTTATTTATTGTATAGTCGTCTCACTATTATTATTTTTGCTTGCTTGGTTGTTGCCAAATTATAGTTTCTTCATCTTCTAATTGTATTTGTTATTTACGGTGTTTAGCTATTGTATTTACAAGTGCCTGCTTTTGATGTGTAAATTGTGGATTCGTATCATCTGTTTGGAAGTTATGTGTTAATTGTTTTAAATGACCCACATATACAGTGGCTTCATTATCTGCATGAAAGAGTCGAAATAAACCGGCCAGGAAGGTTCTGGCCAAATTTTAAACCACTTGGATCTCTTTTCTTTATTGGTTCAAGCCCAAGATATGCTCAACCAGTTACTAAACGATAATTAGTTATAAAATTCTGAATAAATTAGCGTTCTGGATGGTTTGAAATGATGTTATATTTTACTATGCATCTACCACATTATTAGAACTCATCATTGTTTGTTTTATACTAACCAGCAACAAAGAGATTAAAGTTGCGCTCTGGAGTAACATTATCACCTCGCCATCAAGATTCAACAGAACACAAATTGAGGCTTCTTCAAAACCAATAATAATTGGCATGATGGCACTTAAAATTCACGACTTTAAAGGTAGGTTGCAAAAAAAAAAATCTTGAGATCGTATAAAAATAAACCTAACACATTATGTTATAAAACAGGTACATTGCAGCTGTAATCAACCAAGGCTACCCACATGTACTTCAATCCAAAGGTTGTAGAAACATGACAGCTAGAAGAGCTGTGAGATATCATCCTTACAAAACTTGTTTATTAATACTATGAAAATACTAAAAAGCTTCTTTCTACCATGTACAAAGCTGGAGATGTATGCAGTTCCGCCTCAGTAACGGTTGTCGCCAACATCACTACACAAGACAAAGATGTAAAGGTAAATACCTAAATGGAAATAACAAAACATATAACTAGAACAAAAATTCACATGGTCATATTTTGTTTATGTTTTCTTTGTCCATGGGTATGATAAATACAACTTAAACTTGATAGGCTTATTTTTTTGGGATAGGAGAGTATTACACTTCACCTTAAATTTTCTCTTAATCTTTCTTTGTAGTCGGGTTATGGAGCTGGTATGACTTTTGGAAAAGACAATGGATATGGAGTTGTTATAAAAACAGGGTTTTATAACTGGAAAGGGAGTTGGGACTTTACAAAGGTTGCATTTATGTTTGGAAGTTTGTGATTCAAGTTAAACCAACATATTTTTCACCAAGGGTTCTAAAGAACATCAAATAGATGGATGAGTTGGTGTCTAAGTATCCATTTTAAACCAAAAGTAAAAGGTTCAAGCTATTTGTGCAACACTGAATATAAAGTTGGAGTACAACAGTTGCCCAACAGCTTTGCGCTCAAAAGAGATCTACTAAGTTGTAGCAAGTATATTCTATATCCCTTTAACCCGTGAAGATAAAGCATAACCGAAAAATGACTAGCAACATTTGATTGCCCATTGGTTTGACAGTGTTAATGTGTGGCAGACATATATTGACAAAGATTCTAGAAATATTGAATAAGAGAGCCATACGGGCTGAGAATGCGCCTTAAGATGGAAATTTTGCTTTTAATATTTTAGAATTTGAAATAGTTACGCCACAAGGAACAGTCGGTTTAGCATCAAGCAGTTCTATGTCATCATAACTCTACTCCAGGTTAGGATTCTAGCAAAGAGGCATTTAACTCAAAAAGTTGCGGACTTGGATGGAATATTGGAAAAATAAGTGGAGATGTCAAACTCAATTAAAAGTGAGATACATACTTCATGTCACCATAACGAATCATCCATAAATACCATACTCACACACCACAAATCCCAACTACGGAGAAATAAACAAACGCACCCGCATCAACTCGCGGACATTCTCACTAATATGCATAAAATCCTTAAATGATCATCACAATCATTGATGTAATTGACTCTTTTAACTCTTGAAATTATTATCAATAATCTATACTATATTATAATGCATGAGGGATGGGTATTTTAAGATACCCAAAAGTTAAGAACTAATATTTCATTAACAACTTTAAAATGAGGGTAAAATAGTCATTCATACATTATTTACACTTTAATACCCTATTTTATTTACACTTTAATTCCTTAATTTTTAGTTAGTAATTACATTTTCCTCCCCTCACCTACAAAATTATAATTTCTTTTATTTAATTCTATTATAACTTTAAAACTATTATATTTTAAAAACATTTGAATATACCATGACGACCGGCTCATTTTTGTTGACGTGTCGGTGTTTGTCGTAGTCAATACCGATGTGTGGATTGAAATGTACAAGAAAGAATGTCTTATGTATAAATGATTATTGCATTTTATGTTTTAAATACTAACTAGATGAAATATAATATGGATTTATTGTTAATATGGATGTTGAATCATAACACCATTTCATGATCAAGTAAAACTCAAAATTGTAAAATTGAATTTGGTGTTAAATATTGTTCCGCCCAATAATGAAAATTCACATAAATCAAATGCAACGATTTAAAAAACCAAACAGGGCACTCGAAATCTACATATCAACTTTGGTGATTCTTAAAATATGATAATGTTGTTAAACATTATGGGTCATCCTTGCTCTAACAAACAAATAATTTGTCACACGGTAACAAAACTGCAACACAAGACTGAGCTCTAAGAATGCTTTATCACGTTTGTTACTGACAGCTTCAATTGTATTACCCTATTTAAATAATCAACATTAGCAATATGTGCATATGTATATAGGTATGCATGCATATATTAATAGATATACACATAAATATAATTAACTAAAAGAAATCTCAGAGCCCCGCTTACGGCTATGCGCATATAATGTATATATGTGTGGCCCTCAGGGGCAAAAGTAAAGTTGCACTAATTTTAACGTTATTTTACTAATTTCGTGAAAAATAACGTTAAAAATGACGGACGGTTAATCATGCATCATGTGGTGGTGTTGATAGGCAAAAGACAAGGGGGTACATGCACCAATCGGGTTTGTCCCGATTGCTAAGCATTACGTGCCTTATGTCCAAGGTTTGATACAAAACCACTATCGAGCCGGGGGTCTCACCGGAAGCAGCCTCTCTATTCCCACGGGGTAGAGGTAAGGTTGTCTACATCTTACCCTCCTCAGACCCTACGTTAGCTTTTGCTATTGGTGGGATTAACTGAGTATGATGATGATGATGATGATGATGATGATGATGATGATGATGATGATGAACTAAAAGAAATCTCATTAAACTTTTAAATATACATAATTAGCTAAATATATAAAACTTTAAAATAATTAAGTTTAGAAAAAATATAAAAATGCATTGTAGATATTAATTGTAGGTAAATTTCTTTTAAAAACCTCAGCTGCATCAATTTGGTTAGAAAACACATGATACATATTATATATCCATGTGATATGAACATTTATGTTAATAAAAACAAAACTCCCTAATTTAAAGGAATTCTTTTTAACAAAGTTTAAAAAAAAAGATAAATGCACTGAATTCGGTATTCACAGAAAACACAATAATTTTTTACACTTAGTCAAATATAAACAAAATTTCCTAATTTAAAGGGGTGGGGAAATCATCAATTTCAAAATTTAAATCATGTGCTAACCTACTAAAGTTTAACAAAATTTCACAATTTAAAGGGGTGGGAAAATCATGAATTTGAAAATTAAATCATGTGCTAACCTATTAAAGTTTATTCTATAAATACATACTAATGCACACATATTTCACTTGCTAAAATACGTAGGCATGGATACTGAATTCAAAAGTTGAAGCTTCTAATGTTTGTTATTTGTTAGTTTATGGTTTTCATTCGTCTCATTTTACTAATTATACATTTTTATACATATCTTAATCATTTAAGTGTTAACTTCTTGGTTTTGCAGATTTATTTAGATGAAAAACATACGAAGATGAACAAACCAATAGACATACAAGCGTCTAAAGTAGCGTCTAAGGTTGTATTTATTAATGTTTAATTTTTTAATATTAATATGGTTGTTATTTTATGTGGTATATTGTATGTGTTTTATTGCAGGATAATGGTGATAATAGTGTTAAGATTATTTGCTATGGTGCAATGTTTAGTCCCTACAAATCTGATCTTCAACATGAATTTAGTGAATAGGTAATATCAACATTTATTTCATCTTCTATTAACTTGTGTATTAAATATTTTTAATTTATTTTAAGGATCAGATGCATGAAATTAATATGAAGAGATCCAAGAGGCTCTCTTAATAGAAATGGAGTCAAGTTATTGATCTAGACAATTCTGATGAAAATGACAAAGAATACATATTTGATGACACTTTAGATAGGAAAAAATGGATGAAACTCATCCTCACAAAAAGATGTAATAATCAAACATGGAGATATACAAGAAATTTCAATGATCGTTCTTGATGACGAATGGTGGGCAGACAATATAGATGAGATCATGCAGACTTGGAACGTGTATGACTAAATTGATCTCATGATTCAAGTAGTTCACTAGCTTTTATTTTTCTCAACTTTTATGTTTATTAATACGTGTTTTTCCTTTCGTATGTTACTTTATTTTATCAAATGTTTCTTAAAAGTACTTTACAATTTAAATGTTAAATTTTTTTAGTTACTAGACATGTGTAACGCCTATGGCGTATATCCACCGCAATGATGCTACAACAAATACTATACTAATTTTCAATAAGTACCGAAATAAAAGCAAAGCTTCTAGGAATACCTAAGGGGAAGGTCATGGGTTCAAGTCCCATAAGGAGTAGAAATTTGTCGTTCAAAAAAAAAGTACCGAAATAAAAAGTGTCACACCCGCCGTATCGCGTGAGTTTCCTACTAGTAATAATAAATGGTTGAAGATGACAAAGAAAAAAATTCACATATCAATAAAAGAAACGATTCTTTATGATTAAAACAATCACATAAATGAGAAAAGTACAATACTTTAATTCAATTAATCGGTTATAAGTTCTAGTCATGGAATAAATTTCAGACAACATATTTAAATCCAAAAATATCATTACAACTGCTTTTGTATTATTGATTTTGTGTGGTTGATGAATACAATGGGTATCATTTCCAGCTCACAACATAACCAATCATCTATAGCTTGCATAGTAATTTGATACACTTTCATAATAATATTATTACACGTATTTTTTGTACAAATACAATGCACACATAGGTACCGTATTTCCTAAATTTACGTTTCACTGAATCACTATATGAAAAATAATTCTGACTTATTATTATTATTATTATTATTATTATTATTATTATTATTATTATTATTATTATTATTATTATTATTATTATTATTAAGCAGGATCAAAAGAGATAAATGGTGCCATGGTGGTGTTTTAGTTGGTTGGTATTAGTGGGTCCCAAGTGGGTGGCTGGCGTGGATGCATATTATCTTACGTGGACCTGATCACACCATTTTTTATTCTCTTTCCTAACTCCAACCTCCGACGCTCTTATTTTTATTTTTATTTTATTTTATTATGTAGTTTTATTTAATTATTATTGTTGTTGAACTGTGTAATTGAGCCTGGATTAGCTGCTCTGCAATCTGCATATACAATCTTAGTACAGCAAAGGGTATATTATTGAAACTTAGATAATTACAATTTGTTTTAATAACACGTTTATTTTTATCACTAAAACTTATTAAAAAACTGTTAATTCCTTCAAAATAATCATTTTATAAACTTATTAAAAAACTGTTAATTCCTTCAAAATAATCATTTTATTTGTCTTATTAAAATACTTATTATATGTTCAAAACTGTTAGTTTCGTGATATTATTAACAATATTTTATTTGGGATAAAACTCAGCTTTAATTAATATTATTAGGAAGAGAGACAGAGAGGTAGAAGATAGAGAGAGGAGGGGGTGAAGAGATTGTTGTTCAGCGAGTGTTGCCGAGTCTCCAAGCTGATTGTCGTAGCCGGAAGGGTCGGGGTAGTGTAGCCAAATCGGGTACGTTGCCGATATCTCCAAGCCGAAGGCGCCCCGTTGTCTCTGATGCTGATATTGATACGACGAAAAATGTCTCTTAGGATCATGGGCGGATCTTTCTACGGGCCAGACGAGGCCTCGGTCCACCCAACTTTTTCGCTTTGTAGTGTAAATTTTGCCGGGAATTTATCAAAAATTTTATATGTATTGAGCTCGGCCCTACCAGATTGAGTCCGGCCATACCATATTTTTTGTTCAAGATCCACCACTGCTTAGGATGCATTAAGCATTACGAATCTATATCTATCTATATCTATATCTATATCTATATCTATATCTATATTCTATATATATAATAAACCAAAGCATTTTTAATGACATGTCATAATATTATGCAATCTCTTCTTTGAGAGATGCCACATAGGATGTGATGTGGCAACTCTAGACTAATTAAAAAAAAGGAATAAATATGGTTTAAATATGATTTAACATAATCTATTAAATACATAATCTACTAAATGTAAATAATAAAACTAGAATATATGGCAGAGATTACAACAACAACAACAACAACAACAACAACAACAATTCATTAATCATATATTGGCAGATGCCATTTTTATAGTTTAGATACTTCTATTTTTATTCACTTAGTTAGATTTCTCAACCCGGGACGCTCCCGGGGTATAAACTAGTGTTGGTATATGTTAAACATAAATTATGAAATATGAATATAGTATAATTGACTTCCATTTTTAATAGATAGGATAATTGGGTGTCCTGCTTTTACGAATAACTTTTAAAAACATCCGTCTCCATACACCCTTAATCAACCAACAGAGTCAAGTATCCACTATTAGTGATTCCTCTCCCACCGAGGGTTAGTGCTTTCAACAAATACACCATTTTGTACAAGTATAATATATACAATCACTTTTGGTGAACCACCAATGTACTTCGTTGTCATTGGCTAGGTTTATAATATAGTGTTTAATATTTAGTTTAGGGTGCAAATTCGAAAATCACACCAAGTGGTTTGATATAGGGCAATGACCCAATGTATAAACTGATGATCGACTTAATCACATATTAGATTATCTAATGATGTACCAAGACATAAGGAGAGGGTGTTAAGTGTATTAAAACATTAGATGAGGCAGGTCATGTAAGACTTTAACATTGCATAAGGGAATCTCTGCCCATTCAAACCGTCAAAAGCATTCCGTCAAGCTGTCGATTGGCGTTCGCCCAGGTTTTGACAGGTGTCTTACGAAAGGTGGTGGCCTCTCCAGGGTCTGTAGAAAGTTGGGTCAAATTGCTTTTATTGCCGAGGTGTACTCTGCGGGTGGTCAAACCGTCCACTAGGCAGGAGCGGAGGTCTGAGAATAGGAAATCATTGCAGTGTAGTAGCATCCTGCAAGCGCTTTCCTTGTGGAAAGACGGTTCTGGGTTTTCAGATTTGGTTTCTTCCCTTTTTGATAGTGCGGGGGATGGTGTTTTCTTTACCCAGGGTGTAAGGGGGATTAAGTCTTCTGAAGAGAGCCCCAATGTCAAACAATGCCTAAGAAAAGTTAGGGACGGTCACTTCACAGCTGCTGTCAAGGTGTTGTGTTCCAGTGGGGTTGCTCCTTTTGGGGAATCTACCATGAACGCCCTTATTGACAAACATCCGGTGATGCCTCCTCCGTCCTTGCCCGCCAACTCTGACGTCATGCCCGCTCTTATTGTAGATATGGATTGTGTGCTTGGATGTCTCCGGTCTTTCCCTAAAGGGACTTCTTGTGGGAGGGACGGTCTGAGGGCCCAACATTTGCTAGATGCTCTTACTGGAGAAGGGTCAGTGACTTCCACGGGGTTGCTCTCAGCTATTACTGAAGTCGTCAACCTTTGGCTAGGGGGTTTGTGCCCAAGGGTTCTAGCTGAATTTATTTCTTCGGCCCCCCTTACCCCTTTATTGAAACCTGATAACGGGATTCGGCCCATTGCCGTAGGGGCCATTTGGCGCAGATTAGTTTCTAAAGTGGCTATGAGGAAGGTTGGGAAGGAAATGGCTAAGTACCTTGGGGACTTTCAATTTGGGGTGGGAACACCCAATGGGGCGGAGGCGGTGCTTCACAGCGCGAACAGGTTCTTAAGCTCCTTCCATGCGGACGGGTCCTTGGCTATGCTCACGGTGGATTTTTCGAACGCCTTTAATATGATCGACCGCACTGCCCTTCTTCGGGAGGTCCATCAACGTTGCCCGTCTATCTATTCATGGGTCCAGTTCCTATATGCCCAGCCAGCTAGGTTGTATGTTGGTAATGACTGTATAGGGGCCACCACGGGGGTTCAGCAGGGGGACCCTTTAGGTCCCTTCCTTTTCGCCCTTGCTTTACACCCTATGGTTCTCCGGGTACAAGAAATTTGTAAACTCCCATTTCATGCGTGGTACCTGGACGATGGGACGATTATTGGTGAGGCCACCGAAGTTGCTAAAGCCTTAGACATTATCCGGCTAGAGGGGCCATCCTTGGGGCTTCAGCTTAATAATGGGTGAAACTTCAGGATGGGCTTTTTCCTAGCGGGATTGGTAGGCCAGAAAAAGGGGTGAGGCTCCTCGGAGGGGCTGTTAGACGTGACCCTTATTTTATCCGCGGATTGGCAAGGCGGAGGGCATCGCGCGCTGTTGAACTCATGCAACTCTTGCCCTGCCTTAGGGATCCTCAGAGTGAACTCCTCCTGCTCAGGTCATGTATGGGGGTTGCTAAGTTGCTTTTTGGGTTACGGACCTACCAACCCTCCATGATGGATGAAGCAGTATCATGTTTTGACAAGGGTTTACGGGAAGCCATTGAAGACATAGTGGTATGTGGGGGGCCTTTCTTTGGTGACCTACAATGGAGGATGGCGTCTTTGTCGATGCGTGTTGGAGGATTAGGGCTCCTCTCTGCGAAGGATTTCGGCATGTATGCGTTTGTGGCGTCACGAGCTCAGTCCTGGAACCTTCAAGACCACATCCTACGAAATAGTGGGGTTTTCGGCGCAGACTTGGACTACGTGCAGGCCCTCGAAAAGCTAAATGACTATCTCCCAGGTTTTGATATTGGCGGTTTTTCTAACAAGGACACCCCCCCCCCCCCCCAAAGCCTCAGAAAACTTTGGCGAATGTCCTTTATGGCAAAATCGCTCAGAACCTGGGTGAAGTTTTTGGTCTGTCCCCCCGTCAGAGGGCAGTTATTGAATGCCTGCAAATCCCCCACGCCCAAGATTTCCTAACTGTTATTCCGATTGAAGGTTTAGGCCAAAGCATGTCCGCTATTGAATACAGGGCCATTCTTAAATATCGTCTAATGATCCCAATGTACCAGGAGGATGAAATCTGTCCGATTTGCCGTAAGGCCTGCCTGGATGAATACGGGGAACACGTGGTTCATTGTAAGGAGTTGCCCGGTTTCAAATATCGGCATGATTGGGTTCGAGACATTCTGTGGGACATTTTAAGACGGGCTGGGATCTCAGCCAAGAAGGAGGCCCCTGTAAACTTCCTCTCGGATCCAGCAGAAGGGAGATCCACCCTACGACCAGCAGATCTCCTTGTCTTTGGGTGGGCCGGGGGGAAGCACGCTTGTGTTGACCTGACGGGTGTATCTCCCCTAGTTGGGTTGAGGGACAGTGGCTTTGTTACAGGGCAAGCGGTCTGGAAAGCAGAGGCAAAGAAGGTAGAAAAATATGCTAAAGCCTGCGAGGAGAACCAACACGTTTTTGTACCTTTGGCTTTTGATACCTTTGGCTCATTGGCACCGGAGGCTACCCGTTTCCTGACCAGGGTCCAGCGGGTTATTCACAGTAGTGTCTCGGCTCCGGGTGGACATGGTTATGTTTTTAGTAGATTGGGATTTGCTATCCAGAAAGGGGTGGCGGCGCAGCTTGTTGCCCGCCTGCCCGCTATCTTAATGTAATTTTCTTTGTCCTGGAATGAATTATAATTACATGTATTAAAAAAAAAAAAAAAAAAAAAAAAATTCTTGGATGCATTTTAAAGTTGGAGGTTTACAAATCCTTAGGATTTTGTTCGTAAATCACCTTTATAAAAAGATGAGTAAACTCTTGTTCATCTATATATGAAGTGCAACTAAGCAAGGTGTGGGAGGTAATTGTCATAGGGATGTTGCATCATCCATGCCTTGTCCGAAGCAGGTACAACACAATGCACATTATGACGAATATAGCTTTAAGGGTTTAGACAAATTCAGTGTTGTTATATGACAATCTTTTCACATTCTTGAGAGACGCCTTTAGACTCGGCCTATTAGGCTATCGGTACGAGAAGGGGGAAAGGGCCGGAGAACCCATGTGGCACCGAGGGAACACTGCCCCTCTCCTTTGGTGTTACGTGGCAACGGGGGTTTCTCCCTCCCCACCCTTCCTTCTCCCTCTCTCCTTCGCTCCATCCTTCCTAGGCCTGTAAACGAACCGAACCAACACGAACAAAGGCATGTTCGTGTTTATTCATTTAACTTTAACCGAACACGAATACATAATCGAACACATTTTTTTTGTTTGTGTTTGTTCATTAAGGAAATTGTCATGTTCGTGTCTGTTTATGTTCGTTCGAAACCTAAACGAACAGTTTATGAACGAACATAAATGGACGTCCAGGAACATAAATCAATTTAAACGATTTTGTATTACTAATTGGTTATATTTATACAAGTAACTAGAAAAGCCCAATTTAGGTTTATTTCAAAATCATTATAACTACTTACCTAATTAATAAAATTTAAATGAAGATAAATAAACGAATACAAATGAACGAACATAAACGGACGTTCACAAACATAAATGAACGAACACGACGTTTGTTCATCTTCTTTCATTTGACAAAATGAACTTCTCGCCAAACAAGTTCACAAACAGTTCATGAACGTTCAGTTTGTTTACAGGCATCCACCCCCCCCCCCCCCCCCCTCTCCCCCTCTCTCTATTGATTTATGGAAAGGTCACCCCTTTAATGGCGATGAAGATGGGGTTAATGAGTTAGATCCTAAGTGAAGGATGGAGGTGGTGGACTAGTATGGATGATGGAGACTATACCATTTATCCTTAAAGTTCTTTGGAAGGCATGATCATTTATGTTCGACACTAAGTTTGTAGGACATGCATAATTTTCATGTTATTTAGTTTCTCCATATGTCCAAACCAAAAGCTTTGCTTTAGAAACATGATATATCTTTATAAAACATGTCTAACAAGATACCTACATCTTTAAGATGTTTGGATCATATCCCTATACATGACCTTATCATATCCCAACTCTACGACATTCTCTGAATCAACCAATCAGGTAGTGCTTTCCCATTTCGTATGCCTTACACACCGCAACACGTTATAATCGTTAATTAAAAAAGAACAAAGTTTCTTTAAAATAACTCATTTTATAATAGCCTTTAAAGTGTCATTAAGAATATTGTTTAAAATAATGACCAAATGTGAAAACAACTTTTTACCCAAAATAACCCTAAATATTTTGGCTTGCAAAGAAAATGTCAATTTAGTTGCAGCAGCAACAACAATAAGATAAAACATCAACACTAATAATGATTGATTGTAATAGGAACCGTGAGGATGCTGGAAGCATGCTATCATTTTTATGATTGAAAATAAAAGAAAGTAGAAAACATCACCAATGAACAAGGCAAAAAGCTTGTTAATTATAAAGAAAAAAAACTTATACCTTCTATCTTATATTTATTTTCTTGTCAGAGAATTTTATAAAAGTGGATTAAAATTCATTATCTCATAGAAAGCCATAGTTACATCAAAAGAGGGTAGCAGCGCAACTTATGGCTCATTTACCCGCCTCCTACTTGTAAGAGTTGTTAAAAGTAATGAGAAAGTTATTAAAACTTTATTAATAAACAACATGTAATATTAAAGGAGTTACATGAAGGACGTTTAATACAAAGCAAAATATAAATGGATTGTTATAATTTAAACGTAGTTAAATTGGTATTCATTGTACCATAAAAAGGTATAATTGGTCTTGGGGTATATTCTAACATATGTGGTTTTAAAGGTGACATGGCATGTTAACTTGCACTGTACACCCCTTCCTCCTTGTGTTAAAGGGTGTTAAAAAGGTTATGTGTTAACATGTTAACATGGTGTTAAAAGTCTACATTAATTTGTTTTCCTTTTATGAACCTAAAACCACTAAAAATATATGATTAGGTGAAATTAATGAGATTAAGCCATTTCCTTAGGATGAAGTGGAGTCAAATGAGAAAAAATGGATGATGTAGCATCTAAGTGAGGTTAAGAAGGGTTAAAGTATACCCTAAGACCTTACATGAAGGACGTTTAATACAAAACAAAAAGTAAACAGAGAATTATAATAAGCGTATAACGTATTAATAGTTGTGTATTTTACTTTAAGTATAATTCCTAGACCTAGAATATTTATGTTTGACGACTTTTTTTTCTTTCTTATTGAATCAACAAAATACGACCAACAAATACAGTATTCGATTCTCGTAGCTTTACCTAAAATTATGTATTTCGCGTAATATACAATAACTCAAATACTTATTATATATAGTGAAGGGGTAGGGTACTAGTTCTCACGTGCAGGCGCACCCTACCCCCACAACATTACTATTTTAATAGACCCGCGAGGGCTTTACCATTCGAAATGACAACTCCAAGCCCATTATACGCCTCCGCGAAATCCTGCTCGCAAGAGTACAAACGGCCCGTGTGAGCCCATGTGTCAAACCTGGCGATGCTCACCCGCGGAAAGTGACAACTGGCTGCACCAAGGTGCAACTCCCCTTGAACTCCCACTTGCTGCACTATCTCCCATGTGTCAGACATCACCTCAACAGGCCGCCTGACACACTCTGGAAGCAGCAAGAAAAAGAGATCCTTGCAGTTAACCACAAGGTGCCACGTGTACCAGTGGCAGGGCGTCGCCCCTGACAACCAACCACAGGGCGCCACGTGGACAAATGGCAGGACGCCACTTGCACCCGGTTTGCTTTATGCCAAACCTTGGTCCAAATCCAACCGAATGGGCTTATTAAAGGCAGGTCCAAATCCATCCCGGTTTAGGGAGAGCTTCGTTTTGGCACAACGTGTCGATGGAATTCAATCGAATAACCGGTACAAATGATCGCAACATGGATTCGCTCGTTAATAAGTGGTATGATCTCTTCGCCAAGTGTAACCAATGGAACACCCTCTTTGAAGCCACGATTGCGCGTCACCCTAATCTCAAATGTTGGGGGAGACTGTGTAGTTGGTGGGTGTGTAGTTGGTTGGTGTGTTGTCGGTGGGTGTGTATTTGGTTGGTGTGTAACCGGTGGGTTGTTTGTAGCTTGGCGGTTTGCACGGGATGATCGTCGTCGACGATACGTAGTCGGAAACATATTGACACCACCCATATTCATATATGTAGTTGTATAAAATTGTATGTGTGATATGGTGTTTTATATAGTGTGATAAAATAATAAACAGTCAAAAATAATAAAACGGTCAAAAAAAATAATCGAAAAAATATGATCGTTTCATTAAAAAAAAATCAACTCAACGGTCCATTAACTAGAACCAAGATTTGGTTCACGGATCCACTACTAACACCCATAACAATAGTTTTACAATGCTGATAGTGAGATACCTTTACAAATTCTGGTGACGCCCCGTCCCTTAATAATAACAACAATAACATAAAGCAACAAAAAAAAATACACATATCTTTTTATTTATTGTTGCATAAATATAAAGAAAAGAAACCATTATACCCTCTTCCTATCTCTGTCTGTCATCTCTCTCTCTCTTCTTTCTTTTCTTCAAAAGCGAAGAAGAGAGGGGAATCAGAAGAGAAAAACAAACCATAACACATCATCTCCTTCTTTCACACCCTGCAAATCATCATCCAAATCTTTTATAAAAAAAATCCCTTTTAATATTCAACATAATATCCACAAAACCATGTTGGTAGCAAACTCCTTTGATCTATGGCAGAAAGACATCTTCTTTTCCGCTGCAGAAGAGGTTCAAGCCTCTGCAGATATGTATGTTTATCTTTCCTTCTAAATTTCAATTTTTTTCTTCATTTTCTTGATTTCTTATCTGGGTATCTTTTAATTTGATTAAAAATCTGTTTTTTATTGGTTTCTTGAATTTAGGGCTTGTGAATTTCTTTGACTTTCATGGTTTGACCTTACATCTGTTTGGTATTATAGTGTAATAAGTAGGTTAGAAACATGGGTAAAGGTTGAATAAAGAAAATATTAAATAAATATTTAGTAATGAATAATTAGGAATTATAAAAAGATATTATTTTAAGGTAATCAGGAAAAGAATCTTGAGCTTACATAATTGAACTGTTTGGTATTACTTTATTAGTGTAATAATAATAATAACTAGGTTAGAAACACGGGTAAAGATTGAATAAAGAAAATATTAAATAGTTAGTAACGAAGAATTAGATAATGTAAAAACTAAAATGATATTTTTTTAAGTTAAGAAATGGAATATTAATGGTTGAAATAAGAGAAGCCGGAAAAAGAATTCCGAGATCATAGAATTGTGATACGTGACGCAACTGGTTATTGATTTGGAATTTATTGATTTGCAGAATGGAGTCAGCTTACAGGACATGGGTTAGACAGAAGAGGGAAGGGGTTAAAGCTGTTGATTTGGATGAGCTTTGTAGGGAACTTCAAACTGCTTTAGGGACAGCAAAGTGGCAGGTTGGTTTATGTTAAAGATCATGATCGAGTAATCGACTAGTCCGGATTGATTTGTGATTAATTTATGTTTGAACTTGAATTGTTGAATTCAGTTGGATGAGTTTCAAAGAGCTGTTAGACTGAGCTACAAAAACAGCGTCAATGAAGTTAGAACAACTAGACATGAACAGTTTGTTTCCGCGATATCATCCCAGATTTCTGCAGTCGAATCGGCGTTAAAAGAGTATTTCAGTGATGAAGTCCGAAAGCCTCTTCGATGGGTGAATTTGGATGAAGAAGAACGTGATGATTTAGCCATGTTTCTATCCGGGAGTGAAGAGAGATCAAAGAACACAAAAGATTCGAGTTACACGACAAGTTGTAAAGACGTTGACAGTTATGTTATAGACGTGGAGCCGGTTGAAATATTGGGAACTAGTGATGGTTCTTCATGTCAAGCTGATAAAAAAACAGCTGGTTCGAGAAGAACGCGGATTGGACAAGATGTTGAAACGCTAAAGATTGCAATTGATCATGATGATGAACAGAATAAACAGTTGATGTCGAATGATGTTGAGTCCACACCAAAAGATAAAGGTTATGGTTGGGGACCAAGATATGGGAATTATTGGATTAATCAGGTTAGTATGTCACTTTAGTAGGTGTTATGTTATTGAGATTAGTTTATTGTTTCTAAAAGTCAATGTTTAATTACTTACAGATTTTTAAAAGGGCTGCTGGAAGTCAAAGGCAACTGCAGACCTCAATACACTTGCACAGAAGTTGTTCGTTCCGGGTCACGCTTGTTTTGATGCTAACTATCTTTTTGCTTGGTAGGTATTTCGACTGATTTGCTTTTTGTTAAGATTATTAAAAGAGTCGAAGCTAACATCCTAATTTGAAGTTGACTAAACCAGAAAGATGGTTTGTACTGTTTGTTGGTATGTTTGTATACAAGTATCAAATGCCTAAAGTAAAAACTAGATGATCTAACAAACAAAGTGTGAAATAAAACGTAGTAAATACTCTTGAAATCAGGCTATTATTGAGACTAAATAAGGATCAATATCACAAGGTGTTGACTTACGGTCTACAGATACACGGAAGGATGTGTTATACTACATGATCTTGTTGATACATGTGATTTTCCATGTATGCATATCTCAAACTTAACACGCAATTCAGTTTTGAGTCGAGCATGCGAAACATGTTAGCTAAATGGGTTGGGCTCACGGGTTGCCCTTTCATTTTTATAAACGGTTTTTAACAAAGAGTTTGTTTTATGCCATAACTTAAATTTGTTGGGACTTGGGTATTTTTTCTACAATCTAAAAGATGAAAAACGGGCATAAGGTTTTATAGTTTAAACATAATTATTTCATATACATTTGTATTTTTTTTATTTTTCTGTGTAATTTTTTTAAACGACTGTGCGCATATAATGTATATATGTGTGGCCCCGGGGGGCAAAAGTAATGTTGTACTAATTTTAACGTTATTTTACTAATTTCGTGAAAATAACGTTAAAAATGACGGATGGTTAATCATGCGTCAGGTGGTGGCGTTGATAGCCAAAAGGCAAGGGGGTACATGCACCCGTCGGGTTTGTCCCGATTGCTAAGTGTTATGTGCCTTATGTCTAAGGCTTAATACAAAACAACTATTGAGCTAGGGGTCTCACTGGAAGCATCCTCTCTATTCCCACGGGGTAGAGGTAAGGTTGTCTACATCTTACCCTCCTCAGACCCTACCTTAGCTTTTGCTATTGGTGGGATTAACTGAGTATGATGATGATGATGAGTATCAGTATGCAAAAAAAAAAAAAAAAAAAAGTCATTTTAATGCATCGTGTTCATAACACAGTTTTGAGGTTCAACTAGCCAACCCCCAAACACAAGTCATTCAACACCCTTATCTTAAACAATGAAGAATCCATCTTGTGATGCCCTAGTGTAGAAACTATAACCCATGCTGTAATTGAATATATCACTGAGTGGCTGAGTTCACTAGACGAATCTTGTGTTTCCATTCTGTCATTTTGTAAAGAAGTATCAAGTTATATAGATGAGATTTTTTACAATGACACTAAAATTTGTTGCATGTTTTAACAGTGCCATTCGTAATGTATTGCAATTGAGCATGGTATAATCAGCAAGATAAAAGGTAAATCTTATTCGACTGTCAGTTTTTGGACCTTTTTCATTTCTCATAAGTAGTTTAACATGGCTTCAGACTCTCTGACGAGCTGCTTGACAAAGAGATGTCAAACTGTTTCGTGTCATCTGTAGGAGGTGTTTGGATACACATTTTGGAACTGATTCCCTGCTTTTAATTATTTTTTTTTATTTACGGGTCAAATAATCCGCTTTGGATAATCGGTTTCATATTTACCCTTACTTTAACTTAATCTAAAGACTCTCACTTTCATTTCACAAAACATATATTCTTATTTATAACAGAAACGTCATTTTAAAAACTTGATGATAACGACTTTAAATAGCTGAATCACATCCAAACACCATCTAACGAGGTCCTTATTGTCAAAGCTGATCAATTTCATACTAATTATTCAATAGTAGTCATTTTCGAGGCTTAACTTGTCTTCTGCAGCCTTGCAGGTAATACTAGAGGTTTAAATGAACGAGGCTGCCAAGAAATCTCGAGTACTGAGGAACTTGACTGCAGGACTTCATGACTTCTCCAGCTAGTATTAAGATGTAACCATGAAATATTGATCCCAACATTATATGGTAGCTTCTACACCATGTATACATTATACATGTATTAGATGACAATGTATGTGTGAACTTCATAAATGCAGCTTGTTGAACAGTATTCTCAGAATGGCAGTATACTTGCAGCTGTAAAATTAGTTACCTGTGTATATTTTTTGTTTGCGCATCGGGGCATTCAATCCAATCTCTTAACGATACACATTCCACACACAAATCATCTGCATAACTGCGTTTAACATTTCTCTGATTTTAAATTGATAAAAGTAGATGCTTGAAAATTTAAGAAATGTTAAATGCTGTTATGCAGATGATTTGTGTGTGTAATGTTAAATGGTTCCCGAACCTCGGTTTTTGGGACCTAAACGTCTCGCTCTTCTTTAAAGGACAGGGTCAATTGCTTTCAATAATGCAACTTACAAAGGGATAGCTGGAGAACCAAACATGGCATGCTTGCTCATGGCAACCAAATAAAATTCATCTGTCAACCCCAAAAACACCTTCCTTTCTTATTACAAACTCGCTAGACGAATAGGTCAAAAACAACATGAAGCTCACCGCTCTGTCGTCTATTCACAAAACCGCTGTAATCATCGCCCTGCAACCAATTTTCTACACCCTCTATCATATCTTGTCTCGACAGAATCAGCCTCGAGTTAATATAGTTGGCCCAAGAGTAGACTACCCTATGGCAGGACAAATCCGTCTCCCAGACGAACATAACACCCCCAAATTCTCAACCCGGACACCACTCAACCCCTGACTTCAAAACTGAAGAGATCTTGAAAAACGAAGACGACCTCCGCTTTAGATCAGTAGCATTATTCTCAAACTCACTCCTAAACAAAATAGCAATCAACTTAATATCCAACCTGGTCTCCTTCGCGGGTTCTTAAGACAAGATTCCAACTGAAGCAATACGTGGAGCAGGTCATGTGCAGCGTGACAATAATGTGTAAATATATAATCACGATAAGAGGCGAATTAAATGGAAGAGATTTTATATGACGACACTTAAATTTGTTGCACGTGTTAACAGTGCCATTCGTTATGTATTGGCGTATTGCAATTGAGCATGGTATAGCAAGATACAAGGTAAAAACTAATCAACCTCCAGACTTCTGATCGTTTTCAGTTCTCGTAAGTGGTATAACATGGCTTCAGACTTTCTAACAAGCCCCTTGAGTAAGAGATGCCAAACTGTTGAATCATCCATTTCGGATAACAGTAGATGCATAAATTTCTGTGTGGTAAATTTATACATTAGACCTACCCTTGTGTTAAAAGGCACACGAGGTGAGCTGGAAAACATCTCAAGGGCTTAAGGCGGTGTCTCATATGCTTATGGATCATAATTAGAGCTGGAAAAATGTTATAGTTGAGGAAAAGGTTGATATGCAAAACAAATGATAGAGAAGTGGCTTCCTGTTGAAATAAAACTTATTTTATCATACGGTTGAGCAATCCGACGCATATATGATGTGTGTGTGCCTTGTTCCTAGGCTTTAGGGACCTAAACGCCTCATAGCATTCAATGTTTGTTTAAACCTAAGAGACCTACAAAACACATCGGAATCTCTATACTGCGGTATCAAACAAACATACAGTGCATATTAACTCAACTGTTCGAGTCCAGAAAAGGAGCATACAGATACCAGCGTACCTAAAACGCCCCGAAGAAAACTATAACGCGTAAAAATGGGACCAATCTAATCATCTAAACAATGCTCAACTTCAAATAAATAACCTAATAACAAAAAAGTGCAGGTTCAATTGCTTTTAAGTATGCAACTTACAAAAGGTATCAACAGAACCAAACATGAAATGCTTCATCATTGCAACCAATGATATTCATCTGCAAATTCCAAAAACACCTTCTTTTCTTATCACAAACTCGCAACGCGAATAAGGCAAATGCGGCGCAAAAACAACATGAATCTCCCTCCTCGGTCCTCCTTCCACCGCCACCTCCTCTTTCGACAAAAACAGCCTCGAATTAACACAATTCGCCCACGCCAACCCCAAAGCAGGACAAACCCGTCTCCCAGACGTCCACATCCCATCCATATTCCCAACCCTCACACCACTCACCCCCTCCCCATCCCCATCCCCAAACAAATCCACCACTTGGTTAGTCACCACCACCGCGATCCCATACCGCTTAGCATACATTTTCAAAACCGACGATATCTTAAACAACAAACCCGTCCTTTGTTTCATATCCCCAATATTATTCTCAAACTCACTTCTGAACAAAGCAGCAATGGAATCAATAACAATTAACTTAATATTCAATTTGGTCTTATTCGCGTGTTTAATCCGCGATTCCAATTGAAGCAATATGTTCAATAGGTCATGTGCAGTGTGACAGACACGGGTGAAGATATAATCACAAGGATCGCGACAGGAATCGAATAAAATAGGGTGAGAGGAGCGGAAAGAGTGGAGGATTTGGGCGAAGCGACGGGCGGGGAAGGGGGGTTCGGAAAAGAGGTAGAGGGAAGAGGCGTTGAGGCCGTTTAAATGGAGAGGGAGTTGGGCAGTGAAGAGGAGTTGGAGAGAGAGTTGGGTTTTGCCGCAGCCGCTTTCGGATACGAGTTCGGACAGTGAGTTGGTTGGGATGCCGCCACCGAGAGTGGAGTCGAGGATGGGGCATCCGAGGGTTAAGTGTTGGGTGTGGGTTTGGTTGAGGAGGTTTTCTGGGTTCATTGGATGGAGAAGAAGAGGGAAAATGTTAATGTGGCGAGATTGGTTTTGTTTTTAAAAAGTGTTTGTGGAACTTTGAATTGGATAAATTAGCGGGCTATTTTTGGCTTTTGAAATTTTTTTAATTTTAGAAATAAATACTCGGTCATTAGTTTTGTTTAAATATTGGGCTTAATAGTGTTCATGATATTAAGTTATTAATTGTTCGGTAAATTGTAAAATCATACTTAGTGTTACCCTTGAGCGTGGGTTTTCTCACCGATGTGGGGAGGTGGTACGATGTGATTAGTTCCTTTTTTTAAAATAAATAATCGTTAAATATTTAAAATTCACGTCTCTCCACACCCTTACCTTTTAAACACTTGATTTGTAGACTATATATGTGTCACATGACAACTCACACCTCTAACCCAAACCCTCCACTCCCCATAGTTTTATGAAAGCTACAAATATCATTACTTCTACTCTAAATTTATATAACTAGTTTGGTTAGTCAATTACCCATATGATTTAATTCATAAAAGTAGTGTGGATTTAAATGGTAAAAATATGGAATCACAAGTTTTTTTATTTTGAACGTCGAAAAATTTTATTATATATAGAAAGGAAGCGGGCTAGCAAGGCTGTAAAACCCAAGGAACAACAAAAACAAAGGCAATACAAAACAACAAACATAGCATAATCAAGTAATAACGTCACTGTTGTTGAATCGCACCACCTACTCCAATCTAATATGTTGAGCTTTGATCTAGATTGCAGTCAAATAAACGTGCTAGCCTTTATATTATCCACCGTTTTTTTTTTCTGTAGAGGTGTTGACGGTTAAATGTAGCCTTAAGAGAGATAAGAGGACAGGAAGGAGTGAAAGGCACCAGAGAATAAGATGCGATAGGTGAATAAATGTCACATTACCATTTTTTTCATCCCATCAATTTCATTTCAAGTGTTGCAAAAAAAAAAAAAAATACTAGGCAAAGTGAATCATCTCAATTTGGAAGAACATAATAAAAACCAAAAATAAAAAGTAACATTGAAATATTGAAGTCAAATTAAGTAATATTAAGTGCAAACGAGCTTCAATTACACTAACATAAACATAGATCCCTACACATAACAACCACATCATAAACCTAACCAACCACAAACAACCTAACCCTAACCACCAAACCCATACAGAGTACGTCCCTGACGCTTCAAAGCATACACAACATCCATAGCAGTAACCGTTTTGCGACGAGCATGCTCTGTGTAAGTAACCGCATCACGAATCACATTCTCTAGAAAGATCTTCAACACGCCACGTGTCTCTTCATAGATCAAACCACTAATACGCTTCACACCACCACGTCTGGCCAGACGACGGATCGCTGGCTTCGTGATTCCCTGAATATTATCACGGAGAACTTTCCTGTGACGCTTTGCTCCTCCTTTGCCTAAACCCTTGCCTCCCTTTCCTCTTCCTGACATTTTCTCTCTCTCTCTCTAGAAATGGTAGTGAATTGGTTGATTGTGTTGTTGGAGGTGGGGTGGTGTTGGTATATGTAGTGGAGTGTGAGGTTTGGGGGTTTTGGTGAGGGGTTTATTGACCGTTGGATTGGAGGGAGTGTGGTGAGATGAGGACCGTAGGATGGTGATCCGTGTGGAAAGGATATGTTCATCTTATTGGCTCGTTTGTGAAGACAGGGATTTTAGTATTTTACCTTAGCAAATGTACATACGGAAATCATTATTTAAATTATTGAGAATCCAAATCCCAGTCACTAAAAAATAAAAAATATAACTATTTTTTTAATGAAATTGTAAAAATGGGGAAGATATCACTAGACCAACAGATCTTCGTGGATAAATAAAAAATATAACTAAATACGGGAAATGGTTTTGTATCTTTTAACTAACAAAGATTAACATGGAGCCACCAGGGTCATAGCCCAGTGGTAGCACATGTTGTGCTTGGGGGAATACACAGGGATCGAAACCTGAGAGGTGTAAAAAATTTGGGTGAAATAGGGGATGTGAAAATTTGCCGTACAAAAAAAAACAAAGATTAACATGATATTTGGTTGGTTATTAATAAAACCATTAAATGTGTTTGGTTTGTATTTATAACACGGGGAAAGTGAATATGGGGCTGTTACACATATAAGCTTAGATGCGGAACTCTCGAAACTACGTCGTTTTACAACGTTTTGATTAACAACAATAAATTTTAAATTAAAACATCCCATTGTACCTCCTTTTTTCTCTGTGATTATGAAGTTCAACAAATTCATATTTCGAAAAACATACAGGAAGTAGCTTTTATCAAACATATCTTTGAACCCAAAAATAAAAAAAAAAGGAAAAAGAACATGGAAAATTATGAGTAAGAAACAAATCAATTTAAATCACATCAAAGGGGAAACAAAAACGTAGAAGATCAGACCATTAGTTACCTAAATCGAAAATTAAATCTAAAAAATAAACTAAAATTGTCTTTGGATTTAAATAATTGTCTGGAAACTTGATACTTGAAAATTACAATTGTTTTCGTTTATTTTAATTTTGATTTAACTCTTAGTTTTAAATTTTGCTTAAAATCCATTAATTTATAGGTTTGATGAACATGTAATTGATTAAATCAACTTTCGTATGTTCTCATAAAAGGGATTGCGAAATTGCATCGTCATTGATATGTGGCAGTGAAAAAAGAAGATAGAAAATGGTATGTTTTAGTTTAATATTTTAGGGTTGTTAATCAAAACGACGTAGTTTTGCAGGTTTCACATCTAAGCTTAGGTGTATAACAGCCCCATATTCACTTTTCCCTTATAACACATCTTTTTTTAACAGTCAATTGGAATCACTCACTGATTATTGAAGTACTAGGTTAGAGCCCCGGGTGTATACCCGGTACATCTCCGAGTCAAATGAGAAAATTATTTTATAAAGATTGTAGTATGCAAGTTTTATTTATTGAAACTTACGTAAGACAACTCGTATGGATTTTTGTTACGTAGAAAATATCATAAAAATGTTTAATGTTACTCAATAATGAATGTATGAATCAACAAATGTTTGATTGGATGTGATTTAAAAACAAATAATGAAATGAACAATAACATGTTTATTGTAACAGGATGCAAATGAACATTAAAATTCAAAGTAAATAAATATAGTTTAACAAAACATAGCTAAAAATTATTAAAACAAAATTAAACAATTTATACAAAATATGATTTGTTACACGTGTAGAACAAAAGATAAATAAAAAGTGACAAAATATGTAAATAGAACAAAATAACTTCATCAGATTTAATTAGTACTTTAAACATATCATGAATCAAAATATCACATGACGAAGTAAACAATAATTATAAGGAAAAAGAAAGTAAAAAACATAATTCACTTCATAAAATATCTATAACTAACATCAAACGAAAACATTACAAACTCATTATTAATACAATATGCAAAACCAACATAAACCATTACTTCAAAGGTATCAGGATTCAAACCAAACAAAAATTACAAAATAACTATCCATATTATACTCCAAACCAACTATACAAACAAAAAAAAATGGCATACCCAACCATAACATGTCAGATTTGAAAATAATCTATAAATATTATAGAGATTTTTATTGTTATAAGTTATCCCTTTTACTATAACGCCATATTATGTTTTTAGGAAACGTAAATTATAGAAAATCCACCTACACATTAAATGTTAATATACCAATGTATTGTATAACCACAAACGTTGTGTAATAAATTAAATTTTATGTTTATTGAAGCTAAATTAATAAATTATATTTTATGTTTATTTAAATTTTAATGCAAATCAACATAAACATAAAATGAAACTTAAAATACAAATATAAATAATATTATATTACAGAGACATTCAAATAATAAATTTATTCATACGAAAATCACGTCATGATTCCTTTAATCGTGTAATTGACAACTGATTTTAGGAAAGTCGTAAAAATGGTAATATCAATAATCAATAAATTAGATTAAAATCTTAATAAATAACATCAAAATCATAATAAATAAATAAGATTAAAATTCTTAATAAGTTACCATAATAAATAAGATTAAAAATCGATTCAAACAATAAATTTATTCATACAAAAATCACGCCATGATTCCTTTAATCGTGTAATTGACAACTGATTTTAGGAAAGTCGTGAAACTTGGTATCATTCAAATCAATGACATTAAAACATCCGCGTTTCAAATTGTCTTACCAATTATCTACAAATTATTATTGACATCTTAAAATTAGCAAACTTATTGAAATGATTTTGATGATTATCGTTTAATGACAATTGATTAAAAGAAAGTCATAATATAAAAATTAAATTCGGTCAACAATAATAAACGTTAATGGATCAATACTAAAGTTTATTGTAAATGGTAACCTACCATTATTAGGTATGAAACGTTTTTGTGAATAATAATGAGTGCACTTTTATTTTGGTTTTAGTATAATTGAATGATTGATTGAATTTATTATTATTTTTGAGAAAAATATTTATTATTCTTAATAATAATAAACGTTAATTGTAAAGTTGTATAGTAAGTTGGTAACTTACCATTCTTATTTTTAATCGACCGTATATTATCAATCAATCAATCAATTATGACTAACATTTAGAAATCTAATTTACTCCACAATTGATGACCAATCATGCCATAACTGTGTAAATTTCATTCGATTTTAGAAATCTAATTTCAAAACACCAAACCTTATTTCTCAAGTTACACTCTATAATTAGATAACTACAAATTTATAACAATTAGATAACTATACATTCATAACATATCTTTTAGAATAAAAGATTTATGTAATAAGTGTTAAAAAAACTTTAGTTGTTAATCGATTCTACACATTGTATACATAGATAGATGTTTAAAATGCATGTTTACAATATTCATTGACTTACCATTTCTACTGGTAATCGATTATATATTTTGAATAATATACAATTGAATGCTTTATTGAATTTATTAAATTTGTATAGTAAAATGGCTACTTACCATTCTATATTTAGTATTTTGGGAGATAAGATACATAAATATAACTTCTAAAAATAAGATTCGTCTACAATTGTTTATATTTGATGTTTTAAATTGACGTCAAGACTATATTTAGTAGGAAAAGTCAACATTGTTATTAATATAATTACGGAAAATTAGTGTGATTATATGGTATTAACAAAATTTTTTTAATGTTTTATAGAATCCACCTATATACATAAACGTCCATTACAATTATTTTTATATAATTAATATTACTCATTAATTTAATTTGTTGGTGCATTCACGTTTACATTGGGTAAAAAATTAATGAGATTAAATTATGGTAAACCTAATACGGGTTAAATTGATTCATATTACAGATTAAATTGATTCATAATCAGTCATACATAAATCCGGTCAATAAATTATGGTAAGTCTAAATTACGGGTTAAATTGATTCATAATCAATCACCCAGAATAAAAAATTAATTAAATTGATTCATAATTACGGATTAAATTGATTCATAATTACTAACAATAATTTCGTATTAAACTTAATTTCGTCTCATTAAATTATGGTAAGCCTAAATTACGGGTTAAATTGATTCATAATCAATTTAATGAGACAAAAAAATCGTAATGAATTTAATTAGAGCTATTATAGTAAACCGAATTTAATGAAAACAAAAAAATCGTAATAAATATTGTAAATTTCGGTCAATTATTATTAATGACAATAAATCATAATAAACAATCGTAATAAATATGGTGAATTCTGGTCAATAGTAATATAATTTAATGTGACAAAAAATCGTAATAAATATGGTAAATTTCGGGCAATTATTATTAATGACAATAAATAATAATAAATAATCATAATAAATATGGTAAATTTCGGTCAATAGTAATATAATTTAATAAGACAAAAAAATCATAATAAATATGGTAAAATTAGGTCAATTATTATTAATGACAATAAATAATACTAAACAATTCTAATAAATATGGCAAATTTTGGTCAATAGTAATATAATTTAATGATACAAAAAAATCGTAATAAATATGGTAAATTTAGGTCAATTATTATTAATGAAAATAAATAATACTAAAAAATCATAATAAATATGGTAAATTTCGGTCAATGGTAATATAATTTAATGAAACAGTAAATTTAGGTCAATTATTATTAATGACAATAAATAATACTAAACAATCACAATAAATATGGTAAATTTCGGTCAATAGTAATATAATTTAATGAGGCAAAAAAAACATAATAAATATGGTAAATTTAGGTCAATTATTATTAATGACATTATAATACTAAACAATCCTAATAAATATGGTAAATTTTGGTCAATAATAATATAATTTAATGAGACAAAAATTTGGTCAATAAATTATGGTAAGCCTAAATTACGGGTTAAATTGATTCATAAACAATAATTTATTAAAAAAAATAAAACAAATGAGAGCAATTATGGTAAACCGAATTTCGTATTAATAGTAATATAAATTAATTAGTCAAAAAAAATTGTAATAAATAACATTAAATTCGGTCAATTATTATTAATGACAATAAATAATAAATAACCTTAAAATCGTAATCAATAAAATTCAAATAAATTACATTAAGAACATAAAAAATCGTAATTTAAATTTCAAAATCAATGACTTCTTGTGCTGCAATCTTAGTAACAAACAACCTGTGCTGGATTGAACACCATTTGAAGACACAATATTCGCCAATGGAAATATCTTCTGATTGAAGCAAATCAAGCCATCCAATCACAGTAAACCTTTACAAAAAAAAAAAAAATTGTATAGTAAATTTAGAATGTTTACATTATTAGACCAACCATTTGTAAAACAAAAAACATCATCGATCAATTCAAATCAGACCACCCAAGATTGTCCTTCGTATGTGGCAATTGTAACGTTACTGTTGTGTATGTTTTTAGACAACAAAAATTTGTTCATGGCATTCGGCACGGTGTGGATTGACACGTTAAAAACAACACTAAAATAAAGAATCATTTTTAAAAATTAATTAGGCATATGAACATGAAAATAAGAAACATACCAAGACTATTGACGCATGGTCATGCAAAACCTTGAAGAACTAAGAACCATTGTGATAGCCATAATAACGTTTGTGTCTTCGGATCAAAACCTGATTTTCAAATACATATGTAATTCCGATTCAATATATGTAAAAAAACGTTGATGACAATTATATGTATCTATTCATCATCCTAACGGACTTTTAAAAAAATATCAAATGACCCAAAGATTCAAATGAATAAAACTGAGCAAAACATTGATTTACATAAATTTGTAATATTAACTGAATAAGTAAGTTTGAAAATAGTATATAACGGATCTCAGAAATCGTTTTATTAGTATACGTATTAGTCATCGTTATTTAGTGTTTAGGTTGAAAGAAAGTTAAATCCGTTTGAGTTCTTCTTAATAACGTTAAGAATAAAAGAGAAGTCAATATTATAATATTAGGAATCAACATTAGAAGAGTAGGATGGATGATTACCTTGAATCGGTTGTGGAGAATGAACAAAGGATGCAAGATGAAGAAGGAAGATTGAAAGCTTCGTTAGGAAGAAAAGGAGAGGTATGTTGTGGAGAATGAAAAAAAACCCAAAGAAAATGGTATTTATAGATAGATGCATGGAGCTCCATATAACTAATTGGATCCTAGAGGCCCTCTCTAAGGCCTTGATTCAACCCAAGTGACCTCAATTATTATATAGATAGATTATCGGGTCATCAGTGTTATCACGCGATCATATTCCATCACCAAGTCACCAATTCAGGAGGAAACTCATAATTATAAGAAAACTCCTTGTGAGGTTCGAACCCATGACCTTATAGTCCCTAAGTCTTATCCCAACATCAAGATACCGTTAACCTATAATGCCTTTGGCTTATAACACATCTAAATGACTGAATATACCTCTAAGTCGACCCGTTCTAAAACATATATAAATGATAACTTGTGCTTATTACCCCTCTTTCGAGGATTGACGATCTGTTTGACCAAATGCAAGGTTCCAGCTACTATTCGAAGATCGACATGCGTTCGGGATATCACCAGTTGCAGATCCAACAGGACGACATACCGAAGACTGCGTTCTGGACTCGTTATGGGCATTATGAGTTTTTGGTTATGCCATTCAATTTGACGAATGCTCCTCTGTTTTTATGGATCTTATGAATCAAGTCTGCAAACCCTACTTGGACAAATTCGTGATTGTTTTTATTGATGACATCTTAATCTACTCGCAAACCAAGGATGAGCACGAACATCATCTTCGACTGATTTTGGAGTTGCTCAAAAACGAGAAGTTGTTTGCCAAATTCTCAAAATGTGAATTTTGGATTCGAGAAGTTCATTTTCTTGGTCACGTTGTGGACGAGAAGGGTATACAAGTTGACCCCACAAAAATTGAAGCCATCAAGGATTGGGATGCACCTAAAACACCAACTGAAATGCGGCAATTTTTGGGTTTAGCTGGTTATTACCGACGGTTCATTGAAAATTTCTCTAAGATTTCCCAGCCACTTACCGTCTTGACAAAGAAAGACAAGAAGTTCGATTAGGAAATCAAGCAAGAGGAAGCATTTCAGGTCTTGAAGAACCGTTTGTGCAGTGCTCCGATTCTCTCTCTTCCCGAAGGTACCGATGATTTCGTGGTTTATTGCGATGCTTCTCATCAAGGTCTTGGATGTGTACTCATGCAGAGGAATAAGGTCATCGCCTATGCATCTTGTTAACTCAAAGTCCATGAGAAAAATTACACCACTCATGACCTAGAGTTAGGTGCAATGATCTTTGCCCTCAAGATTTGGAGGCACTATCTTTATGGCACTAAATGCACTATTTTCACCGACCACAAGAACTTACAACACATCTTCAATCAGAAGGAACTGAACATGCGACAACGTAGATGGGTTGAGTTGCTAAACGATTACAATTGTGAGATTAAATACCATCCGGGAAAGGCCAACGTTGTGGCTGACGCCTTGAGCCGGAAGGAACGGGTCAAGACCATGCGTGTACATGCGCTAGGTTTGACCATCCATACAAACCTCACTACCTGTGTTCGTTAAGCTTAGCAAGAAGCTCTGAAAGGTGAGAATCTGAAGAATGAGTCATTGTTCAATATGGTTCATCTTTTGGAACCAAGATCTGACGACACAATTTATTTTGCCAATCGGATCTGGGTGCCACGTTTTGGTGGTTTACATGATTTAATTCTTGAGGAGGCCCACAAGTCTAAGTACTCGGTTCATCCCGGAGCCGACAAAATGTACAAAGACGTGAAGGAATTCTACTAGTGGCTTAACCTTAAGGGTGAAATTACCACGTACGTCAGCTGATGCCTTACATGTTCAAAGGTCAAAGCTGAGTACCAGAAGCCGTTCGGTTTGCTACAACAACCCGAGATTCCCGTTTGGAAATGAGAGCAAATCTCTATGGATTTCATCACCAGGCTACCAAACACGTCCAATGGTCACGACACGATTTGGGTAATTGTTGACAAGTTGACGAAGTCTGCACATTTCTTGTCGATCAAGGAAACCGACAAGCTAGAGAAACTCGCCAAGTTGTATATTAAAGAGATTGTAACTAGGCATGGTGTGCCTGTTTCAATCATCTCCGACCGAGACAGTCGATTCACTTCCCGATTCACGCAGACACTTATGGATGCACTAGGCTCTCGCTTAGACATGAGCACAAACCGATGGCCAGTGCGAACGGACAATCCAAACCTTTGAGGATATGCTCCGTGCATGCATGATTGATTTCGGTGGAAACTGGGTTCTTATTTACCATTGGTTGAGTTCTCTTACAATAATAGTTACCACACCAATATCAAGGTTGTTCCATTTGAAGCCTTATATGGACGAAAATGTAGATCTCCTTTAAGTTGGGCGGAAGTTGGAGACAAATATTTGACTGGCCCCGAGCTAATTCAAGAAACAACTGATGAGATCTTTCAGATCCGTGACCGCTTGAAAGCTGCTCGAGATCGTCAAAAGAGCTATGCCGATCGCCGTCGCAAACCACTCGAATTTCAGGTTAGCGATAAGGTACTCTTGAAAGTCTCACCCTGGAAGGGTGTACCACGGGTTGGCAAACGTAGGAAGCTTAACCCCCAATATGTAACCTCATGTAAATTTCGCCAAACTTTAAACTAATAAGAATTTCCGCTTTTACTCGTTATGTCACACTCTCATGTATTTTATAACCATATACTAATTATTCAACATTTCTAAAATTTTAACTCATGTCAAAGTTATAATTTTGTTATAAGTACAAATTTTTTCTTTCTAATAAACGATATATTTTGAGCTTCTTATATGTTTATATAGTAATAATAAGAGTAATAATAATACATTTTTTTTATTTATAAATGTTTATAAATCAAGTGTGATAAAAAAAACATTCAAGTCTATAACATATCTTCATTTAGAACATTTATGAGGTGATGATATTGTCAAAAAAAATAAATAAAAAACAAATGTTTGCTCTTGGCTGGGTTCGAACCCATGACCAAGGCAAACCAAAGGTTTTAATCACAAGAACCAACACCACTCCACTACTTGATGGTTTCATGATAAATTTGAACACAAATAAACCTTAATATGAACCGCCCTCTTATCTCTAGTCAAATGCAAAGTCAACATCGATATATTGATTCAAATTAATGTGTCCTTGATCAAAATTTGGTAAACATTTAGATTGATTCGCGTCAAAAACACTATTATCGACCATATCCAGCTCATAATTACGCGTTTAGGCCGTAATTAGTGGTCTGATTATTGCCATTAAGCATTTATAGCTTCCTTATATCACCATCAAAATCTGTATTTATAAAGATGAATATTTTCAATTAAATCTGCATACACACACCTACATATGCGATTAGAATAACCCCTTTGCAACCTTTCTTTTTCAACTGCTGAAACCCCTTAATTTTGAAGTACTTTGACCGTAAACTTGGCACTCGATTGCACCTCCTTTCGGTTTGTTTTAATCCTAATTGTTATACTAAATTGAGTCGATTATTATCAGGGATAAAAAGCCCCATATCTGTTTTGTGTTTCTGTAATGTTTTGTTGGTGGATTGGATCGATTGAGGATTAGGGTTCATAAGGCTTAAATTAGGGATTTTGTGATGTTACGTTATTGTTTAAATATCAATTCGATTCAATAAAAACCTTCAAACACACACCCAGACCAGTTGGTCTGGGCGTGGTATCACACCCTCGTGGACACTGGTTCGAGGCTCTTAAGAGGCGGTTCTGTGCCCCCATTTTTGCAGTTTTTCTTCTCCTCATTTTTTTTATTATATTTATAACTCACATAACTACCTTTAATTATTAAAAATCTATCTTAGCCCAAAATTTTTATAAAAATAAACCCAACTTCTCAAGACCATAAAGTTTATGTTTATAATTTTATTTTCTGAAAAATATTTATTTATTATTTTTAATGTATTTATTTTGTTTAATCCATAATTAATTCATAGAAAATTCATCTTTAATCATTTTAACACCAAAATTCATCCCAATCAGACGAGGAACTTGGATGCCTACCTGGGAATTCTTGGGATGAGTGTTCACTTATAGGCTAAAGCATGTCTTCATTATGTTATTAAAATCTGGAAGCTTTGATAAGTCAACGTTTTCGTTAATTCGTTTTAATTAACGAATAAATGATAACACTCACTTTCCTTAAAACTAAGCTCTAAAGTCTTAAAATTTTACAGTTTAAATCAATCCCATTTTATAATTATATATGGGTTTCCCAATCACACTTCATCTTACCATCTTAGCCACCTGTTTGATTATTTTCAACACCCTACCCAAATCATATTATTGCCTTTTTCAACGTGTTACATATTTTTAAACTATAACCTCATGACCTGAGTATACCCTAACACAACACTAAAGATTTCTTAATATTGTTAAATTTTCATCACCTATAAACTACGAAAAATACATATTTTTGTCAAAGGATGTCCTCAAACTTAAGTCAAATGTTTATTCATTTTGGTATCTTTTATAGAGACCAAATGGTCTTTATAAAACCTAATGTCGTGTTTAAAATCTCTGACTAATTGAAATATTCTGATCTAAAGCCACTTAAATTGTACTATTTAACAACTTTTGTTTAATATACAAAACCAATTTTTACAAAAAAAAATAATAAAAAAAAATTCCATCCTCATGAACAAAATTTAATCTCCAATTCCCCATTGACAACTACTTATTTTGGGTGTTTACCACAATCATGTTTTCTCATACGCTCGATTTTAATATATGATTCAAACCCCACGATTCATGCTGCTAAATAATCTCCTTACTACTTGTGCCTCTTTGAAAACCTATAAACTAAATCCTTTACCTTCACGTACACTATCTTTCATAACCTTGATGATACTTTGAGTTCTTTATCATCCCCTCAAGAACTAAATTCATATCCTTTACCTTCTTGAACAGGAACTTGACCTCTATGATAACCATACTATTGAAAATTTGATTGTTTGTTGCATAAAACCTGATTCTTAGTGATACAAGAGGATTTGATTATCCACTATATTTGAACATTTGATTATTCATGATACTTGACAACATGGAATATGAACTATTTGCTATATTCACACCTAGACCCATTAACCTTGTCTAGGGTAATACAATTACAACACACATTATACTTGATACTTTTTGCATTTATAAACTTGCTTACATATACGTATTATCAACTTATGTGTGAAACAATCGCTACATTTATTCAACAACTGGTAGAGGATGAAGTACCTGTTCAACAGTTGATAGAGTGCTTAATAACCTACTCAACGATTGGTAGAGGTCATCATGCCTGCTCAACAGTCGGTAGAGGTTTTAATAACCTACTCAACGACTGGTAGAGGCCATCATACCTGCTCAACAGTCGGTAGAGGTTCTAATACCTGCTCAACGACTGGTAAAGGCCATCGTACCTGGTCAACAATCGGTAGAGGTTTCCACTTACCGACTGGCAGAGGTCTTCTTGCCTGCACAACAGTTGACTCATTTTTAGATTCATTGAACATACAATTAGATACAAAGATTCAATCATAGGGTTATTTTGCATTGTGCGTTTTACATATGTGTTTAGAGTTATAGAATGACACAAAACCGTAATGTAAAGTAAATTGGTGATTGCGGTCCGGAACGTAATCATGAATTTACAGGTACGTTAAGGTGGTGTGAAATTCTATTAGGATTTCGGTATGTGCCCGGTGCATTTTTGAGTATCAAAGGTGTGGTGGGTTAGCTGCGGTACACCCTATATATAAACACTAATGATTCATCAAAAATGAGACTGGGGGTCGGACCAATTACAAACCCTAGTTATTTGGTAGTTTATTTAGTCTTTTCACTGTCAATCATCTCATGCATTCCCGAAACTTAGGGTTGATATCTTAATTCTCCTGGTTGGTTCAGACCCGCGTAATACAACTCTTATCCTCACCCACCCACAACTTAGATTTCATTCATATCATTCCTCATATCCAAAATAAATAATTTACCATGTTACCTATAACCCTTGCCACCCCTTAAACCCAAACCGAACCACCCGAAACCCTATATTTTCTTTTAACTTCGGGACGAAGTTCCTAAAAGTAGGGGAGACTGTAACCTTATGTAAATTTCGCCAAACTTTAAACTAATAAGAATTTCCGCTTTTACTCGTTATGTCACACTCTCATGTATTTTATAACCATATACTAATTATTCAACATTTCTAAAATTTTAACTCATGTCAAAGTTATAATTTTGTTATAAGTACAAATTTTTTTCTTTCTAATAAACGATATATTTTGAGCTTCTTATATGTTTATATAGTAATAATAATAGTAATAATAATACATTTTTTTTATTTATAAATGTTTATAAATCAAGTGTGATAAAAAAAACATTCAAGTCTATAACATATCTTCATTTAGAACATTTATGAGGTGATGATATTGTCAAAAAAAAATAAAAAAAAATGTTTGCTCTTGGCTGGGTTCGAACCCATGACCAAGGCAAACCAAAGGTTTTAATCACAAGAACCAACACCACTCCACTACTTGATGGTTTCATGATAAATTTGAACACAAATAAACCTTAATATGAACCACCCTCTTATCTCTAGTCAAATGCAAAGTCAACATCGATATATTGATTCAAATTAATGTGTCCTCGATCAGAATTTGGTAAACATTTAGATTGATTCGCATCCAAAACATTATTATCGGCCATATCCAACTCCTAATTACGCGTTTAGGTCGTAACTAGTGGACTGATTATTGCCATTAAGCATTTATAGCTTCCTTATATCACTATCAAAATCTGTATTTATAAAGATGAATATTTGCAATTAAATCTGCATACACACACCTACATATGCGATTAGAATAACCCCTCTGCAACCTTTCTTTTTCAACTGCTGAAACCCCTTAATTTTGAAGTACTTTGGCCGCAAACTTGGCACTCGATTGCACCTCCTTTCGGTTCGTTTTAATCCTTATTTTTATACTAAATTGAGTTGATTATTATCAGGGATTAAAAGCCCCATATCTATTTTGTGTTTCTGTAGTGTTTTGTTGGTGGATTGGATCGATTGAGGATTAGGGTTCATAAGGCTTAAATTGGGGATTTTGTGATGTTAAGTTATTGTTTAAAATCAATTCGAATCAATAAAAATCAACAAACACACACCCAGACCAGTTGGTCTGGGTGTGGTATCACACCTTCGTGGACACTGGTTCGAGGCTCTTAAGAGGCGGTTCTGTGCCCCCATTTTTGCAGTTTTTCTTCTCCTCATTTTTTAATTATTAAAAATAGCTATCTTAGCCCAAATTTTTTATATAAATAAACCCAACTTCTCAAGACCATAAAGTTTATGTTTATAATTTTATTTTTCCGAAAAATATTTTATTATTATTTTTAATGTATTTATTTTGTTTAAACCACAATTAATTCATAGAAAATTCATCTTTAATCATTTTAACACCAAAATTTTTGTAGAGATATTTATAATCATATAAAACATTTTGGTAGTTTAAATTTCTGCAAAAATATTATTTTTACCTGTTTTTATAATTTAATTATATTTAGTTGATTTAATTCAATTAAATTTGTTTTAAATGAAAATAATGGAAAATATTTTATTAATTTAGTTTCCACTTATAATACATATAAACTAGTGTACATAAATAAAAATAACATTTTCGCACTTTATTTGTATTTATTTCCTAATTATTTTCCCTTTAATAATAATAAATCAATTTAAAATATACAAAATACCAAAAATTATAAGTTTTAAAATTTTGAGAGTTACTTTTTTCTCATAATTGAAAGGATTTGTAACTTCTAAATTTTTTTTGATTTATTGACTTATTCTATTAATTTCTACTGTTATTTCATCACAAAAAGTCTATTATTTAAATTCAAGCTATTTCATATTTACACTTTCAATTATTTTACATGTTTTCATAATTTGATGTAATTATTAAAAGATAATTGAGTTGTAAAATTTTATTAAATAATTAAAATGATTTAAAACCAATTATGGTTTAACTCAAAAACCCCAAAATCCCCAAATTTAGTCTACAAAACCCTAAGCGCCTGATCCAATCCTAGATTACTTAGACCTTAAGTTCATTCCCTTGCAAAAATTATTATTTATCCATTTAGGTTAATCCTTTGGGATATTCTAATCCTAACCTTGTGGTTCGACATATTTCAAGATATTACGCAAACAGTGAGTTTACATAGCCCCTTTTCACTATTTTGGGGTGAAACATGTTACATTTTCAATTGCAATTCAAAGTGTCTATGTGTTATTCTATGTTGCATTATGTTTTAAACATTACTATGGAAATCACAATTAGACTAGCATAATCATTAACTCCGTACAAGCCAACGATACACAATGATAGATCTATTGGACTGACAACCCCACCCGGATACGTGTACCTCCAGTATGTGTAGCGTGGGTTATTGTTATCTATCATATAACAAAAATGAGTGAACCATATGCGTATGGGATGGACCACAATATTCTAGCCACAAGGTTTGATTATGCACACGATTTACCTAGTAGTTTCGTTTTCACATATGGACTAGACTTGCCATGACACTCGAATTGTACAAGTTTTATTCAATATTCAAACCTATGTAATTCTCACCAACTTTTGTTGACCCAAATATTTTCAAACTTAACATATTCCAGGTTATAGCTTTGCTTGAAGATTAGAGTTAATGCTTGAAGATTTATACTTAGTGTTTCTCATTTGATGTACAAATTCCTTTTAGAACAATTGTATGTAATTCATTTAATCAATTATTGAAACTTACTATTTACAATGAGCTACTGAACAATCATCAATACGTGACATCCCGATGTTTCCGCCATCGGTGGGGTGTTACACAATACATAGGTCCTTTTGAAATACTTGCTAAGATTGGTCCCATGGCAAACAAGCTCAAGTTCCCAGAAGAGCTCAGTGGTGTCCATAACACATTCCACATATCCAATCCGAAGAAGTGTTTGTCCGATAAATATTTGATCATTCCCCCCGAAGAAATTCACATAAATTATCAACTCCACTTCATTGAGGAGCCAATCGAGGTGTCTGATTGGAAAGTCCAGAAATTGAGAAGGAGCCGCACTAAACTTGTCAAACTTATGGTGACCAGTTGACGCAAACTTATAGCGGAAACGTAATTTCATTAGATAACTTAAGTATTTATTACATTCCAGAATAACAAAAGTACACCAAAACTACACACGACTTAATGATAATAAGGCAACGTCTACAGTCTTCAAACACTTAGCTCTTAATCCCCGGTCCTTACTTCCTCAACCTGAGATACATGCTTAAGTAATAAAAATACGTTGAAAAACTATTTTTAATCAAAATTTAGGCATAAAACCTCATATAAATACTGAAACAAACCCTAATTTGGGTCATACACCTCTTGGAGTTATACATAGCATATTCAAAGAGCTTTCAGTTCGGTTTTAAGCTATTTATTTGTTTTTCGTCATTTTGAACATGTTTAATTTCCATCGGTTGAACCTAGTTTTTGTGATTATGGATATTAGGAGTAGCTAAATCTTTCATTGGTGACTTGGGATGATGAACTAGATTTTGGTTTTTAGTTAAAGATTTATGTTTTTTCGTTTTGGATGTTTTGAGTTACATTGTTTAATTTTTATGTTTGATTTTGAATATTTATGTACTAGTGCTTTGTGATTTGATTACTTGTTTATTGGTTTTGATGTTCTAGGCATATAGGAATATCCCCTAGATCTAGAAATCATTCTAGTTTGATTAACTTTTGTTGTCAAGCTAGTTCTTGCAGTTAGGAATAATGCAAGTTTAACGGGTTTTTAAAACCAGTTAACTAAGGTGTGTAATCCCTTCCCGAAGGTTTGGAATATAATTCAGGATTTCTAGTTTGACTAACTAGGCACTGTTTGGTAGTTTGGTTATCGTTGGGGCGAGACCGGTTACTTATTCATGTTTAGAGTTTTCCTAGGATTTCATTCGTATTAGTTAAGTCTGCTTCACAGTTTGGGAGTTTTCGATCCAAGAGTAGTTGATTAAAGGACTACTGTGGGATTTGGTTTCGCTGGGGCGATCCACTTTCATTTTAGCATCTCAATACTTGTCCTGCCTTGAGTCTAGTCGACTATCCTTGATAGGAGGTTTATTAGGTGAGAACATGGTCTCCAATCGGTTTACATAGGTCAACTTTTATAACCAGAGTCTAGGGATTCTACCCAGGTTACCAGTCTTCTCCTCATTAGAGTTCCAAACCAATTTCTTAGCTTTCGTTAATTTTCAGTTTCTTAGTTTAATTAGTAATTTAGTTTTAATAATTTATTTTAATTTCAAGTAAAACCCCACAATTAACAAATCAAATTCTTAATAATAATAATAATAATAATAATAATAATAATAATAATAATAATAATTTATCAGGTAATTCATTAAAAGTAATCTTAAAAGTGTTAGATAAAGTCCTTAGACTATCCACTATCGTGAATTGTTTTGGCAACCGGTTGCCACATGGCATGTAAGACAAAAAGTAAATTCATTTTTAAATCAAAAATTCAGTTATAATGCATGACCGGTTCGTCCTGCCGACCAAAGGTTGCAACCGTTTGTATAATATTATAATATTTTTTATTTTCTTTTCTTTTATTTTAATTATCACTTTTCATGTATAATAATTATAAATCAACTTTTTCTTAATAAAATATTGGTTTAGGTTGGGTTGTGAATGTGAGTGAAAAAATGTATTAGGTTGAGTTGTGTAGGTGGAAGAGAGAGAAATTAGTTTTTTTAATAAAAGGTTGGGTTGGGTTGTGATAGTGGATAGTCTTAGGTTCGATACCTGGTCTTGCCTACTTGCTACTTGCGATCGGTACACTTGCTGATAATTTGTGGTTTTAGAATAGTCTCGGATTTTAACTTGATCAATTTATTTATATACTTATTTGCACGCATCATTTCCCTATCACATATTTTTGTAGTATCTATTCTTGAATCGGAAATCCCATCTGGGAGACTGGACTAGGTTGAGAAAAGAAAAGAATGTATAATTTTTAAAAGGGTGTAATATACATGTTAGTTGCATTTTTAGGCATATTTTATCATCTTTTTAGTTGTTAGTTTTAGCGTTTTTATGCATTTAGGTTGTACATATTGCATTATTTTCGTGAAATGCATGTTTTGGTGGAATGGAATCTACTTTGGCTTGTTTTTGGTTGATTTTGTAGGTGTGAGAGTTGAAAGAGGAAAGGGCGAGCATTGACGAGGCGAAGCCGCAATTTACTTGGACTTTATTGGCGTTTTTGAAAAGAAGTTTAGGCCGCGAGTAGCAAGGAAAAAACTAGAGGGGGGCTGAATTGAAAGGTTACTAATTGAAAGAATTCAAAATAAAAAAATCATAATAAGATAATAACAAATAGTGAGGATTTGATGGAGATAATCTAAAAAGGGGACTGCATATTTTCGGAGGATTATTATCATTCAGAGGACCATGTTTTTTTTTGGCTGCGGAATATCGAAGAACAGCAGGGCATAAAAGGAAAATTGGTTTTGGCATCTTTATTTTTGGGAGCATAAAAAAACAATTTCTATTCTTTTTATTTTCGTAAGCTTAGTTTTATTGTTTTATTTTTATATTTGTTTTGATTAAACTAGCCGCCATGTCCGGCTAGAACCTTTTTAATTCCGGCACTTTGGTATGTTTACTTAGTTTTGATTCGTAAACTTATGTGAAACTCTTATGAGATCCGATTTTTGAATGGTTTGTTTGGTTGGTTCTTGATTTTATACCCTTAGGTAAAATATTAGTTGGTTGATAAAATTGGCCACTTTGTTAATCATTCTAATAGTGTTCATCAATTTATAACACTTTAATCGGTTTTATATATTTGATAAAAGGAACAAATAACGGTTTAGGTTTGTCTATGAATTTAACTCGTTATAGAATTAAACAATATAATTAAGCACTCCGAACGGCGTGAGTGTTTGATTGTAATCGATACTTTTATCATTGCAACCCGCACGCTAAGATCCGAACGGCGTGAGCTTGGAGTAGCGGGTTGGCTCTAATCAACGAACGCCGTTTGGTTAGACATTAGATAGAGTGGATGTCCGAATGGCGTGACGTCTAGTATTGATACAAACCGTTTAATTAAAGGGTCATTGCACCATAATTGTTAATGATCATAAGTCCGGGTCAAATTAAGAAACTGCCTTAGTTTTGGAATTAGCTTTAATATCTGAATTTATTCCATAATTTAATTAACGTTTTCTAGTCATTTATCTTACTAATTTTAGTTTTATTTTCATTAATTTAAACTACACCAACCCCCCTTTTTTTATATAGTCGTATTTGTGCGAAAAATAGTTTTTGGTATAATCAGTTGATCTGTATCCCTGAGGACACGAACCTTACTTTCACTAATACTAGTAGGTTTATTATTTATTTATTTGCTGGATTTGACACCCAACAATACAAATCAAAATATTTCTTGATGATCTCAATTGACATAGGCTTTTAAGGATTTGGACACCAAATGGTCTCTTTTGTTGTCCTCATTGGCTTCTTTTTTGACTCATTTGGTATCTTTTAGTACATATTTTATTACAAGCACGTTGGCTTTTGTTTAGACACATTTGGTCTCTTTTGATTGTAGTAAGGTATATACGGATATTTGCTTTCACAAAACAGAGTAAACACTGGAGTTTTTCATAATAGATTTCAGAACTAGAATACAATGTATACAGGGACATCACATAAGCAGTTAAACAGATATTGTACTATTTCTAAGTAACGTTTCCCACTAAGGTCATACATTATGTTCAAATGTGTCACAAAATAACTTACTTTTCTAGCGAAAAGATCGAGCCTATTAACATCCTTGTCTTTGCTACTTCCAACTTACACACCCGCGTCTTCTTGATGGCCAAAAATTTCTAGTCATTTATCTTACTAATTTTAGTTTTATTTTCATTAATTTAAACTACACCAACCCCCCCTTTTTATATAGTCGTATTTGTGCGAAAAATAGTTTTTGGTATAATCAGTTGATCTGTATCCCTGAGGACACGAACCTTACTTTCACTAATACTAGTAGGTTTATTATTTATTTATTTGCTGGATTCGACACCCAACAAATTGGCGCCGTTGCCGGGGATACGGAAATTCTAATTGTTTTATGCCAAGATCTTCTCGTACAGGTACACCACTTGAAGTTGATCCGGAAATAGAGAAAACTGCAAGGAGATTAAGGAAGCAAGCAAAACAACGAAAGAAGTTAGCAAGCTCCTCAACCTCTATCACTTCACCTCCGATCACTAACATTTGGCAAGACGTACTCTTGTCAAGTGAATCTGAACCTGAAACCGAATCTCTCTCACATCCACAAACACTCATTACTCCACCACACTCACCCACCCATACCCACCAAGAACCAAACTCAGCCGAACCAACAATGGCAGCTGAACAAACCCTTAGACAGTGGGCGAATCGTGATGTCCCACAACAACCACTTTGCATCAACTACCCTGCAATGGAAAACTTTGAACTGAAATCTGGGTTGATCCATCTGTTACCCGTTTTCAGAGGCTTAGAGAATGAGGACCCACACAAGTTCCTTAAAGAGTTTCATGTTGTGTGTTCAGGTATGAAGCCACACGACATTACTGAAGACCAAATCAAACTAAGGGCATTCCCCTTCTCTCTTCAAGATTCAGCTAAGGAGTGGTTATATTACCTGCCACCGGGGTCGGTAACCACTTGGAATGAACTTGCAACACTGTTCCTTGACAAATACTTCCCGGAAGTCAAAGCTTCAATACTCCGTAAAGAGATCATCGGGATCAAGCAAAATAAAAGGGAAGCATTGCACACCTATTGGGACAGGTTCAAGAAGCTTTGTGCTCGATGCCCACAACATGGCATATCTGAGCATCAACTCCTTCAGTACTTCTGTGAAGGATTGGCACCGATGGAGAGGCGTTTGATAAATGCCTCTAGTGGAGGAGCTCTACTTGATAAAACTCCTACTCAAATTAGAGCTTTAATCACATCAATTGCTGAAGACTCAAAGCATTCAGCACATGAGGAAGAATGGTATGTTGATCCGCCAAGGGGTGTCAAAGAAGTGAGTACTCCTCATCTTGAAAGCCAAATCGCTGAATTGACAAAAGCTGTGATGCTACTTACCAAAGAGAAGGGAGTTGAACAAAAACTAAAAGCTTGTGGGATATGCTTACAACATGGACACCCCACGGATATGTGCCCTACATTGCAAGATGATGTTGCAGATGCAAATGCCATTGGTTATTCGGGACAGAATTTGAGACAATATGAACAACCACGAGGCAATCAGAATTGGGGACCTCCCAACATGAGTTACCAGCAGAGACCTCCACAAAATCAACAACACCAAAAATTTCAGTCTCAACAACAACCACCTGCACAACAAGCAGGAAGCTCGGGTATGTCATTGGAAGATATTGTAAAAAGTTTGGCTACTAGCACCCATACGTTCCAACGGGAGACTAGATCTAGCATCAAGAACTTGGAACAACAAATGGCTCAACTTGCTAGCTCGGTGAGTAAGTTAGAATCTCAAGGTAAACTACCCGCACAAACCGAGAATAACCCAAAGCACAATGTTTGTGCCATTACCTTGAGGAGTGGAAAGAACTATGATGGTCCAAGTGTACAAGAAGAAGAGGAAATTATTGTTGAGAAGAAGGACCAGGATGAGAAGAAAGTACAAGAACCGACTAGAAGTGAAGTGAGATTCACTCCTATACCTCCATTCCCATCAAGGCTACGAAGCACAAAGAAGCAAAGGGAAGAGCAGGAGTGTAAGACCCACTGTCACACCCTCAAAATCCACTTGCGGAGTTTTACCGCGAGGCGCATGACAAACCAGGATCCAAACCAACGATCACAATAAACAAGTCTAAAATGAACATAATGTAATTTCAAAACAATGTTTAAAATTCCCGTTTACAGCGGAAGCTTATTCAAAACAATATTCAATAGTAAACCAATGTTCAATGTTTGTAAAGCCATGCAACCCTAACTAGACGCCGTGCAGACGCGTGCGCCCTAGTCCAGTCGTGCTACCTTAGCGACCTGAGAAAACATGTAAAAGTTTACGTCAGCACAAAAATGCTGGTGAGTTTACAGGTTTTGTAATCCAAGTACCAAGTCAACCTGTCCATACTATAACAAATCGAAAACCAGTGTACGCTAGCTAGGCGTATGTTTTGTTACTACCACGATTGGAAAACCATTACTAACTCGTAAACCAAATGTGTGCCCGATGTAGTAAACCTGTTGTTCCTGTCGTTCCTGTATGAGACAATATGCACCCGCCGACCCTCCAAGTCGACGAGCGGGGTTGGTCACTCCCAATAGCGCTATTCACATTTCCCCGTTGTGCTAACCCGCACATTCATGGTTCCCCCCGGGACTTCCAAAGATCGTATAGTAAACCATAGAAACCCATAGTATGACAGTAGTTACCAAACCTAAGTTTTAACACATGTTTTCTCCCCCGAAAAGTGAAACCAGTTAAAAGAGGGGCCGTAAACTCACCTTAAGTTGCGTTACTTCGTAATACGAATAACTCAGCAGCTATGCTAGTCCCGTAAAGCGGCGACCTAACATATGACAGTTACAAGCACTTAGACTAATAACCCGCAGGTTAATTAGTCCCTAGATGTCCAGACCATAACCAAGTTCGTTTGAAAACACTGTGACTGTTTAACTGACCCAAAGTACAAGACTCGACATCCCATTGGTGACCCGAGACTCCCCGTGTTATGTTTACGCTCTCAAACATACAATCATGCAATCACACTTAACATACGTTAACGCACAACAAGTTATAGCACATAGCTCACGTATCACATAATTACATCCAAACATATGTTACCAAGTTATTAGATATGTTACGGGGTTCCTAGCATGTTCCTACAGGTCAAATCGGGTCTCGGAATGCTAATTTACACTTACAGCAGCAGTACACGCGATTAGGAAAAGTCAACTAGCATTTAGGTTGGTCAACTGGCATTTAGGAAGGCTAATCGCATGTAATATAGGCATTTAGGGTCATAAGACATGTAAACCTTGACTTTATAGGCGATTAGGGCTATACCACATGTAATTACTAGCATTTAGGGCTATACCACATGTAACTACTAGCATTTAGGGCTATACCACATGTAACTACTAGCATTTAGGGCTATACCACATGTAACTACTAGCATTTAGCCCTACTCGCATGAAACATAGGCAATTAGCCTCCTAATCGCCCCTAACATAGGCGATTAGGGTTGCTAATCGCCTGTAACCTTGCTGTTCCGGTTTTTCGCGCGTTTAACGCTCCAAATCAGATCCAGAATGTGTGTAACCATCCAATATCAACCCAACAACTATTCTAAACATGTTTAAACCAAAATCCTTCGTTTAGCCTCGTATTATCAGCCCTGCATGCAACCATGTAATCCAAACACCATACACATAGCATGAAACACCACATTAACATGCATAACTATAACCCTAATAATCAATTACTCAGATTTCATTAATCATGACATCAATATTATTCTGAACTAACCTAACAACATGCTAATCACTCATCTTTAATCATAAAAACCCTAGATATTAATCATAAACACACATAACACATGTATGATTGTTAGAATCCGATTAACAACACTTATTAACGATTTTCAGAAAGCTTTTTCGTTTTAGAACAGGTCTGGACCATTAGGGATTGAATAAAAACGTTTATAAAGATTGCATGGATGGAAACCAAACCTTAGATTTGTGAAAGAATGATGGATTAAGCTTGAAACCTTGTGTTTTGATCAAAAATCGTGTTCCAGAGGTTGTGTGTGTGTTGAGGCGGGTTATGGGACGACTAGGGTTTGTATTATGAAGTTTAGGAGGTCAAGTATGGTATTTATAGTCGTTTTTAGTCGTCCAGCCCGTAACTAGCGATTGTGCAGCATTTACACGCGATTAGGAGTCCTAATCGCATGTAACTTCATGCATTTGGGGCCTAATCGCATGAAACCTCATGCATTTGGCCCCCAATCGCCTATAAACCTGCCCAATCGCCCCTCCTATAGGCGATTAGCCACCCCTAATCGCCTATAGGGGCTGGTTCCTGGTATTTTGCGCGTTAAACCCCGTTTTAACATATGTTAACACATATTCACATACCGACAAGTCACATAATGATTGTAAACACATAACACTTGCAAATAGACATATTCACACTCGTTCACCAATTCCCGGGACTCGAGACTTGTATGTTCCGTATGACCTGACGATCCTACAAATCGTCACCATTTGTACACTTGGTTAAGGACTGACATCTAATGAACCTCTAGACCAACATCCAATGATCTTCTAGACTAAACCGATAGTTCCCGAACCATAACACGACTTAACTAACCCAGTTAAGTATACTATACGCGTGACTCGCTAAGGTAGACTTTTATCTAGACAACGTTGTTAACCAGAATTTGCCGGGTGTCACATCATCCCCACGTTAAAAGAATTTTCGTCCCGAAAATTGCACGAGTACCAAGAATAACGAAGGAAACAAACAAAAGATAGAAACCAAGAGAGAGATTTACCCGAGTTGTCACATCATCCCCACGTTAAAAGGAATCTTGCCCCGAGATTCATTCAGCTGCAGAAGAGACATATCTTGACTCGAACGCTTCCTTAGGAAAAAGATGAGGATACTTAGACTTCATCTGATCCTCCCGCTCCCAAGTGTACTCTGGTCCCCGGTTCGAGTTCCACCGAACCTTAACGATGCGAATCTTGCTGTGACGTAGGCTACGAATCTTGTAATCAAGGATCTCCACAGGTTCTTCCACAATCCGAAGACGATCATCAACCTTGATCTCTTCCAGTGGAACAATGAGAGACTCGTCAGCCAGACACTTCTTCAAGTTGGACACATGGAAGACGTTATGTACGTTACCGAGCTCCGTCGGTAAATCAAGACGATATGCCACCGGTCCAATCCGTTCCAGGATCGTAAATGGGCCGACATACCGTGGGTTGAGTTTGCCACGCTTCCCAAAGCGTATGACGCCCTTCCACGGTGAAACTTTCAGAAGTACTTTGTCATCAACTTGGAATTCCAATGGTTTGCGACGCTGATCGGCATAACTCTTTTGCCGGTCCCGTGCCGCTGCCAACCGGTTACGAATCTGTACGATCTTTTCCGAAGTTTCGTACACTAGCTCAGGCCCAGTGAGTTGACTCTCACCCACTTCAGCCCAACAAAGAGGAGAACGACATTTCCGTCCGTACAGTGCCTTGAACGGAGCCGCCTTGATGCTCGTGTGATAACTGTTATTGTACGAGAATTCTACTAACGGTAGATGAGCTTCCCAACCCTTGCCAAAATCGATTACACAAGCCCGCAGCATGTCTTCCAAAGTTTGAATCGTGCGCTCACTCTGACCGTCAGTCTGTGGATGATAAGTTGTACTCATGTCTAGTTGGGTACCCAAAGCCTTGTGCAAAGACTTCCAGAAGTGAGAAGTAAAATGGGAGTCACGATCCGAGATAATAGAAACTGGCACCCCGTGCTTAGAAACAACTTCCTTCAAATAAAGACGAGCCAAACGATCCATGGTGTCGGTCTCCTTAATAGCAAGAAAATGGGCTGATTTCGTCAACCGATCGACAATCACCCATATCTTGTCATTCCCGCTTGGTGATTTAGGAAGTTGCGTGACAAAATCCATTGTAATCCGTTCCCATTTCCATTCCGGAATTTCAGGTTGTTGCAAGAGACCCGACGGTTTCTGGTATTCCACTTTGACCTTAGCACAGGTCAAGCATTTACTCACGTATGAAGCTATATCCGACCTCATGTTTGGCCACCAGTACAGCACCTTCAGATCTTGGTACATTTTATCCGAACCAGGATGAATAGAATACCGGGACTTATGAGCCTCATCTAAGACAAGCTCCCGAAGTCCCCCGAATAAAGGAACCCATATGCGTTCTGCGAAATAGTGCAGGCCATCAGGCCTTTTCTCGAGGTGCTTGTCGGCACCGTGCATAGTCTCAGCTTTAAGGTTTTCCTCCTTCAAAGCTTCTAACTGGGCAGAACAGAGTTGATCAGGTAGGGATGAATGAATGGTGAGCTGCAACGCCCGAACGCGACGAGGTTTAGTTGTTTCCTTCCTGCTCAAGGCGTCTGCTACAACATTCGCCTTGCCAGGATGGTACTTAATGGCACAATCATAGTCGTTTAGGAGTTCAATCCAACGACGCTGCCGTATGTTCAAATGTTGTTGGTCGAAAATATGTTGAAGACTCTTGTGATCGGTGTAGATGGTGCATTTGGTACCGTACAAGTAATGTCACCAAATTTTCAACGCGAATACCACTGCACCCAATTCCAGGTCATGGGTGGTGTAGTTCTTCTCGTGCACCTTGAGTTGACGAGAAGCATACGCAATCACTTTCTCGCGTTGCATCAACACGCAACCGAGACCATGAATAGAGGCATCACAGTAAACAACGAAATCATCAGGGCCTTCAGGTAAGGACAAAATAGGAGCAGAACACAGTTAAGACTTCAGTTCTTGAAATGCCGACTCTTGTGGTTCACCCCAGTCGAATTTTCTATCCTTCTGAGTAAGAGTGGTGAGGGGTTGAGCGATCTTCGAGAACCCCTGAATGAAACGACGATAGTAGCCTGCAAGGCCTAGGAATTGCCGCACCTCAGTTGGCGTCTTTGGTGCTCCCCAGTCCTTGATCGCTTCGATCTTAGCTGGATCGACATGAATTCCTAGTTCATTAACCACATGTCCTAGGAACTGAACTTCGCGTAACCAAAAGTCACACTTTGAGAACTTGGCGTAAAGTTGTTCCCGTCGCAGGAGTTCCAGAACCAAACGCAGGTGTTCCTCGTGTTCAGTCTTGTTCTTGGAGTAAATCAGGATGTCATCAATAAACACAATGACGAACTTGTCAAGGTATGGTTTGCAAACACGATTCATCAAATCCATGAAAACCGCCGGCGCGTTTGTGAGACCGAAAGGCATGACCAAGAATTCGAAATGGCCATAACGGGTACGAAAGGCAGTCTTTGCAACGTCAGCTTCCCTTACGCGCAACTGGTGATAACCGGACCTCAAATCAATCTTGGAGTAGTAACTAGAACCCTGAAGTTGGTCGAATAGATCATCAATACGTGGAAGAGGATAACGGTTCTTGACGGTCAATTTGTTCAGTTCTCTATAGTCCACACACAATCGGAAACTTCCATCCTTCTTCTTAACAAATAGAATCGGGGCTCCCCAAGGGGAAGAACTTGGTCTGATGAAACCCTTGTCCAAGAGTTCCTGTAACTGACTAGACAATTCCTGCATCTCGGGAGGTGCAAGACGGTAGGGGGCCCGAGCAATAGGAGCAGCCCCTGGTACAAGATCAATACCAAACTCGACCTGACGATGGGGAGGAAGACCAGATAAATCATCAGGAAATACATCAGGAAACTCGCGTACAACAGGAATATCGTCGATCTTCTTCTCGTCGCCAGAGGAAACAGATAAAAGTGCCAAAACGGCCGGATAACCCTTTCGAAGACACTTAAGGGCTTTCATGCTAGAGATGATATTCAGCGGAACACCACCCTTGATACCGTACACAGAAAGGAATTCTCCATCAGGGAGAGGAATCCGAATAATCTTGTCGTAACATACAATCTCCGCGCGATACAAAGACAACCAATCCATGCCTACAACAACGTCAAAACTACCCAAAGGTACTGGCATAAGGTCGATGGGGAACGACAAACCCGACAACTCTAGTTGACACTCCCGAAGGATACAAGTAGCTTCAATCTTTTTACCGTCAGCCAACTCAATAATATACTTAGTCTCTAATGGTACGGTTACTACATCTAGCAGTCGACTAACTTCCATGGATACAAAACTCTTGTCGGCACCAGAATCAAATAAAACACTAACAGAGCGATTATTGAGAAGGAACGTACCGGTAACTGTGTCAGGATCCTGTCTAGCCTCCGCGGCTCCTATGACGAAGGCACGTGTATTTCTGCCGCCGCCCCCGTTGTTTCCGTTACCGTTGTTCCCGCCCTGCTTCAGTTTCGGGCAATCCTTCTTGTAATGCTCATTCTCACCACAGTTGTAACATCCTTGTCTCCCCGTAGTTCCTTGAGTAGTAGGAGCTGAGTTAGTAGTCGGGGTCTGGGTCGATGGAAGTGTAGCCCGACAATCTTTAGCAAAATGCCCAATTCGCTGGCAGCGATGACAACGGTTGCTGTCGCAGTTCCCTTGATGATGACGTCCACACTTGTTACATTTAGGCAGTTTCCCCGCATAACCACCCTATTTGTTACCCGAAGAAGAAGAACCCCCATTATCGAACCTCTTACCCTGCTGTGCTGGCCCAGATCCTTTCCCTTCATTATCCCACTTGCGCTTGTTGTTCTCTGGGGCCTTGACAGTCGAACCCTTAGCAGGCAAAATACCCTCATTCACCTTCAAGTTGGTCATCCTATGAGCCGATCGGACCACCTCTGAGTATGTAGGATGATTTCCAGCAGCTACCAACCCTGCGATTTCTGGCACTAACCCCGAGACATAATGCTCAATCCTCCTGTATTCTGGCACATGCAGATCGGGACACAGCACTGCCAACTCGTTACGCCTCACAGTATACTTCTCAATTTCAGACCCAGTCATCTTGAGGTTCCACACCTCGTGCTCTAGCTTTTGCACCTCTTCCCTTGGACAGTACTCACGCTTTAGCAGCTGCACAAAATTCTCCCAAGGCATAGCATACGCCTCCCCAATACCCATATTCTGGGTGATGTTATTCCACCAAGTCAAAGCAACATCCTGGAATAACGCAGCAGCATACTTAACTCGATCCTCTGGGAGACAGTTGCACATCAGAAACACTGACTCCACCTTCTCCAGCCACCTAAGCAAGCTCACCGCACCCTCAGTGCCAGAGAATTCCTGGGGCTTACAGTCCCAAAACATCTTGTAGGTACACATAGGTGGGGGTGGGTTAACAGGACCACCTGCAATGAAATGCGTGAGGAATCACGACGAATGTAAACAAGGTTCACTAATGAGGCAAAGAAAATGGATAAATCAACTTACCACCACCGTTGTGCCCTAACTGGAAGGCAGCTTGGAGCAAGTTGTTCAGATCATCCTGCGATAGGTTAATACCTCCACGACCACCAGCACCACCGCGACCACCACCACGTCCACCATTGCGACCACCTCCACGTCCTCCTCGTACTCCAGACATGATTCTGGCAGAAAGAACGAGAAAATTTAGTTTCGCAGATAAAGATAACCACTAATGTTTACAAGATCAAAGCTAGATCCAATCCAGGACTATCCCTTCAAACCCAGAGCTCACTAGGGCTTCCATGCATTTCGGTTTATGATTTTGTGTGCACCCAAAATGATAAACCGCTCTACATGGTCCTCCAAGTGTTCTCCTAGTTCAAAGTTCAAATCACCGAACATAGACTCTTAGCTATACACCGTAATACTACGGTAGTTTATGGCAAGTGTTTCTATTGGAGTACGAAAGGGAGAAGTCCGAGCCTTGGACAAATCTCAAGAGTACACGATTCACTCCAATATACTACACTGCCTAGAGAGTAAGTAACCCGACCTAAGATAGAACGGATGATGTAACGTAGAAAGACCAAATGATTTAGAGACACCCCGACAAGACCATACGTAAACTACCATAATGTTTTTAGTACCATGTGATCGTCTAGTGTGTGCGACTCGGCTATAGACTAGACTCTACATGCAGTCCTAGTTCACTATAACCTGGCTCTGATACCAATCTGTCACACCCTCAAAATCCACTTGCGGAGTTTTACCGCGAGGCGCATGACAAACCAGGATCCAAACCAACGATCACAATAAACAAGTCTAAAATGAACATAATGCAATTTCAAAACAATGTTTAAAATTCCCGTTTACAGCGGAAGCTTATTCAAAACAATATTCAATAGTAAACCAATGTTCAATGTTTGTAAAGCCATGCAACCCTAACTAGACGCCGTGCAGACGCGTGCGCCCTAGTCCAGTCGTGCTACCTTAGCGACCTGAGAAAACATGTAAAAGTTTACGTCAGCACAAAAATGCTGGTGAGTTTACAGGTTTTGTAATCCAAGTACCAAGTCAACCTGTCCATACTATAACAAATCGAAAACCAGTGTACGCTAGCTAGGCGTATGTTTTGTTACTACCACGATTGGAAAACCATTACTAACTCGTAAACCAAATGTGTGCCCGATGTAGTAAACCTGTTGTTCCTGTCGTTCCTGTATGAGACAATATGCACCCGCCGACCCTCCAAGTCGACGAGCGGGGTTGGTCACTCCCAATAGCGCTATTCACATTTCCCCGTTGTGCTAACCCGCACATTCATGGTTCCCCCCGGGACTTCCAAAGATCGTATAGTAAACCATAGAAACCCATAGTATGACAGTAGTTACCAAACCTAAGTTTTAACACATGTTTTCTCCCCCGAAAAGTGAAACCAGTTAAAAGAGGGGCCGTAAACTCACCTTAAGTTGCGTTACTTCGTAATACGAATAACTCAGCAGCTATGCTAGTCCCGTAAAGCGGCGACCTAACATATGACAGTTACAAGCACTTAGACTAATAACCCGCAGGTTAATTAGTCCCTAGATGTCCAGACCATAACCAAGTTCGTTTGAAAACACTGTGACTGTTTAACTGACCCAAAGTACAAGACTCGACATCCCATTGGTGACCCGAGACTCCCCGTGTTATGTTTACGCTCTCAAACATACAATCATGCAATCACACTTAACATACGTTAACGCACAACAAGTTATAGCACATAGCTCACGTATCACATAATTACATCCAAACATATGTTACCAAGTTATTAGATATGTTACAGGGTTCCTAGCATGTTCCTACAGGTCAAATCGGGTCTCGGAATGCTAATTTACACTTACAGCAGCAGTACACGCGATTAGGAAAAGTCAACTAGCATTTAGGTTGGTCAACTGGCATTTAGGAAGGCTAATCGCATGTAATATAGGCATTTAGGGTCATAAGACATGTAAACCTTGACTTTATAGGCGATTAGGGCTATACCACATGTAATTACTAGCATTTAGGGCTATACCACATGTAACTACTAGCATTTAGGGCTATACCACATGTAACTACTAGCATTTAGGGCTATACCACACGTAACTACTAGCATTTAGCCCTACTCGCATGAAACATAGGCAATTAGCCTCCTAATCGCCCCTAACATAGGCGATTAGGGTTGCTAATCGCCTGTAACCTTGCTGTTCCGGTTTTTCGCGCGTTTAACGCTCCAAATCAGATCCAGAACGTGTGTAACCATCCAATATCAACCCAACAACTATTCTAAACATGTTTAAACCAAAATCCTTCGTTTAGCCTCGTATTATCAGCCCTGCATGCAACCATGTAATCCAAACACCATACACATAGCATGAAACACCACATTAACATGCATAACTATAACCCTAATAATCAATTACTCAGATTTCATTAATCATGACATCAATATTATTCTGAACTAACCTAACAACATGCTAATCACTCATCTTTAATCATAAAAACCCTAGATATTAATCATAAACACACATAACACATGTATGATTGTTAGAATCCGATTAACAACACTTATTAACGATTTTCAGAAAGCTTTTTCGTTTTAGAACAGGTCTGGACCATTAGGGATTGAATAAAAACGTTTATAAAGATTGCATGGATGGAAACCAAACCTTAGATTTGTGAAAGAATGATGGATTAAGCTTGAAACCTTGTGTTTTGATCAAAAATCGCGTTCCAGAGGTTGTGTGTGTGTTGAGGCGGGTTATGGGACGACTAGGGTTTGTATTATGAAGTTTAGGAGGTCAAGTATGGTATTTATAGTCGTTTTTAGTCGTCCAGCCCGTAACTAGCGATTGTGCAGCATTTACACGCGATTAGGAGTCCTAATCGCATGTAACTTCATGCATTTGGGGCCTAATCGCATGAAACCTCATGCATTTGGCCCCCAATCGCCTATAAACCTGCCCAATCGCCCCTCCTATAGGCGATTAGCCACCCCTAATCGCCTATAGGGGCTGGTTCCTGGTATTTTGCGCGTTAAACCCCGTTTTAACATATGTTAACACATATTCACATACCGACAAGTCACATAATGATTGTAAACACATAACACTTGCAAATAGACATATTCACACTCGTTCACCAATTCCCGGGACTCGAGACTTGTATGTTCCGTATGACCTGACGATCCTACAAATCGTCACCATTTGTACACTTGGTTAAGGACTGACATCTAATGAACCTCTAGACCAACATCCAATGATCTTCTAGACTAAACCGATAGTTCCCGAACCATAACACGACTTAACTAACCCAGTTAAGTATACTATACGCGTGACTCGCTAAGGTAGACTTTTATCTAGACAACGTTGTTAACCAGAATTTGCCGGGTGTCACATCATCCCCACGTTAAAAGAATTTTCGTCCCGAAAATTGCACGAGTACCAAGAATAACGAAGGAAACAAACAAAAGATAGAAACCAAGAGAGAGATTTACCCGAGTTGTCACACCCACCCCGTTTAAAGAGGTATTATGAGAAGATTTACGAGTTAATAAACTTAATTTGAAAGTTTGAGATTTTGTCATTAAGAGCTCAACGAGTTTTTGACAAAATATTTGCACATGTATCTCATGGTTTAAACATACGTACGATGAATTTAATAGCGAAAACGTTTTCAATGGCACCTTCCAAAACTAAGTTTATAACCCTTTTAGCTCAAAAGTTGCGGAAGCGGACGAGTCTTGTGCGTTCGGATCTTTGTTCAATTCTTGATCATCATCCATTCAGTATAATAGAGTACCTGAGGGTTAAACACGAGGAAATAACCCATTAATACGTTATTATGAATGTCTAGTATTGAAAGAGTAATAAAATGAAGTTTTTTTTACATAACCTTTACCCGGGCGGGTAAACCTGCTGTTAGAAACTACCCTTTTTGATCAGAACCTTTACCCGGGCGGGTAAGTGTTTTACCCGGGCGGGTAAACCTGATGTTAGAAACTACCCTTTTTCTTGCACCAAGCTACACTTTTAGTGCAGCTTCAAAGCCATTTACGTGGATTCTTGGGACTTGTTAATGGGTCATAATACGTGCCTCTTACATGATTAAAGATATGTTTGGATTCCTTGTTTGGTTTCTAACCCAAAAACCATGAATTATCTATCCATCTTTAAGCTGACCGGTTAAGTTTTATACATGACAAAATCATAAGATTTTATGATTTCCAAGTTCTAGTTGTGGTTTTTGCCCACTTTTCAAGTCTCAACTTGACTAGGGAAATTTATGCCCAAGTCATTTATGCTGTGATTGCGGTGCCTCGTGTCCATGGCCACATGTGCCATTTCTCCCAGTCTTGTACGCTTGGCCTCTATGACTTACGGCATGGTTTTTATCTGTTGTTTTCTATCCCTTAGAAATCGCAATTTCTATTTTGAATTAAATGATATACCCATAAATACACTCCCAACTTATGCATATATGTATTTATCTTACAAAGTCATAGATATGACTTACCTTAGTTCGCACCCTTTTTGCTTATAGACTAGCTTGAGATTGATAACACAGAGTCTACGAATATACTCAAGCAATTAACAAAAATCGATATCGGCATAATGTTGACCCTCGGCTTAGGTCCTTAACTAACTAGTGTTTTTACCCAATTGACCCGTTAGCCTAATTGGGCTATTGACAACCTTCATCTAAGGCCGTTTTCAACAATTAAGAAACTTTGTTAAGCTTCTTTTGTGACATTCCTACAACTAGTTTCCAAATATACATCCAAGATATAACTTAGCATATAAGCATACAAGGTATATAGTGACATTTAAGCCATCGAGCGACTTACCTTATGCGTGCTTCCTCTTTACCTCAATCCGAGACTCCTTGGCTATCCAAAGTCTCTTGTATTCGCACCTATAAGGTGAATGATCACTTAGGTTGTTAGAACCTAGTCTTTACTTGTCTACACGCATTTTTGCTCGTGTTTCACCAATATACAAGTTTTCAACAAATTATTTATACCCAAGTGAAATCAAGTTTCATTGAGGTATTTTATCAAACACTTGGTAGGCGTTATTTTCCTAACTTTAATTTTAGGACTTAGGGACCTCATGGATCCATCCTTTACCAAGATCAACATGTCTAGTATGTAAATTAGTCCTCTAATTAGTGATTGACATATAGAACATACATTTGGTGAGACCACCTATCCTCTTAGAAGGGGTTTTCATCTTTATGACTAAACCCACTTCTACATATTCAAGCTTCAATACAAACCCCTTTGTTGAAGCAAAATATCACATTGGTTTAACCAAATTAAGTGTGTTTTTGGTCCCCTAACCCAAGAGGAACCATTATAAATCATCAATTTCACGAATTATAACAACCCATGATTTTCATCACAATCAATCATGAACATACCATCAAAATTAGCCAAATAAAAGGTTACCTTGGTGTGTATTATGGTTGGATGATTTGTTTTAGGACTAATGCACACAAAAGCCCCTTGATTTCATCTTGATTTAGCTTGATCATGGAGTTGCTCTTATGTGTGTGATTTGAGTGTGTGTTTGTGGGGATTTTCCTGATGAAAATCGATCCCCATTTTTGTTTTATTAAGTCCATTAGCCAACTATGGCTTTATGACATACTTGGTCCCTCAAGTTTCACACAAGTTGATTTGATTAAACCCACTAACTAAATTAACTTCTTACAATGGGTTTTAGCCTTGTTTAGCTAACAAGATTAACGGGATTATTTCTTGATGTTAGGAATCTCGTATAAGTAGCATTTCATGTGGTTCAGTTAAAGCCCCGTGTGCTTATATTATCATAAATTACGGTTTAGAAATTTTGGGGTGTTACAAGGAGATCATGGAGACATTCAGGAAGGTCGAGCTAAACTTTCCACTCCTTGATGCCATAAAACAAGTCCCACGATATGCCAAATTCCTCAAAGAACTTTGCACATCAAAGAAGAAGCTTAAAGGTAATGAAATAATCAAGGTAAGTGAAAATATTTCAGCAGTGCTACAAAAGAGATTACCTCCAAAGTGCAAGGACCCGGGTGTTTTCACGGTTCCTTGTAAATTGGGGAATATCATTGTCCCTAAAGCTATGCTGGACCTTGGAGCCTCTATTAATGTCCTACCATACTCGATTTTCAAAACACTTAATGTAGGACATTTAAAGAGGACCGGGGTAATTATTCAATTGGCCGATCGATCCATAGTACACCCAAAAGGTGTACTAGAAGATGTATTGGTTCAAGTGAACGAATTAGTCTTTCCAGCTGATTTTTATGTGTTGGACATGGAGGATGAGGTCGCCCCAAATTCCAGTTCAATTTTGTTAGGGAGGCCATTTTTAAAAACCGCAAGGACTAAAATCGATGTTTATAGTGGCACCCTTTCGATGGAATTTGATGGGGAGGTAATCAATTTTAATATAGATGATGCTATGCGTTACCCGAGTGATGTCTTATCTTTGAATTATATTGATATCATTGAACCACTAACGGATAAATGTTTTGAGTTGTCTAACCATGAGGTTCAAGATTTAGTGTTAGATGGAGGTATCGCTAAGGTTGCAACAGAGAGATATATTAACAAGTTCAAGCTTGGGGACGAGTTGATGGAAGTTGATATATGGAAGAAAGAAAGGCAAAAAGCACCAGAAGTAAAAATATCAAGCACCATCCGAAAGTTTTTTCCGTTTATTGAGCAAGCACCAGATTAATTAGACTCTGTCTAAGTCTAGCCAAAGACGTGAAAGAAAGACGCTGCACGGGAGGCAACCCGTGGTTCCGTATTTAGTTATTTTTATTTATGTTGCAAAAAAAAAAAAAAACGACCCGGGCGTGTCAGGAGTTCACCCGGCCGGGTTGAAGAACTTTATTTTGGCCGAAACTTAGCCCGGGCGGGTGTCATAACGACCCGGGCGGGTTGAGAAAAAACTTTAAGGTCCGAAATCTAGCCCGGGCGGGTCACGAAGAGACCCGGCCGGGTTGAAAAAGACCTCTAAATGCCGAAATCTAGCCCGGGCGGGTCAAACCTTTACACGGCCGGGTTGAACAAAGTTCTATATAGCCGAAAATTGACCCGGGCGGGTCAATCCTTCACCCGGCCGGGTTGAGTTTTGATAGAAAATAATAAACTTCAATCTTTGTTATCTTCAATCTCTTCTCCAACATCTTCTTTTTGAAACCCTAAAGCACAAACCTTCATCATCTCCTTCACCATCTTCACTCTTCTACAATAATCTACTCTTATCCATCACCCCCACCCCCACATCGCTGCCCCACCACCACTTCACCACCGTACGCCGCCGCCTGTCAGCCACCGTCGCCGCTGTCCATCCCAATCACCTCCGTCGCTCATCTTCTTCAGCCTTGTGTTAGGTATATCTCTCCCCTTTCTTCCCTCTTTCTCTCTTTTCGTTCTCTGGCCAAGTCATCGTAACCACCAGCCGCTCATCTTCTTCAGCCGCCTGTCAGCCACCGCCGCTACCCTTCACTCTTCTACAACCACTGCACCCACCACAATCACCGCCGCCGCCCCTCTGACAGGCCACAACCACCAGCCGCTCACCACCACTCGATGCCCTCCTTTTCCTCTATCAATCCCATGTTATCAGTTTAAGCCCAATTCCAATGGTTGTGCATTATGTGTTTGAGGTGGCTTCGACAGTTAATTTGTTAGCAATGAATTGTTATTCTTTGACACAGATGCCTCTTTGTTTTCTTTGTGATTCATACCATTCAATTTTAGATTTGCTTTATTAATTTTTATTCTGATTGATTTGGTATGATAAGTTTGAATCAGTCATGAATTGCGCCGCGTTCAGAGAGAATTAATTGATCAGCGCGTGATGCTTCGGTTCATGTATGCACACCAACGGGAGATGGGTCGTGCTATTGCTAAAGTCCGTGATCGACTCAGGCCTCAGCCACCTCCACCGTCGCATTAGATGCATTCCGCCCTCGTCTCTGAGCATTAAGGACACTGCTTTATTCAAGCTTGGGGAGAGGTATTTTCTATTTCTTTTGTTTGCATTAGTTTGTTTATATTTCATGCATTATTAGTAGTCATTCTGCATAAAAAAAATGAGAAAAAAATTCCCAAGGTTATCTGATTGCACACAAAAGGCACGTCTCATTCATTGTAAAACGTAAGCTGAAGGCGGGTCGGTGTGGGCTTACACGCTTTAGGACGCAAATTCTTTAAGTTGCGGGATAAAGTAGGCCCAACATAGTCTTTTTTATTTTTGAAAATGTAAAATGTTTGGGGTACTTAGGATGGTGTAGTTGACTAGATAGTTGATAGCTATGCATAGCTTGTATCGGCAACCCAATTCCATACGTTCAGTGAGTTTTGAGCCTTAAATTTTCATATCTATTCATTGTTTCGTTTGATGTGTGTGCCGACATGATTCATCGTTTTAGAACTTGTGCATTACATACATTTTGAGACCTTAGGTTGAGATTTGACATAGAAGTGACAGAGGCATTAGGATTACCCATATGTTGAGCCCTTTTCATCATCTTTATTTTCGTTTATTTTGTTTTCAACCCAATTGAAACATTCCCAATAGTAGCCCCTTTGAGCCTTGACCTTTTCTTTTGATTTAACCCATGATTTGTTTTCCACATCCGGTTTAACTTGTGCTTACATCGTGACTTTACTGAAGTGTATAAATAAGACAGAAGAGTATGTTATGTGATTGAAAAAAAAAAGTGAAAAAGTAAAAAAAAAAAAGAAAGAAAGAAAGAAAAGAAAAAAATAGAATAAATTGTTGAGTCGAAAAGACTAAATTTTGCTATGTGTTTAGAAGTTTTGTTTATTAGACCGGATTGTCTTTTCTTTTGTTTTCGCCGTTTCCCCAAATTTTCCCTACCTTTATGTAACATCGCGTAATTTTTAGTTTTACATGTATTTTAAATTTTATATTTAATAAATTCCAAGTTCGCCTTTATTCGCTTCTTGTAGGTTACTCATACCAATTCATGACGAGTCGTTATTATAATCAATTTAAAAACTCATTTAGTTAAGATCTTAATATATATTTATTTACTTTAAAAAAAACATATATTTTATAATAATAATAATATTACTAAAAAAAAGGGAAAACAAAGAAAACGTGATTAAGTGGATCATGTTGACTTTTCTCAACAACAACAAACATACAACATATTATATGTTGTTCGGTTATTTGTTTTTTTTTAGACTTAAGGTCGACAGACAGCATGAATAACCATCAACAACCCATTAGCTAACTCTTAACCTCACTTAATTAACTTCTAACCACCCTAATTAATTCATTAAATACCCAACCCCTTCACCCCAACTATAAATACATCACTCCTACCCATTCTAACACTTGCTCATTTCTAAATCCTCTCTAAATCTCAAAATCTCTCAAGAATTCTCTCAAGAATAAGTGAGTTTCTCACTTCACCTCCAACCTCTTTTCTACTTTCTTCACTCTCCTCTTCTTCAAACCCTTTGAGGAAACCTCTAGGACCTCTCTCCTATTTGCCATGGCAAATAAACATGAGTAGGGCACCAATTTGAGGCCTCAAATGTGGTCATCTTCTATTATCTTTTATGCACTAGGTTGTTAATAATACCAACCAAGTTCACCAACAACTCAATGATGGAGGGACTTGTGTTATGGTTCATGGTTGACAAAAGGAAGGCTAAGGCTCATCCAAACTAAGTCACTATACCCTACTTCTTAAGTTATATTATATAAATACTAAATTATATAAACTCTACTAATTTAATAACTCGGAAAGGTTTGTGGATACATCCCTACCTTACCAATGCTTGACTCTCATAACCATCTGAATCACCTCTATGGTGGTTTGTGTTTTGGTTCGCCTAAAAGGCTTGCTTGACTCTTATGACCATCCGAATCACCTTCATGGTGGTTTGTGTTTTGGTTCGCCTAAAAGGCTTGCTTGACTCTCTTGAATCTATAATCTAAACTCGAACCTAAGACTCTTTATTTTTTTTTTAATTCTAGTTAACCAAGGCTAAGGAACTAATCCCCCAAGACTCATTCTTTTGGAACCTTGCTAAAACGCGCCCAAAGGTGAGTTCATACTTGTCCCCCTTTTATCCTTTATTCTTTGGGGCTCAACATGTATCACTATCAAAACTCAAACGATTTTAAACTCTACAATCTATTATGCTTAGTCTAAAGTCTATCATATTCTAAATTCTATCATGCGCAATCTAAAGTCTATTATATGCTTGTACGCTATGCTATGTAGAATTATTTACTCTAACATACAAATGTTCATATAGTTGACAACCCACCTTGCATGTATAGCGCTATAGGATTGGCTATCCGCCCCCTACATGGGTCATGTTAAGCAAAATTCTTCGTGGCTAGTCGCCATTTGTATGGTTCTCTTGCATATGCCTATAAGCAAAACTTTATTATACTATGTATGTATGTCAAAACTAGTATGCTCACCAATGCTTTATGTGTTGACGGATATTTTATACATGTTGTAGGAAATATTTATTGCAGGACATTCAAGAAAACTACTTAGGATTGGACATAGAAACTCACTCTAGTTCAAGTTATCATATTCTTGTTGTTGTATTTTTCGTTATTTGAACTACCTGTATTTCTATTTTTAGACAATAAATGAAATTCTATCTTTAAACTATATTGTCACAAAATCTAGTGTCATGAAGTCTTTGAACAATCTACCACTAAGTCTCGCCCCGATGTTTTCCGCCATCGGTTGGGGTGTGACAGATTGGTATCAGAGCCATGACTATAGGGAATTAGGAAAATTGCCATGTTTTGACCTAGACTATAGTTAAGAACCTTTTTGACCATTCCTTTTTATCATGCTTAAAATACTTGCTCTCCCTATGTTGCTTCTACTCTATCCTCTTGTCTTCAAAAATTTACCTTCCTATTTGTGGATTATTCTACACTCGAAGACACTCGTATACCACAAACGAAAGAAATCACCAAAATAGGTGTGAAACCCTCACTTTGGTGATAACTTTCAATCCGCGTGAATTCTTTGTATTTTTGAAACTACACCAAGATAGGAGTGATATCCTCACCTTGGTGGAAATTTCACAATTCTCATTCTAGTGGACACTTACCAATCGAAGGTTAGAATTAATTCTCTTACCACGTTGGACAAAGTGTACAAACCACACTCAAAGAAACGACCTCGCTAAGATAGGAGTGAAATCCACAACTTAGCGATTAGTTTCAATCCTTGATATTTTTTTTTTAAATCTCGCCAAAGTCTCAAATTTACTAATGACAAGAAACATGTAGTAACTGGAAGGGTGAATACCGTTAACCGCAAGTTCGTCGAGAGTATTTCCACCTATTAGGCCAAAGCATGTTTTCAAACTCAAAGGTGAATTCGAATCACTTTGGTTAGTCTTAGTTCCGTTTCGGAACACTCCAATTGTTTTGTTTAAAACAAGCCTCTCATTTTATGTTAATACTACTTTCAATGTTGTTTTCATGCTATGTTTTCATTATATATTCGATTTACTTGAAATTGTACATTATCCTCTCACACTCGATCTCAAGACTCGCATTTACAATCTACTCTCGCGATCTCCAAACAATACTAATAATCGCAAACCAACATAAATCAAAACTCCTTTATGATAACTAAGTACTCTATACTTGCTTATACATACGTATTACGCAAATTGAACAATGTGAAACTTGCATACTATACATGTAACTTGATATTGCATACTAAATCTTTGAGAACAACTTGAGTTTATGTATTTTGTTTATCTAAATTTGCATCAATTTCACCGATCTAATCTTACCCGTAAGCTTTTCATTGTTAACCAAAATTCTAGTAACTTATTTCCTAAATTCAAAAGTCACTTTGTTTAAAAACGCTTATACAAATCTTCTTATGTATGATTCTCGTAGATGTCTTCCCGTCTCAACAGCATCGACCTCAACCAACTGGCAAGTCTTATTGCCCAAGAATTAGTCAAGATCCTCCCTAACCTAGAGACACCAACAAACCCAATTCCAAACCCTGGCGATACCATCCAGGACAGCACAAACCATGTAGATACTAAACCTTCTACCCATACCCCTACCAAACAAACGAAAAAGGATAACCTCAAACGCAAAAACCTCAAACGAAGTCACGCTTCGACAACCCTTGAGACTCCGATCCCCAACAAAAAGCAGGCTCGTGGAACCTATCCGTTATGAAACAATTGTAAATTTCACCATCCCACTCACACACCATGTCGCATATGCACCAACTTTGATGCATATGATCATTTAGCCAAAACCTGTCGCCACACCACTAAACCACGACCCGAAAAAACCTACTAGCACTACCTCATTCACTAAAGCTAATGGATGGATATGCTCCAGGTGCAACGACCAAACCCATGGGCGCAACCAGTGCCCAAGACTTGCCATGGTGATCTACGATGCTGGAATACCCACTCACCACACTAAAGAAGATTGACTTTTCTTAAAAAAAAAAAATAGAATTTCCTTATGTAACGTTTTCAAAAAAAAAAAAATTGTTCGGATGTGAAACTTTCTTTTTATGAAATACCATCGTTATCCTTGTTTACAATCATAATTTATCAGCAAAATTCAAACATCGCAAAACCCTTTTCTCCTCGCGCACAATCTTTTTCAAAATTTTTGAACAAAATTCTTCCTACTATTTCTAAAAGGATGCCTATTCTTCTATAAAATCCTCACTTTCAAACCACTAACAAATGCGTGCGTCGAGTCTGTATGACAAACAAGATTCTAAATGGTAAAAGTGTTTTAAAAAAATTCTTTTGTAAACAGGACTTGTGAGCAAAGATACGCTAAATCAAATAACCTACTTCTTTATAATCCCAAAACCTTTTCTCTTGAAATCGCATCACGAGTCAAAATATTCATCAACGCCAAACTAAAATTTGTCAATAAACTATTTTTCCTCGCTTAATAAAATGAATTTTTCATAAATCAAACGACCATCTTCGATAAAGACTTTTACACTAAATTTTCCTCACTTCAACTAAATATGTTTTTCTTTAACATTCAACGGACTAAATTCTTCTACCATCAAACTTGACCCTTAATCTTGAAAAGCTAAAATTGCTCGCGTACCCATAAACTCAATTTGTAATGAACTCGAATTTTATGTTACCCTCAGTCAAAACATTTTACACGTTTTCATTAAAAACCCAATTGTCCATACGTTTGCTTGATTTTATACATCTAAACGTAACCACATATACACAAGTCTACACCATTATGTCATGAAACCATGCATCCACGTCAAAAACACATACCGTTAACAACATAAAAAAAAACTTACTTAATGCCTTCTCACATATGCGCTTACATGTCACGTTGCTTGCTATGTTTACAACATCAAAACTGTTTAATATCCTAGTTTAATGTCTTCTCATTTGTGGATAAGTATTTTGTGTTCACTAGCAACCCACACATAACTAAGACAAATTATGTGGACCATACGACAATTGGACTAATTACGGGTGCACACGTAATTACAAAAAATTGGCGAATGGAAAACATAACGAGTCCCGGTGTGTGAAACCTATCATGACTTGAATAACGACATGGATGAGGTATGATAACGACATGGTGGATACGCCGCTGGTACATCCTATACATAAATGTCCTGTCATACTACCAAAAGTAGAGTTATTCGTACCATGAGAAGTTTTGGGGTGTTGACTTTAAATTTTGACCAACACTTACGTTATTTGTCCTTTGCGAACCCGTTTATGTTCTAGTTGTTATTCTAATTATGCTTGCATTATTTATCTCATATACATATTATAACCTTGTTTTGAACCACACTCTCTACTATGCAACATCATTCTTGCCGTGAATAATATATACTTGTAATCTCCATCAACTTCGTTTCCTTCCTTTTGCCTTTCCTTGCTTAATCAACTATCCTATCACTATCAAAAATCTCGTTGTAAGTCCCGTAAACTCTGTCCTTAACATCTTAAAGCATTCATGTATTTAAAACAAGATTTGTTCCTCACTTTCACATATTTTCTTGACTAATTATATACTGGATTTCAAAACTAAATAAATACTATTTTCAAATAGTCCAATTTCTTGTTAATTTTAGTCGCCTTTTAAAAATATATATATAAAGCAAATTTCGACCTTGTGCAAACCAAATATCTATTACTAAATACTACTCATACCCGTATCTAGTCACATATTATGCTAACATATTTAAAATTCCACCCAATTACCCAAGGACATTTTTTTTACAAACCAAAAATTTCTACTACTTCTTATGTGTTATACCGTATATTTACTTATCTTCCCAACATTTGTTACATTAATCTCATACTCAGACCTACCTATATGTACCATTTTTCTTTCACTAATCACCAAAAATGTTTTGGTTGGTTAAACTTGCGAATTTTATCTAGCATCCACCACCTTACAAAAATGCTTTAGTCGGTTAGAATTTCAAATTTCTACGTATAACCTTGGGTTAAAATTTTTTCTCTTACGAGCATAATTATCGCACAGTGACTATATACAGTATTTGATTTCACATAATAAACTAACTAGTTTTTGTTCTTATTAAACCCGTATCAAACCACTTACCTACTTTGCAAAAGTTGACTCTTAATTAAATTTCGAGACGAAATTTCCTAAAGTAGGGGAGACTGTAACATCGCGTAATTTTTAGTTTTACATGTATTTTAAATTTTATATTTAATAAATTCCAAGTTCGCCTTTATTCGCTTCTTGTAGGTTACTCATACCAATTCATGACGAGTCGTTATTATAATCAATTTAAAAACTCATTTAGTTAAGATCTTAATATATATTTATTTACTTTAAAAAAAACATATATTTTATAATAATAATAATATTACTAAAAAAAAGGGAAAACAAAGAAAACGTGATTAAGTGGATCATGTTGACTTTTCTCAACAACAACAAACATACAACATATTATATGTTGTTCGGTTATTTGTTTTTTTTTTAGACTTAAGGTCGACAGACAGCATGAATAACCATCAACAACCCATTAGCTAACTCTTAACCTCACTTAATTAACTTCTAACCACCCTAATTAATTCATTAAATACCCAACCCCTTCACCCCAACTATAAATACATCACTCCTACCCATTCTAACACTTGCTCATTTCTAAATCCTCTCTAAATCTCAAAATCTCTCAAGAATTCTCTCAAGAATAAGTGAGTTTCTCACTACACCTCCAACCTCTTTTCTACTTTCTTCACTCTCCTCTTCTTCAAACCCTTTGAGGAAACCTCTAGGACCTCTCTCCTATTTGCCATGGCAAATAAACATGAGTAGGGCACCAATTTGAGGCCTCAAATGTGGTCATCTTCTATTATCTTTTATGCACTAGGTTGTTAATAATACCAACCAAGTTCACCAACAACTCAATGATGGAGGGACTTGTGTTATGGTTCATGGTTGACAAAAGGAAGGCTAAGGCTCATCCAAACTAAGTCACCATACCCTACTTCTTAAGTTATATTATATAAATACTAAATTATATAAACTCTACTAATTTAATAACTCGGAAAGGTTTGTGGATACATCCCTACCTTACCAATGCTTGACTCTCATAACCATCCGAATCACCTCTATGGTGGTTTGTGTTTTGGTTCGCCTAAAAGGCTTGCTTGACTCTTATGACCATCCGAATCACCTTCATGGTGGTTTGTGTTTTGGTTCGCCTAAAAGGCTTGCTTGACTCTCTTGAATCTATAATCTAAACTCGAACCTAAGACTCTTTATTTTTTTTTAATTCTAGTTAACCAAGGCTAAGGAACTAATCCCCCAAGACTCATTCTTTTGGAACCTTGCTAAAACGCGCCCAAAGGTGAGTTCATACTTGTCCCCCTTTTATCCTTTATTCTTTGGGGCTCAACATGTATCACTATCAAAACTCAAATGATTTTAAACTCTACAATCTATTATGCTTAGTCTAAAGCCTATCATATTCTAAATTCTATCATGCGCAATCTAAAGTCTATTATATGCTTGTACGCTATGCTATGTAGAATTATTTACTCTAACATACAAATGTTCATATAGTTAACAACCCACCTTGCATGTATAGCGCTATAGGATTGGCTATCCGCCCCCTACATGGGTCATGTTAAGCAAAATTCTTCGTGGCTAGTCGCCATTTGTATGGTTCTCTTGCATATGCCTATAAGCAAAACTTTATTATACTATGTATGTATGTCAAAACTAGTATGCTCACCAATGCTTTATGTGTTGACGGATATTTTATACATGTTGTAGGATATATTTATTGCAGGACATTCAAGAAAACTACTTAGGATTGGACATAGAAACTCACTCTAGTTCAAGTTATCATATTCTTGTTGTTGTATTTTTCGTTATTTGAACTACCTGTATTTCTATTTTTAGACAATAAATGAAATTCTATCTTTAAACTATATTGTCACAAAATCTAGTGTCATGAAGTCTTTGAACAATCTACCACTAAGTCTCGCCCCGATGTTTTCCGCCATCGGTTGGGGTGTGACACTTTAACCCTTGCCAACCCAAAAAGCCCTCTTGATCTATGTTAAGTTTTAACAATTAGGTGTAGATTTGATTAATGTACAAGCTTATGTTAACGATGTTTTTATTGTCCGGTTTTGAGAGAATCACTCCAAATTGCATATATATAACCGAGTGTTGAGTGATTATTGTGAGGGGTACATGCTATGTATGGTTAGATTCTTGAAGGGAGGTGAAACTTGAATAGGTATGCCCATGGTTTTTAAAATTGGTACCATCTAGACTTGTTGGGTCGTAAATGTAAGATCCCACATCGGTTGAGAAGGAGAACAAACACTTCCTTATAAGGGGTGGGGGAACCTTCTCTACCAGACGCGTTTTGGCCAGTCCTTCGGGAGTGAGACCAATGCAAAACCGTGAGTCTGGCACCAGTCTGATACGGCTGGGCGGGCAAAGCGGACAATATCGTGGTACGGGTTACCTTGGGCTGTTACAGATGGTATCAGAGCCGGGGCCCGGATCGGTGTGCCAGTCGTGCCCGCGAGGACGCTGGGCTCCCTAAGGGGGGTGGATTGTAAGATCCCACATCGGTTGAGAAGGAGAACAAACACTTCCTTATAAGGGGTGGGGGAACCTTCTCTACCAGACGCGTTTTGGCCAGTCCTTCGGGAGTGAGACCAATGCAAAACCGTGAGTCTGGCACCAGTCTGATACGGCTGGGCGGGCAAAGCGGACAATATCGTGGTACGGGTTACCTTGGGCTGTTACAGTAAATCTATTGATCGTTGTAAGTCTTGTGAACTAATGTGTTCCTACGGTTTGTGGCTTATATTCGACTCCGTTTGATGTTAGTCGTCTATGTCTTGGGAGTGTGTTGGACGTGTTTAGCATGAAGTTTTACCAAGGGATAAAAAGAAAAAAAATCGTTTCAAGCATGTATATGTGTTTTGTTTGTTCTCGTGTTCGCCCCTCGACTTAGTTTTATTCTTGACTTCCTTGAGGACAAGGAAAGGTTTAAGCTTGGGGAGATTTGTTAGTTGCATTTTTAGGCATATTTTATCATCTTTTTAGTTGCTAGTTTTAGCGTTTTTATGCATTTAGGTTGTACATATTGCATTATTTTCGTGAAATGCATGTTTTGGTGGAATGGAATCTACTTTGGCTTGTTTTTGGTTGATTTTGTAGGTGTGAGAGTTGAAAGAGGAAAGGGCGAGCATTGACGAGGCGAAGCCGCAATTTACTTGGACTTTATTGGCGTTTTTGAAAAGAAGTTTAGGCCGCGAGTAGCAAGGAAAAAACTAGAGGGGGGCTGAATTGAAAGGTTACTAATTGAAAGAATTCAAAATAAAAAAATCATAATAAGATAATAACAAATAGTGAGGATTTGATGGAGATAATCTAAAAAGGGGACTGCATATTTTCGGAGGATTATTATCATTCAGAGGACCATGTTTTTTTTTGGCTGCGGAATATCGAAGAACAGCAGGGCATAAAAGGAAAATTGGTTTTGGCATCTTTATTTTTGGGAGCATAAAAAAACAATTTCTATTCTTTTTATTTTCGTAAGCTTAGTTTTATTGTTTTATTTTTATATTTGTTTTGATTAAACTAGCCGCCATGTCCGGCTAGAACCTTTTTAATTCCGGCACTTTGGTATGTTTACTTAGTTTTGATTCGTAAACTTATGTGAAACTCTTATGAGATCCGATTTTTGAATGGTTTGTTTGGTTGGTTCTTGATTTTATACCCTTAGGTAAAATATTAGTTGGTTGATAAAATTGGCCACTTTGTTAATCATTCTAATAGTGTTCATCAATTTATAACACTTTAATCGGTTTTATATATTTGATAAAAGGAACAAATAACGGTTTAGGTTTGTCTATGAATTTAACTCGTTATAGAATTAAACAATATAATTAAGCACTCCGAACGGCGTGAGTGTTTGATTGTAATCGATACTTTTATCATTGCAACCCGCACGCTAAGATCCGAACGGCGTGAGCTTGGAGTAGTGGGTTGGCTCTAATCAACGAACGCCGTTTGGTTAGACATTAGATAGAGTGGATGTCCGAACGGCGTGACGTCTAGTATTGATACAAACCGTTTAATTAAAGGGTCATTGCACCATAATTGTTAATGATCATAAGTCCGGGTCAAATTAAGAAACTGCCTTAGTTTTGGAATTAGCTTTAATATCTGAATTTATTCCATAATTTAATTAACGTTTTCTAGTCATTTATCTTACTAATTTTAGTTTTATTTTCATTAATTTAAACTACACCAACCCCCCTTTTTTTTATATAGTCGTATTTGTGCGAAAAATAGTTTTTGGTATAATCAGTTGATCTGTATCCCTGAGGACACGAACCTTACTTTCACTAATACTAGTAGGTTTATTATTTATTTATTTACTGGATTTGACACCCAACAATACAAATCAAAATATTTCTTGATGATCTCAATTGACATAGGCTTTTAAGGATTTGGACACCAAATGGTCTCTTTTGTTGTCCTCATTGGCTTCTTTTTTGACTCATTTGGTATCTTTTAGTACATATTTTATTACAAGCACGTTGGCTTTTGTTTAGACACATTTGGTCTCTTTTGATTGTAGTAAGGTATATACGGATATTTGCTTTCACAAAACAGAGTAAACACTGGAGTTTTTCATAATAGATTTCAGAACTAGAATACAATGTATACAGGGACATCACATAAGCAGTTAAACAGATATTGTACTAATTCTAAGTAACGTTTCCCACTAAGGTCATACATTATGTTCAAATGTGTCACAAAATAACTTACTTTTCTAGCGAAAAGATCGAGCCTATTAACATCCTTGTCTTTGCTACTTCCAACTTACACACCCGCGTCTTCTTGATGGCCAAAAATTTCGTATAACATAGCATGTCCAAATACAACCATATAAAATTTCCCCCCTTAATTTACCCAGGAACCTCTTGTTGCATAATATCCCCGTGTCTGCCTTCCACCTACAACATGCAGCTTGGACACAGTGGGCTATGTTGCTATCTATCTTCACATCCTTTTATACGTCAGATCCTATATACTTGAGTTTAGTTACCCGAGAAACCACACTTACTGGTGATCGCACGTACCGTTGGAATCATAGTAAAATACTTAGTCTTAGAGCGATTAATCCTTAAACCTTTATCCTCTAAAGTTGCTCGCTACTCCTCTAACCTTCCATTCAAGCTTTGTTTACTTTCCGCCTCTGACATAATATTATTTCCAAAAGCAAGCACCATGGAACCAGTTGTTGAATCAATTTTGACAACCACAAAAAGAAACGGACTCAACGTAGACCCTTAATGGAGTCTATCCCCACATGGAATAAATTAGTATATCCCATAGGTGCACACACAAATAAATAAAAGTTTTAGTACTTACATATATATCCCTAATTATTTCCATATGTTTCATAGGAATCCATATACACTCCAAACTATTTGAATCTTCTGTCAAAATTATACACTGTAATGGTTAATGGACATCATATGTAGAGCCCACTTTTTCTACCTATTCTTTTCCATCTATCTCCTCATAACATGTATTGCTTCTGTAGTTGACCATCATGGCATAACACCAACTTGGTTTACATTAACTTTAGTTTCTCTTCTTAGTCTAGTCTCAATTACCCTACATCCTATAATTTCATATTATGACCTAGCAGCTTAATCCCCGTGTAATTCTCATAGTGTTAAGCGTTCTTTGTTCTTATATAAGAGCACCGCAGCATTGCTCCTCCACTGACCTGGCATGCTTACAGATATAACAATAAAATTGAACAAAGTAGTTAGCCGTTAAATCCCTTCACCACCTAATATTTTTTTAAAATATCAAAACACTATTTATATATATATGTATATACCATAGAGGCCGATTAACCTACAAAGAGATGTTAACGTGCAAAGCATGAAGAAAATCAAAGTTACGCATAAATGATACAATTACACATGTGCATGTTTTATAATTACACATGAGATACAAATTACGCATGAGTAAGTTTCATAATTACGCACGCTATAAAATCAATTTCACAGTTTATACGTTATGAACAACGCAATTACCAGGGGGCGCTCTACCACTGACCTAATAGCCCGTCGTGTGAGTCGTTCACCAGGGGCCCACCATGCCAAAAGTGAGAGAAACACCACCTCTATTCACTTTTTCGGCCCCATGTTACCACACAGTTGGCATAGGGATGTAAAAAGGGGGATCATATCAACTTGTTCTGACCCGAGATAATAAACTCATGAGCCCGATCTTACTTAACCGTTGAGAAACGAAAGAAGACTTCCATCTCCAAGTTTAACTTAGACGTAGCTCCATTCTTTTCGGGTGTGAAGGAGCGTCAAACCAAAATACCCAACAAGCTTTAGCAATCCCTGAAAGGGAGGTGATCCTGTCACACCTTCAAGTAGTTCACTATTAAACTTATTTATTACTGATAATTTTTAAAAACACATAAACAACTATTTAATAACCATATATGTTTTATATCAAACTTGAAGATAACAAAATGGTTTATATCAATTTTTTTTTTTGTCACACACTGGGTGTTTGGGATTGCTTATTTAATTTCAAAAGTGTTTTTGGTCAGAAATGCTTATTGATTTCTGACTTTTTGAAAAAGAGTTTCTAAAAAAGTGTTTAGATTAGCTTTTGTGGTGGGAAAAGTTAATAAGTCAATAAGTTGTTTTTTAAAAGTGTTTGGTTTAGCTTATTAGTGTAAAATAACCAAAAGCCAAAAGCTAAAAGCCAAGATTTAGGTGCTGTTTGTTTTTTTTGCAGGAAAAGGTCTGCAGTCTGCGGACCACATCTGCAGGAGAAGAGGTGGACCAAAGGTCTGCAGTCTGCAAGAAGAAGACTGTTTGTTTGTTAACGTCTGCAGGCTGCTGAAATAAACTTAAATTTAAACAAACTGAGTTTTTACAGCAGTCTGGTGGTAGATGGTGGTGGTGGTAGTGGTGGTGGTGGGTGGACGGTGGTAGGTGGTGGTCGTGGTGGACCGTGGTGGTGGTGGTGGGTGGTGGTAGTGGTGGTGGACGGTGGTGGGTGGTGGTGGTGGACGGTGGTGGGGGTAGGTGGTGGACGGTGGTGGTGGACCGTGGTGGTGGTGGGTGATGGTGGTGATGGGTGGTGGTGGTGGGTGGACGGTGGTAGGTGGTGGACCGTGGTGGTGGTGGGTGGTGGTGGTGGTGGTGGTGGGTGGTGGTGGTGGGTGGTGGTGGTGGTGGGTGGTGGTGGTGGGTGGTGGTGGTGGTGGACGGTGGTGGGTGGTGGTGGACGATGGTGGGTGGTGGGTGGTGGTGGGTGGTGGTGGTGGACGGTGGTGGTGGTGGTGGGTGGTGGTAGTGGTGGTGGACGGTGGTGGGTGGTGGTGGTGGTGGGTGGTGGTAGTGGGTGGTGGTGGTGGTGGACCGTGGTGGTGATGGACGGTGGTGGTGGTGAACGGTGGTGGTGGACGATGCTAGGTGGTGGTGGTGGGTGGGTGACGGTGGTGGTGGTGGTAGTGGGTGGTGGTGGTGGTGGGTGAGGAGAAGACCTTTGAAGACCTTAGAAGACTTTGGTCCAAGTCTGCACTAAGAAGAGGTCAGAAGAGCTTTTGGAGTGAAATGTCTTCCGAAAAACAAACAGTCTGCCCGCCCCAAACGTCTGCCCGCGTCTGCGCGACGCAGACAAAAGAGATCAGAAGTGCTTCTGGGAGAAAAACAAACACCACCTTATTGGCTTTTTGAAAAAGTGAATAAGTTGTTTTGTAACTCAATCTCAAACACCCTTAGATATACTTAAATATACCCTACTTATTCCTAATATTCAAATAAATTATTTTTCACCCCCCTCCCCAAAAAAAAAAAAAAAAAAAAAAAGAAAAGAAAAAAAGAAAAGACTTTTACATTTTTTTTTAACACAAGAAACACAAAAATGATATTAAAACCTACCCAAATATTGGGCTTACTTCCTTGCTTCACTAAAAAGCCATCATCATCATCATCATCATCATCATCACCCACAAGATTTGTTACAAAGCTGCAGTTTCAATCACCAACTGTATCGGCAACAATGGGTTCAGAGAAGAAGTCAATCACCCACGTCATCTTTGACATGGACGGCCTTCTGCTCGGTTACTACTCTCACAACCCTCATACTTAGATCTAGTTTAATAATGGAAGTTTGCTTGTAGATTTTGATATAATTGTGGTTGTGGGTTTGATGAAATAGGTGGAAATTTAAAAGCTTTTTGTTAATCTGTTGTTTAGTTGATTAGTATACTTAAGGTTTGATTATGAACTGATAAAGGTTATTTTTTGATGCTTAGTTGTTATAACATCTCTAATAGTTTATAGTTATGTGGATGTATGTATGTTTATTGTTTAGGGTGTGAGTTGTTGTTAATTTATATGGTTTGAAAATGCAGGTTCTAGATCTTTGTTCAAGGTTGTAAAAGACTAAAAGGTGCTAGGCAGGCGGTTAGGGACTAGGTGGAATTAGGCGGATTAATCGTTGTAGAATTTTTATATGTATTTATATATAGAAATTCACATAATACTTAGAAATTCACGTTTTTTTATATTACCAGGAGGCTTATCTGATGGAATTAAAAAAAAAAAAACCAACTGCCTAGGTCCGCCTAATCTCCGCCTGATCCTCATCCCGCCTAATTGCTAATCCCTCGCCTAGCTCGAAATTTCACTATGTTGGTCCGCCTAGCCCGCCTTTTACAACAATGTCTTTGCTACTAGAATAAATGGCCGTTTTCGTTCAATTTATGATTGGTTTTTTTTTTTTTTTTTTTTTTTTTCACAGGATTAAGTTCATGTTGTTTTGATGTGAGTTCGTGTGAACATTTGTTATTGTTTGTACTATTTGTTATGAAGTATATCATGTTTCAATTTTTTTGCCTCAGAAATGTATAGAAGTTTTAAATAAATGTGTTGAAAGTTAGTTGATTGTACCTCGAGTTATAGTCTTTTTAAGTAATGTAGGGTGAATTACGGTTTAAGACGTGCGCCAAAGAAACTATAACTGTTTTGATATATGTTATAGTGTAATGATCATCGTATTGTAGAAGTTCTTAATGACAAAAGTGTCAACTTATGACAACTAACAAAATAAATTCGTCTCCTATTAAGATTTTTTTTATATATTAGAAATCAGCTTAGCTAATAGAGAGTGTAAAAAAATTTATAGTTGAAATTAACATGAAGTTTTCGTTTCCTGTTTTGGTAGATCTCATCTTTCTCTAACTTTTTTGTTCTTAGCTAATAAGCATTTAGGCACCAAAATGCATTTCTTTTGTTATACTTGTTTACTGGCTTTCCCAAATTAAAATTTAAATTATCTGAATTCTTAATGACAATGTTATAAGTTACTCTGCGGTATACTTATAGTCAATGTAGTTAACTCGGCTGATATATCACTGATATACCGTGATACACTGTCACCTATATATCGGTTATCGGTCATCAACCGAGATATCGGTACAAAATATCAGTATCGATATTATCAGCGATATTGACCGATATTTGACCGGTATTCCCGATATCAGTACCTTCTTCTTAGTTCTTCCATTTGTCTTTCTTCTTATTGCTGCTATTAGTGTTTTAAGTCTTAATAAGTTCATACTCGCTACAGTTGCTAGTGTTTTGCAAGTTGCAAAAGGTTAATTTGCAGTGTTGTAAAAGGCGGGCTAGGCGGTCGCCTAGGCGCTGCCTAGTCCCTAGTCGGCCACCATTATCGGAATAAGCCCTTAGGCGGAGATCTAGGCGTTTTTGACATTAGGCGGGTGGTAGGCGGTTCTAGGCGGTGCTAGAAGGTGCTAGGCGGTGCTAGAAGGTACTAGGTGGTGATGTTTTTTATGACAAGATGGAGGTCCGGCGGCGCTGCATATCTTCAGAGAGAAGAAGAGAAGATGATGAAAAGAAGAAGATGACAACAACAATAATATTAGAGATAGGAGAGGAGAGAGAGAGAGAGAGAGAGAGGGAGAAAAAGAAAAGATAAGCGGCTGCTGCATATTTGTATCTTTTAAACAATGTAGGGTTTTTAGCAATAGTTTCAATAAACCCCCCTCATAAATCAAGCTCTAGTACTTTTAATCCTTTAAGTTCTAATCTTTTTGTATTATAAACTGAAATATTTAACACTCTAAATATATGATTTATATTTCAAATATATAAATAATATATAATGTTATCCAACATATTTATGTGTATATATCTTAACATATTTTCAAAAAACCCCTAAATTTGTGTATATATATATATATAATACGTATAAAATACCAAAACGCCTAATTCCGCCTAATTTTCGCCTAGTCCCGACTAGTCCCGACTAGTCCCTAGGCTGGACCTCACCGCCCGCCTAGCGCCTAGCGCCTTTTACAACACTGTTAATTTGTCAATGGTAGATTGGTAGGAGAGTATATTGAATTGTTAGGGTTAAATTACTATTTATATAAGTTCTACATGACATAAAAATGACCTATATCCCACCGATATCTCACTACGATAACCTATATCTCAAATATCGGTCCTTGACCGATATCCGATTTTTTACTGATCAACTACTTAGCTTAGAGTTAATTGTATGCATAAACCACTCTTTGCCGTATATCATATTCGAGAAGCAACGTAACAACTCATTACTGGTCCTTTACGAATTCAATGTTTTTGATATCGCAAAGAATAACACAGAATGTTGTGTTGGCAGATACCGAGAAGTTCTATACAGAAGTTCAAGAAATCATACTTTCAAGATTCAACAAAACATTTGATTGGTCTCTAAAGGCAAAGATGATGGGAAAAAAAGCAATAGAGGCTGCGCGTGTGTTTGTCGAAGAAACTGGAATTAGCGATTCACTTAGCGCTGAAAACTTTTTGGTAGAACGTGAATCTATGCTTCAGGAAATGTTTCCTACAAGTGAACTTATGCCAGGTGTCATATTTTTCTCTATAGATTACATATCAGTGTTATAGCTTAATATATAAAAAAAAATATTATTTGCCAATTGTAGGTGCAAGCCGTTTGGTCAAACATCTGCATGCCTCAGGAGTGCCAATTTGTGTTGCAACAGGGTATGACACTATGACAACTCATTAAGTTCTGGATAAAGCAAATCATTTAAAAGTTATGGAATCATTAACTGCACGTATGTGATTTCAGCACTCATAAACGACACTTTGCGCTGAAAACACAAAGACATGGTGAAATATTTTCTTTGATGCATCATATTGTCATGGGAGATGATCCAGAAGTTAAACAAGGCAAGCCGTCACCTGATATATTTCTTGCAGCTGCTAGAAGATTTGAGGTAAATTTATAGCTTGTTTTTGAAGATTAATTTTTTACTAAAATTTAAATAAAAATAAAATATATTAGTCGGTGACAAATACCTTTCAAACTACGTGGACGAAACAGGGTGAACCAGTACATCCTTCTAAGATTCTTGTTTTTGAAGACGCACCCTCAGGAGTTCTTGCAGCCAAGAATGCTGGAATGTAAGCGCTCAAGTTTCTTATATATTTTTCGTGATATGTTAAATCCTGAATACACATTTCTAGAGGTGGTAGTTTCTAGTACTAGGGGTGTAAACGAGCCGAGCCGGGCCCTATGTCACTTTGGGCTCGAGCTTGGCTCGTCATGCTTTTATGAAGCTCAAGCTCGGCTCGAAATAATTATACAACAATTTAAAAGGAGCTAAAAGCTCGGCTCGAGCTCGCTTTGATAGCTTAAACGAGCCAAAGCTCGAGCTCGACTCGCCAATGTTAAATAGTAGGTATACTATATATAAAATAATAATAATAATAATATAAAATTTGTTTGGGCTCGTTTAGGCTCGCGAGCCTAAACGGTCTCTGTATGAAAATCTTGAGCCCGGGCTCGAAAACCAAACGAGTCATGTTTTGAGCTCGGGCTCGTTAAGGCTCGGCTTGTTCGAGCTTTTTACCGATCCGATCCGATCCCGAGTAGCTTTCGAGCCGTTGCGCATCATTTACACCCCTAGTTTCTACCCAATTACTCATGTCAAATTGGTAAAATAAAGAAAGTTTGTAACAAAGGGAAACATGGCAAAGGGTCGAATGGGTCTAAAGTCTCTCAGAGTGTATTCTTAACATTCTAAATCACATCGTATTAACCACACTTTGTAAAAATGGTTCAACAGTTTTTCGACAAAAGTGTTTCTTGGGTCAGCCCTACCTGACCTGCACAAGAAATGACTTGTTTTGACCCGTAACGCATTATGTGACCCACTCGTTTTGCCAAATGCCATCTGTAATCTTTTCTATTATTACAATGCAGGTCTGTAGTTATGGTTCCAGATCCAAGACTGGATAGCTCTTTCCATGAAACTGCAGATAAAGTTGTGCAGTCACTGTTGGATTTCGATCCAGCTGAATGGGGCCTTCCCCCATTCAGTGATTCGACAACAAGCTAGGACGTATTTCTAATTTAAGGTAACCAAAAAACTACTGGCTAGTTATTGTTGCATCATGCTTCTATGTTGACACCTTATTATTGAGCTCACCAATTATTTGTTTAATTAGTAAGTGGTGTGCGGTTTTTATGTTATATGTTACAGACTAAAACTGTCCATTCTTTCCGGAAACATCAATATTTATATAATTTTTATGTTATATGCTAGCTATTTGCAGTTTAGAATTCGTTGGCATAGATAGTTATCGAAAACCCCCTTTATATATTTCTAGTATTTTATTAATGGATGGAAATCGTTTGAAGTTGGGAACTTGAGAAACGGCAACAAAACACGAATACAAGTACATTGGTAAAAAAAATGCACGCCTAGTTCGGTAAGGTATGAAACAAGCATAAGAGCATCCACATTGCGCAAATGTTGAAGCTGGTTGCACCCGTTCTTAAATTATTTCTTAAATTATTTTTGATTAAGCTGAAGTTTACTTGTTAAAAATACAGTTTTAAAACCCAAATTCCTTGTGGTTTTGTTTATTAAGTTTAGTATACATGATTTACTCCTAATGCCATCAATTTACCTTTTTAATGCTAACTCATACACCCTTAAAATCTACTCGTAAATCTACATCAACGTTGAGCAAGGGACTAGAACCCCTGATCACTTGGGGAGGAGAGACACTTGACACGCTAACTACATTTCTTGATACCGTTAGGCTACAATGCCCTTTTGTGTAACAAACTACAAAATACAACCCTAAGTCCGACCTTTAACTTATAACGTGTGACGAGTTTCTATTTTTCTATCTCGTGTATCAGCATGTGATTAACAATCTTTTTATTCACGATTTTGGCTTAGCTTATAAGGATATTGAATAATAAACGAGAGGCGACAATGTAGTGTCAATACTCCTTGTATTAGAGTTTTCCATGACTATATCGTTTTAAAGACATCTGATATGTTGATTTATGTTGAGAGCCCTGTCATTTCCCATATGATGATTTAGGAGTGGTTGGTAGTGATAGGTGATACCAACACCAAGAAAACTTTGACAAAAAATGCAACAAGAATTAAGATTACATAAATAGCTGTATTAGCCCTTTATATATTACAAGAAGAAAAAGAATTATGTAGAAGTGATAGGTGATACCAACACCAAGAAAACTTTGACAAAAAATGCAACAAGAATTAAGATTACATAAATAGCTGTATTAGCCCTTTATATATTACAAGAAGAAAAAGAATTATGTAGAAAAAAAAAAAAAAAGAATTCAAATTCGAATTACTGATTGTAAAAGATCAAAATTATACTGTCACATAAATCTGTTTATAAATTCCCCTTCACATTTATTTTCGTTTTACTCCATAGATTACCAAACATCACGCAGGTATCTTCCTGACATTTGTAGATTCTTAACATACAGCTCCGCTTTTGATGAATCCAAATTTCCCTGAAAATCACCACAAAAAATAATATTTAACAAAATTATACATCTATTCACCTTTATATATATTTATTTAAATATACAACCAGTCGTGTTATTAAGCCTTATTTTGGGCGTGTTACATAAACCGTTGAAGGCAATCGAACAGCCCAAATTGAAGCAAGTACGCCAGTTACAGATTTATGTAGTTTTTCTGGTCCGACAATAGTTTGGAACCTTGACCCAGTCTTTATCTTATTATTAGGTGTGTTAAATAAACCGTTAAGGCAATCAAATAGTCCAAATCGAAGCAAGTCAGCCAGTTAAGGATTTTATGTAGCATACTGGTCCGACATCAGTTTGGAACCTTGACCTAGCCGTGTGAACCAAGTTGGTCGTTTAGTTTTTTTTTTGTCATTTATTTTTTTATTAATGTAATATGTAATTATGTGTATGTTTTATATTTATTATTCATTTTTATATTTAAATTTGTTTTAGCAAAAAACTAATGGTTTCTGAAAAAAAAAGGTTGAAAAACTGGTTCAAACCGTGGAAACCGGCCACATCCTACATTCCTACCCAACCCCAGCAGGTTTGGTTTATCAAAACAGTAATTAACGGTTTGACCCATAAAAAATAATAAAAATTAAACGCCCGTGCCCCTTTGTTTTAGGACGAAAGGAGGGTTTTTTTTTTCAACTTTCAACATCTTGTTTTCTATTTTGTGGGGTATGAGTGTATGACTATATCGAGTGTCGACATCAACCATATAGGAGGACCCCCCACAATTTTATTTTTGATTCCTAATAATAGCGCCCATAGTTGAAATTCAAAAGTCAACTTTGAACATCTAAAACCTGATTCGTGGAGTATTTAATAAATGGCATCATAAATATTATAAATATAAAGAAAAAAAAAGTGGAAATAAAGACAAATGTGTGTACCTGTTCTTGCACAATAGTGTGTAGGGTACGGTGTACATCTTTAGCCATGCCTTTGGCATCACCACACACGTATAAATATGCTCCCTCAGAAAGCATGTTCCATATATCCGAAGCCTGTCAATCCCATAATAAATAATATTAATAAAAAGTAACAAAAAGGTTATGCATTTACATAAGTTGTTATTTCTCATATTTTTGTACCTTTTGGGTCATTTTATGTTGCACGTATTCTTTAGTTGCGCCTTCACGAGAGAAAGCAAGATCAAGCTCAGAAAGCGCGCCATTCTCAACAAAGCCATTCAGTTCATTCTCATATATGAAATCCTAAAAAAATTAAGAAAAAATATACGAGTTAAGAGTTGAGCAAACTCGGATATCTATTGTTAAGAAGAATTCAAGGTTTATAGTTTGAACTTAAAAATTACCACTTTACGGTTTCTGCAACCAAAGAACAAAATGGATGAACCGAGTTCAGTTCCAGATTCCTTGAGAGCTAATCTTTCCTGAAGAAAACCTCTGAATGGAGCCAATCCGGTTCCAGGGCCGATCATGATAACAGGGACTTTAGGGTCAGCTGGAAGTCTGAAGTTAGATGTTCTAACAAAAATGGGTGCCCAGCTGCAATCTTGACTTTCAGTCAAAGGCACAGCGTTCTGACATAAGCGATCAAAAGTTAGTCACCAAATTAAGATTCTATTAGAAATACCAAAATTTTAAAATAGTTTAAAATACCTTCATCCAGGTTGAACAGATTCCTTTGTGGATACGACCTGCAGGAGTTTTCTCATAAACTAATGCACAAGTAACATGAATCCTGTTGGGTACCATCCTGTAACAATAATAATAATAATTCGTCAATCACCTGAATTATTAGCGTATTATTTGAAACTAGAGATTTACTCACTTTGGGGAGGAAGAAATAGAGTAGTATCTAGGTTGCAAACGTGGGGCAACAGCTGCAAAGAAAACCCCGAGCGGAGGTCTTGCTGATGGAAAAGCTTCCATTACCTCAAGAAGGCTTCTTTGGTTTGCAACAATCCATTCAGCATATTCATCCTGCACATAATAATATTTTTTTTTTAAATAAATAGATAAAAAAAAAACAAGTTAACGAGTGACATGATGATATGAAATAAATTACAAACCTTGCCCTCACGAGATGCTAGAAATCTTAGTCGATCAGCTTCAGCGTCATCAGAAGCATGAGCAGCTAGAGCAAGCAAGGTTGACTGCAATGCATATGCATATATAAGTATTTGTTGAGTTTATGTAACAAATTTTAGTTTAAATAAATGTTTACCTTTTTGGGAGAACTCAACAGATCTGCATAATTGGTCAATGCCTTTCTTAAAGTGCAAGGAGGGAAAGGAGGTTGCAATGTAGGTCCACCAAGTGGTGTTCCATCTTCATTATCTGTGTGTAAAGAGAAATAAGTATCTGCTGGTAATCCTATCAATCTTTCAGCTTCCTCCACTACTTCAGTTAGGTTTTCACAGTAGACACCAACATGATCACCAGTTTCATATCTAAAATTCATACATATTTATTAGTATCGAGTAGGAAATTTGGGGAAAATGTTTTAAAACATCCAAACGGAGTTCATTGGCAATAACTTACGATAGTCCAGTGTGAGAGATGTCAAATTCAAGATGAGTGCATGAGCGATCGGATTCAGGGGTATGAAGCTCTTTTTTAACAGCCACATTGGATCTTTAAAACAGATTAGAATTACAAGTTAGTTTTATAAGGATGTGATTAGGTTAGAACATAGAAAATAACATTGAGTAATAGAACATTTGTAATACCTGCATGGATGTTGAGCATCATGAACCGTATGACCATTTGTTTGACTGTGATTCTCAGAAAATGCATCAGGTTTGTCATGAAACGTGACTCGGTATTCAGGAATGGCAGCTGTGTAAGGAGTGGCAGCAGTCTTGTCATCTTCATCAAGAAGCAATTGATCCAATTCAGGCCACACTAACTCTTTCCTGGAGAAGCAAGGTGTAATGAAACATTAATAACATTTCGAATTACGATTTTATCGTTTTAAGAAGCATAGGAAAGATTCTTATTAGTACCATGCAGAAAAATCATCTTCAATTGATTGATCGTCATCTCCAAGGCCAACCGGAACAAAGCGCTTTGCACCTGAGGATGGTAAAAACCATAAACATTAGATCAAAGATAGTCAATACAAGTTAAATGCTTGACAAAACTGGCATTGCAAATAACAAAAATAAACAAAATAAGCAAGTACTGTATGGAAATAAACATACCCTGCACTGCGAGGCCTTCATCAACCACTAATGCAATCTACATACACCACATACCGTAAGAGTAGAATTCACAAATTAGTTTAGCCAACACATTGATACAGCTATAGCGTAGATGCAATAATCAATTAGGCAGCATGACATTTATCTTATACCTTGTTGAAATGCTCATACTGTCTGTTTCCGAGACCAAACACACCATAGTTAAGTTTTTCAAGCCAAACTCCTTTATCATCTCCCTGCATAAGAAGCAACAAATTCTAAATCAAATCGTAAATCTTAGCTACACAAGTTCAATCCACAATGCAGACAATATTTACCTCGGTAAACCATTTATAAAATCTCGCAGCATTATCGGTTGGCTCACCATCTCCATATCTACAAATCACACAATCATACAAAATTCATTTAATACGTAATTAACCACCTGCTAACTCCTTTGCATTTACATTATATTTGCTCCTATCCTATCTCAAATTCCACTTTCTCCAAGTCAACGTACTTATTTACCGACTCTAAAATCGACCTTGCCTATTTGGATCCGTAATAAAAAATAGTCAACCGTTTCCTACATATCCATACATAAATAAACAAACACGAAAGCGCTTACGTAGCCAAGAAGAAGAAAGCAAAGGTCTCCTTCTTAAGCTTCTCCGCATACTCCTCATCGTCCGCAGCATAATCATCCTACATATCCATACAAATCATACATTCCAATCATTACTAATTCACCATCACAATTATCATTATTATTATTATCATTATCATAATCAAATTCAACGCGTACCACAGGCATCACAGCTTACAATACAATAAAAAGTCAACACTCACCAAATCAACCACTTTAAACACAGCCTTCTCATATCTCGCTTTCGCCTCTTCATGCAACGCCTTCATAACACATCAAATTCAACATCAGTAACAAATTCACAATCAAACTTCCAAAATTACAGTTCTAGCAATTCCTAACCTAAACAAAGCACAATAAAACCATAACTAATATTATATATATTTAAAACAATAATAATAATCAAAATTAGGAGGCTAGTCTCCTTCATTTCTCCTTCTTGTTACGTAATTAACGCGATAACACCTGAAATTACTAAACTAACCTTAGCAAAACCTTCAGCGGTTCCAGTCTGTGTTCCAAAAAATATGGTAACCTTCTTCTTACCGTCATCAACCTCTTGCTCCACGTCTCTCTTCGGTACAACGATCTTAGGAGGCTCTAATTCCTTACCAGACTTCTTACCAGACGATCTATTCCACAACACAAATAAAAAACCTATTAGAACAGCAGCTGACGTCATCAGCATCAGCAACTGGTTCTCCATAAGCATCGTCAACGTCACCGGCATCGTCGATGCGTTTGTTGTGTCTAGTGGTTTGGTGTTAACAACGGCGGTTATGAGATCAAACGGCGTCGTTTGAGTGGAGTCTGGTTGCATTCCAGTTGAAGAAAATGGAGCCTCGAAGTGATGGTTGAATGTAGAGAGAGAAAGCAGAGAGAGAGAGAGAGAGATGGAAGAAGAGGTGAAAATTGGTTGAAGTAGTTGTTGTTGTTGGTGTGGTTTCTCTCTCTACGTTATGTGTGTGTGGTTGAGAGATACGTCTGGGTTTTTATGGGGGGTGTGATGGATGGAGACTGCGCCTGCCAAACCAGACTGGTCAAACTTACCACCCTGTCTTAACCATGGTTGCTTAAATTAGTTTTTTTTTTTTTTTTTTAAACTAATGATTGAATATCTGGGGACGCTCACCCTTTGGGTTATACGCTTGGGTTTACTAGTTGCGTTGAGTAGCCTAAGCCTACAAATTCTCAAACCGGGGAAAACTCACTCGTCAGAAGACCTGTTACGGTAAAACCCGGGTGGGATTAGATTCAAACTTGAGACCTTTCAATCCCGAGCTCTAACTCTCATTTCCTATACCACTCCAACACAAGAGCGGGGGCGGTTAAATTAGTTTTTATTGAGTGAAAATTATGTTAGTGAATGTCTCACAAAGTCCGGTCTTTTAGATATAGTCATAGGCTGAAGATCATCTAGTTGTGCGATCCAAACAACTACATGGGCCATCGTCCAAAAGCATTGTGGTAATAGCAGTGTTTTGAAACTCGGACCGGGAACATGGTCTTTAACCGATCGGGGTTAGTGTGTTGAACTGCAGGTTGGATCGGAAAACTAGGAGCTTGAACTGGAATTTTATATGGTTGAGCCGGAAATTGATTATGTTCTTCAAATTTTACCTTAATAATTTTTATAATATTTATGATATCCAACCAGTCCGTTTCTAAATAATTGGGTAAAATTCATTGTGTCGCATGACATTTTGTCACGAACAAAGCGATTTATTTTGAATAAAGTAACCGAGTAGAGTACTCACACTTTGCACTTTGGTTGAATAATGTTACATATTTAACTCAATATAATTGATCATGTTATTTTCTGTTAATTTTATAGTTAACTTAACATCATTCATCATGTAATTTTTTGTTAAATAAATACTTAAGAAAAAAGACGTATTTTAACGACGTTTTGATTGTTTCAAATATCAATATGATTAATTTAAGTGATTGGTTAGTAACTTAGTACATGTACTTTTCTTTTTGTATATTAAAACGGGTTAGTTTAAAATTGGTATGACTAAGATTTATTTTTTTCCTTTTCTTTCTACTTTTGAAATTAATCTATAATAATTTTTATTTGACAAATATTGTATTTTTTACATATAAGTCATTGTTGAATTTGATATTGTAATTGATACTTTTTCTTATATTAATCAGCAAAATTGATTATTTAAGACGTATTTATGAATAACAATTTAAGACGAAGATTTACCAATGTTACAAAAGACAATTAAAAGGATCACATATCATATCTAATTACATTCTATACCTAAAAACTAAAATATTATAGGAAAATAACAAAAACAAGTTTCTATACAAAAAAATGTACATATACTAAATCAATCATCAAGGTCGATACCAAATTTTTTGTCGGACTTATCATCAAGGTTTATTCTCTTACAATTACAACTAAGGGTAAAATCATATTTTGTTTTTATAACTATAAATTTATAAAATATTTGACAAATATCGGTTAACAGACCCATGACACTCTTGGTTCCAGGTTTGGATAGGGTGGCGGATACGAGAGTACTCATTGATCAGGAACTTGAATTAAGAAGTGAAGCAAAGACTTTTATCTTAGATTTTGAGAGGCGCGAACAAATGGACATTAGACAAAAATCGAGAGTTGAATGGGCGGGTGAAGGTGATGAGAATTCAAAATTCTTCCATGGGGTTATCAATGCAAACGTATCTAGTAAAAAGGATTAATGGGCTATTGTCGGATAGTGAATGGATCACGAACCTAACTTTCATCAAAGATAGAGCTTTTGTCTTCTTTGAAGACAAGTTGAAGGAGCATATGCTGATTCGACCAAAAATTGTATGTACGAACATTAATATACTCACGGACATGGATGCGGTCATATTGGAGAGTCCTTTTTCGTTACAAGAGACCAAGGATGTGGTGTGGGCGTGTGATGGGGACAAAATGCCAGGCCCGGACGACCTTAATTCAAGTTTTTGAAGAGGTGTTGGAATAGTTTCCAAAGCGATTTCGTTCGACTGTTTGACGAATTTTATCAAGGGGCAGCCGTGGGACCTGGGCGTGCCTCCTCCTTTATAGCCTTAATCCCGAAGAAAAAGGATCATTTAGATTTTAAATACTATCGTCCAATTAGCTTAGTGGGGTGTGTAAACAAGGTGTTGTCTAAGGTGTTAGTATCAAGGCTCAAAACGGTTATTGGGAAGCTTATTTCTCCAGAACAGTCCGCTTTTTTGTTCGGTAGAAACATCACTGACGGCCCTCTCATCTTAAATGAAGTAATCGGGTGGATTAAGAAAGTTAAACGACAGGGTATGCTTTTTAAGGTGGATATAGAGAAGGCATACGACTCTTTGAATTGGGAGTTCCTTGAATTAGTTATGATTCAAATGAACTTTCCGGCTAGGTGGTGTAAGGGTTATGGCAATCGTGTCTTCGGTGCGTGCATCGGTGTTGGTAAACGGTTCTCCAGCCCATGAGTTTGTTTGTAGCCGTGGACCCAGACAAGGTGATCCCCTCTCGCCATTTTTGTTCCTAATTGCAATGGGGGCTTTATCGGGTGTTATAAGACTGTGGGGTGTGGTCTTGGTGACCCAATCGGGGTGCTGAGGTGGAGACCTCCCCCGACGGGGAACACCGTCCCCCCCCCCCGACCAAACATCGGTGCAAACGGGGATAATCTCCCGTCCTCCCCGTTCCATTTTTTTGATTTTAAAAATCATTTGACCTTTAAAAAAACTATTATTTTCAATATATATATATATTATATGTATGTATATATCTTTCACTTGCAAACCAGAGAGTAGAGATGTTGACGATGAAGAAGAAAAAGGCGGAAGACACTTGTTGCAGCCGGTGGTTGGAAAATAGGTGGTGGTTGTTCACGGCGGCGACGACGATGGTGTAGAGGAGGAGGATGGAGTCCAGGATGAAGAAAAAAGGTGAGTTTTGGAAAAAAGATGAGTTTTGATGGGTTTCTCTCTCTAGGGTTTGGTTTGTGGGTGTAATGTGATGAAGAAAAAAGGTAGACAGGAGGTGAGTTTTTTGAGAAGAAGGTAATGAGGAAGATGGGTATGGGTGGGTGTATAACCTTCTTTTTATTTTTTTACATTTAAAAATGGTTGGGGAAATGAGAAGAAAAACAATAAAAAAGGGAAGGGGAAGGGGGAACCATTTCCCCTAGAAGGGGGAGGGGAAGGGGGAAATGACGTGGCGCTGACGTGGACAAGGGGGAGAGAAGGGGGAAGGGTGACCACACCCCATAGCCTAAGGAGCGCTACGAGGAATTGTATGCCAACGATGTTGTCTTTCTCGGGGAATGGTCCATTAATAATGCATTAAATCTTAAGAGGATCATAAGGTGCCTCTATTTAGTTTCGGGTCTAAGGGTTAATTTAGGCAAGTGTTCTGTGTTCGGGTTAGGTATACACAATAATGAGATCCAATCCATGGCCGATGTTTTGATGTGTAGACCCGAGTCCTTTCCTTTCACGTACTTAGGCTTACAAGCTGGTGATAATATGAATCTTTGTAAGCATTGGAAGACTGTGGTTGACGCTTTTAGAAACAAATTATCAATCTGGAAGGCGAAGATGTTATCATTTGATATTAAGTCGGTACTTAACGCTCTACCCACTTACTATTTTTACCTATTTAAATCGCCTAGGAAAATAATCGATGAACTTGACAAATTGCGACGTGTGTTCTTTTGGGGTGGCTCGGAGGAAAAAGCGAACATGAATTGGGTTGCGTGGCAAAGAGTTGGTGCTCCGGTTGTTTATGGTGGCCTAGGCTTTGGTTCTCTCCTTGATGCAAACTTGTCTATGCTAGCGAAATGGTGGTGGAGGTTCAAAACCAAACCCACCGCTTTGTGGAGAAAAAATATTTGGTCTATTCATAGTTCAAGTCGGGATTGGAATCTAATTCCGGCCAAACTCTTTATCTCTGGGACATGGAAACAGGTTCATTCGTCTATGCGGATTGTTAAAGAGTATGGGGTGGATGTGGGTTGGGCCATAAAGGGGTGGTGGGTAATAAGTTGGGCGTTTCTTTTTGGTTGGACAGCTGGGCTACGGACTCCCCTCTCGCCATGGTTTTTCTAGCTTTGTTCGGTTTAGAAAGGAAGAAAACTGCTGTGATTGCGGATCGGGTGCTATAATCGGGTATTAGGTGGGGTTGGGAGTGGAAAGGGGACAATCTTTCAGCTATGGAATAGGCAGAATTGGCGCAGCTTTGCAACACGGTTGTTGTGCCGTCCATCACTGATGTGTCTGACATGTGGGTTTGGGGGTTGGGTAGCGGGTGCAGCTTCACTGTGTGTGACTTCAAAAAACATCTTGTGACATCCGTCACCTCCATCTTTAATCAATTGACAAATTTAGTCCCTATACTTTTCAACGTTTTCAAGTCTGTTAAAACGTGAGTTCTTTTAAATCTTTAATTTAAACGTGAAAAGTTTAACAAAAGTCTTGGGAAATATCCATTTTTTATTCAATTTGTTGTTTTTAATAAAAGCATAAGTTTATTAAATAAATTGATAAAAAAAACTTAAATTTATAAAGTTTCCAAGACATTTTGGTTAATTTATCTTAACTTGGTTAGTATATTATAAAGGAGAAACTAACTATAATAGCAAAAACTAACTACAGGGACTGAAGTTGCCAAATAATGAAAGTTCAAAAAAAATCTGATCCCTCCTTGTTTCCTTTCACTTGGTTTTCCGGCGGGTATAATTCCGGCCACTGGAATTCATCTCCGGCGGACTTAAAGTCCAAGATTTAGACACTTTTAATTCGTTTTATTAAATTCCATACGTTTCTTCACTCTTTACCTTCGAGTTTCCATCATTAAACCGAGTTTTAACGCGTTAATTATGAGTTTAATTCGAGCATTCATAGTAAAACGACCGGGTTTTAAGAATCTTCCATAACGCTCGTTTTCGTCGCATAAACATATAAATTAACGTTGTCAATTCTTTTTTGCACCTCTACACGATCGAAACGACTATTAAACCATCTCAAACCGTCCATAATTCATGCCCAATTCGCGAGTTATGTTTCGAACCATGAAGCCCGATTACGAGCATATAAAACGCGTTGTAAGTTTTAATTCTTGATGTCGTTTTGTTCTATAAGCGTCCCTAAATCAAAGCCCCATATGACAGATCGTTAAACGTGTCTGGTTCGGGTTTATTGGATTGGGTATAGGGTTCGGGTTCTTGAGTTAGAATTGGGGAAGAAGATGACTAAGATATTATTATATAAATAAGTTTTCTTTGATATAAGTAAACAACAAGTGTTAAGTGGTCTAGTGGTTATGGGTGTTTGTGGGCAACCAACTTGTCCAGGTTCAATTCTTGTAATCAGCGAATTTCTGACCTTTTTTTATTTTATTTTATTCCCCCCCTTTTTGTTTTATTTATATGTAACATCACACAAATTTTCTTTATATATATATATATATATATATAGAACTCCCTCGTTTATTCATTCGATTCATGTTTACAGTATCTTTACCATCCATTTTGTTAATTTTTTTTGTTTAAATAATGACGTATAATCAATATTAAATTGGATTGTATTAAAAATTCTGATTTAAAAACGTTAAAAAAAATGTTTGCCTGTGCCAGGATTCGAACCCGAGTCCCTGGCGGGCTAAACCTTAACCACACCACACAAACCACTACACCATTTGGTGTATTGTGATGTTAATTAAAACCAATTAAACTTAAACCCTTTCAAGGTCCCTTAGTCAAACCTGAAAAGTCAAACGTAGTCTCCTAGTCAAGTCAAGTCAAAGTGTTAGTAAATATGGTCTCCTAGTCAAGTCAAAGTGTTAGTAAATATGGTCTTCTAGTCAAGTCAAAGTTGTTCCTAAATTCTAGCCTAGTCAAAGTAGTCTCTAATTACAACTCCAAATTTTACACTATAAATACACTAGCCTACCATTCAACTCTTTATACCATTCAAAAAAAAAAAAAAACATTATTATCCCATCTCCCATATACTAAAGTTTTCATCAGTCATTATCTCCTCTAGCTAGTTTCGAGTTTTCCAAGGCATTATTACTAAGTGTTTGCACGCTCAATAAAACGCACGAACTTATTATGCACCTAAGGTGAGTTTTACATAGCCCCTTTTCCATTTCACTATTTTGGGGTGAAACATGTTACAACATTCAATTTACAATTCAATCATAAGTGTCTATGTGTTATTCTATGTTGCATTATGTCTTAAACATTACTATGGTAAGCACAATTATTCTAGCATAATCATTAACTTCGTACAAGCCAACGATACACAATGATAGATCTATTGGACTGACAACCCCACCCGGATACGTGTACCTCCTACATAGGTAGCGTGGGTGATTGTTATCGCAACATAAACGAGTGAACCATACGCGTATGGGATGGACCACAATATTCTAGTCACAAGGTTTGATTATGCACACGATTTACCGGGTAGCATTGTTTTCACATATGGACTAGACTTGCCATGACACTCGAATTGTACAAATTTTATTCAATATTCAAACCTATGTAATTCTCACCAACTTTTGTTGACCCAAAATATTTTCAAACTTAACATGTTTCAGGTTATAACATGCTCGAAGATTAGAATTAATGCTTGAAGATGCGTAGCTATTTTTTCATTTTGATGTACAAATTCTTTTAGAACAATTGTATGTAATTTATGTAATCAATTAATGAAATTTATTATTTACCATGAGCTACTGAACAATCGTCAATACGTGACATCCCGATGTTTCCGCCATCGGTTCGGATGTTACAGATTGGTATCAGAGCCATGGTTATAGGGAATTAGGTTATTAGAAAAATAATCTAGTCTATAACCATAGGATTATAATCAGTACTTGCTCCTTTTACTTGCAACCCTACTTGTTTCTATTCTCTATCTCCCTACTACTTCTTATCCCTACTTTTGTCCCTACAAGAAGATTGTTCTCCATCACAAGATCTACTCTTAGACTAATAGAACAAATCCTCAGGTTTAGCCTGAACCACCTTGAAGATCTCGTCGAAGTTCTAGATTTTAATAACGAAGACGTGCAATCTGGAAGGGTGAACGCCTGTATTCTGAGTTTTCTGTCTAGGACTGGCATTGCGCATAAATCCCAATCAGACGAGGGACCCGGATGCCTACCTGGGAATTCTCGGGATGAGTGTTCACTTATAGGCTAAAGCATGTCTTCACTATGTTATTAGAATCTAGAAGTTTTGATAAGTCAACGTTTTCGTTTATTCGTTTTAATTAATGAATAAATGATTACACTCACTTTCCTTAAACTAAGCTCTAAAATCTCAAAATTTTACAGCTTAAATCAATCTCATTTCATAACCGTCTATGGATTTCACAATCACACTTCACCTTACCATCGTAGCCACTTTTTAAATATTCAACACCCTACCCAAATCATATTATTTCATTTCTCCACATGTTACTTATATTTTTAAAAACTATAACCTCATACCTTAGCACAAACTAAAGATTTCTAAATCTTGTTGTATTTTCATTACCTAGAAACTTTACAAAGTACATATTTTTGTCAAAAGATGTCCTCGAACTTAAATTCAATTATTTATTTATTGACGTAACAAACAATTTTCTATATAATGCTTTAAACTATTAAAAATCACTTAATAGAACCTTGATCTTCGAAACCTAATGTCATGTTTGAAATCTCCAACTAACGGGAATATTTTAATCAAAGCCCACTTAGCTTGTACTATTTAACAACTTTTGCTTTATGTATAAAACCAATTTTGAAAATATTTTTTTTATCCATAGGAATAATATCTAGTCTCTAAATTCTCCATCGACACTCACTCATTTTTCAACCTGTTCAAAATTTTACAATATTTGGCATATACCACAATCATGTTTTCTTATACACTTGATTATAACCTTTGATCCAAACCCCAAAATTTACACTGCTACATAATCTCCTTACTGTAAAATAAACTCCTTATCAACTATCTTCACATTCACTATCTCTCACAACCTTGATTCTGCTTCAAGATTTTTCATCATCCTCTCAAGAACTAAATTCATATCCTTCACCTTCTCACACATGAGCTAGTTACCCATGATAACCAAACTATTGAAACTTGATTGTGTGTTGCATCAAACATAATCCTTAGTTATACATGAGGATTCGACTATCTACCATATTTGAACATTTGAAACTAGAATTCATGGAATATAAACTATTTGCTATAGACACACCTAGAGTCATTAACCTTGTCTAGGGCAACTCTATTACAACTCGTATGCTATACTTGATACTTGATTGCTTACATGTACATATTATCAATTTGCAATTCATGTGTGTAATAATTGGTATACTTAATCAAACAACTGATAGAGGATGAAGTACTTGCTCAACAGTTAGTAGAGTACCAAATAACCTACTCAACGATTGGTAGAGGTCATCATGCCTATTCAATAGTCGGTAGAGGCCCTACAACCTGCTCAACGACTGGTAGAGGCTATCGCACCTACTCAACAATCGGTAGAGGTTCTTACTCACTGACTGGTAGAGGTCTTTTTCCTGCTCAACAGTTGGACTTATTTTTGGATACATTGTATACGATTCAATCACAAGGCTATTTTGCATTACTTACATGTGTGTTTAGAGTCATAGAAGGACACAAAACCCTAATGTAAGGTAAATTGGTGATTGCGGTCCGGAACGTAATCATGAATTTACAGGTACATTAAGGTAGTGTGAAATTCTATTAAGGTTTTGGGAGATACCCCGTATGTTTTTGAAGTATCAGAGGTGTGATGGGTTACCTGCGGTACACCCTATATATAAACACTAATGATACGTGGAAAGAGATACTGTAGGGTCAGACCAATAACAAACCCTAGTTATTTGGTAGTCTATCTAGCATTTATGGTTATCTTATAAATTCCTTAAACTCTTACCCTACTCTGAACCATAGTCACCCTAACTATCCTCAACACTATTCAAATGTTTCTTCTTAAAATAAACTTCGGGACGAAGTTCCTAAAAGTAGGGGAGACTGTAACATCACACAAATTTTCTTTATATATATATATATTTATAGAACTCCCTCGTTTATTCATCCGATTCATGTTTACAGTATCTTTACCATCCATTTTGTTAATTTTTTTTGTTTAAATAATGACGTATAATCAATATTAAATTGGATTGTATTAAAAATTCTAATTTAAAAACGTTAAAAAAAAATGTTTGCCTGTGCCAGGATTCGAACCCGAGTCCCTAGCGGGCTAAACCTTAACCACACCACACCACACAAACCACTACACCATTTGGTGTTTTGTGATGTTAATTAAAACCAATTAAACTTAAACCCTTTCAAGGTCCCTTAGTCAAACCTGAAAAGTCAAATGTAGTCTCCTAGTCAAGTCAAGTCAAGTCAAGTCAAAGTGTTAGTAAATATGGTCTCCTAGTCAAGTCAAAGTGTTAGTAAATATGGTCTTCTAGTCAAGTCAAAGTTGTTCCTAAATTCTAGCCTAATCAAAGTAGTCCCTAATTACAACTCCAAATTTTACACTATAAATACACTAGCCTACCATTTAACTCTTTATACCATTCAAAAAAAAAAAAAAAAAAAAAAACATTATTATCCCATCTCCCATATACTAAAGTTTCCATCCGTCATTATCTCCTCTAGCTAGTTTCGAGTTTTCCAAGGCATTATTACTAAGTGTTTGCACGCTCAATAAAACGCACGAACTCATTATGCACCTAAGGTGAGTTTTACATAGCCCCTTTACCATTTCACTATTTTGGGGTGAAACATGTTACAACATTCAATTTACAATTCAATCATAGGTGTCTATGTGTTATTCTATGTTGCATTATGTCTTAAACATTACTATGGTAAGCACAATTATTCTAGCATAATCATTAACTCCGTACAAGCCAACGATACACAATGATAGATCTATTGGACTGACAACCCCACCCGGATACGTGTACCTCCTACATAGGTAGCGTGGGTGATTGTTATCGCAACATAAACGAGTGAACCATACGCGTATGGGATGGACCACAATATTCTAGTCACAAGGTTTGATTATGCACACGATTTACCGGGTAGTATTGTTTTCACATATGGACTAGACTTGCCATGACACTCGAATTGTACAAATTTTATTCAATATTCAAACCTATGTAATTCTCATCAACTTTTGTTGACCCAAAATATTTTCAAACTTAACATGTTTCAGGTTATAAAATGCTCGAAGATTAGAATTAATGCTTGAAGATGCGTAGCTATTTTTTCATTTTGATGTACAAATTCTTTTAGAACAATTGTATGTAATTTATGTAATCAATTAATGAAATTTATTATTTACCATGAGCTACTGAACAATCGTCAATACGTGACATCCCGATGTTTCCGCCATCGGTTGGGGTGTTACATTATACACACACACACACACACACACACATATATATATATATATATATGCTTTAAACTTGAAATATTCATAATAAATTCATTTTTGATCCAAAAATTATGAAAATTTAGGTGTAGCTTCTTGAAACCTCATAGAAAATTATCACATTTTTATTTCCTGGAAAATGTCTTATTTTTATATTTTTATTAAATTAAATTGTTTTAATCATAATTAATTGATAAAAATTTCGTTTTTAATGATTTTAATCTCAAACTTTTTGGGAAATTATTTCTAATCATCATGAACTAAAATAAAAATTATTGGTTCATAAAACAAATATTTTTATTTATTTTTCTATTTTTAATCATTTAAATATGACTTGAATGTATTAAATCAGTTTTAAATATAAACAAATTGAGATAATTTATGAGAAAATTATTTTCATTGATTTACATAAGAAAGCATTCATTTTCTCTAAAAATAACATTTTTGGATCATGTCTCGTATTTTTAGACTTATTTATGTTTAATTAGACATACTTAATCATTTATTTATTTATACTAGTTAACATCTATTTTATAAATACATTTATTATAAAATAGAAATGTTCTCATGTTTGAAAGTCTTAATTCTCATTTGTTTGGATAATTGTGTAACTCATAATTATTTAAACATTTATAATTATTGTATTTATTAACAATAATTTAGTTAAAGTAATTAACTAAATAATTTGTCTTAACTATTCAAAACATATTTTTATCTAAATATTCAATTGGTAATAATTATATTACCTAAACCATATTTACAAACTTTGGTATATTATTTTTTTAATATAAAACTTTTATATTAATTCGACTTATCATAAAAACTTTAATTCCCCAAATCGACTTAGCAAACCCTAATGCCTTAGACCCTAGTTACCTTAGACTCTTAGGCTTTTCCCTTATTAGTATTCTATTACGTTTTAGGTTGAATTATTCGGAATTCCCATTACTTATAGCTCACGACCGCTTTAGTTGGATCGCTTTCGCAAACTGTGAGTATATCTTTCCCCTTTTTTACTGGTTTACTCATTTGGGGTGACTCATGTACCATTATTATTAAACTTACGTATACTATTTACAAAGAAATGTGCTCATTGATATGTTTTGTGTGAATTGTATGAAGGATTTGTCAAAGTCATTAACCTTTGGGCCGCACCTAACAATGAGTAGTACTACGAATTATATTCCTTGGTCATTGTTATGGTTTTTCTTGTACAATGTGTGAACGATTATTGAACGATGTGAGGCTAGATTTTGACCCTTTTACATATTACATATATCATAGCACATAAATTGCGAAACACTTCTCTATTATATGTATTCAAACAGGGTATGCTCACCAATACATTTCTGTATTGACAAAATCATTTTCGTACATGTTTCAGGTTGTTCTGAGATCACTTTTAAGCTTTTGGAACTTAGACTTAGATTGAGATTTATTGTATTTCAGTTTAGATTGTTCGTTTTTAATTGTTGTATTTCTTTCCATGTAATAAACTATTCAATACAATATATTCAAATTTACACTTTAGTGCCATGAGCTACTGAACAATCGTCGCTACGTGACACCTTGATGTTTCCGCCATCGGTTGGGGTGTTAGACATCTCCATTCCATCAGGTTCGAGTAAGCATCCTTTGTTGTGGAGTGGAACTCTTGGGACCCTAAGAAGGCGGTTATCTTGGCTTGGCGAGTGGAATTGGATAGGCTACCTACTTGGAGTGCACTTCTGAAAAGGAACGTCAACATAGGATCAGAAATCTGTCCTATCTGCGGTGACTTTGCTGAAACATCTGAACATTTATTCGTTATCATGCAGTTTTTCTTAAATTCTATGGCGCAATGGTGTAATATTGGTTCGGTCATCATTTTCCACTTCAAAGATCTATTGCAACTTCACTCTCACATTGGCAGCTCATAGAAAAGGAAGAATGCCTTTAATGCAATTTGTTTGACGATGATTTGCTTGACGACGATTTGGTGTATTTGGAAGCATATGAATGAAGCGGTGTTCAATCATAAAGAAGTTCAAATTTCCAAAGTACTCGATGACATTAAGGAGTTAAGCTTATTTTGGATAATGGCGAGGGTGAAACACTCATCTTTGGATTGGAATCTATTGTGTAATTTTAATCTTTCTAGAATCGGTTGGCGATTATCTATAATTGTTAGTGTATAGATGGTGTAATATGGTATGTAAGGTGTATTGCCACCTTAACAGCATATCGGATTTAAAAACTTCTATGAAAAAAAAAACAGTACAAACATCCACAACCCCTATTATACATATAGATAGAGGTTCAGAAACAAAGGGTTCTTTTTGTGAGAAGGATAAGAAGGCCTCTTGTGACGCCCGGCATATTTGGCTTAAACATTTTAGTAACATCTAAGTCTACCTTAGCGGGAAACGTTTATAAACGGACTTAACTAGGATAGTTGAGTCGGGTCAAGTTAGGATTGTCCAGGGATTGGGAGTCGTTTTGCTAATACACTAGTACCGGGTTCCGTTGTTGGTGACATTACATGAACTAATTAAGTATATGTGTAGATTATGGGTCGTGTGGTGGATTATATACATAGATGTGTTTAAATGATGTGTAAATGATTATCCATGCTTAAATATGTTAAACATAGACTAAGGTTGCATGCTCATGTGTTAAGATGTGTTAGAATGCGTTAAACACGACGAACTGGAAAACTAGGTAAACATGAATTCTGGTTCGACCACTTCGAGTGGTCGAAGGAGGAATTTTGTTTGGTTCGACCCTTTGTAAATGGGCGAACCTGGGATGTGGAATTGAAAGAATTCCCTTCGACCAGGACAGGGCTCATTCGAACCTGTGGAAGGGTCGAAGGAGGCCACCTTCGACCACTGATATGGGGCGAAGGAGGATTAGTATAAATACCAAACTTTGTCATTTTTCATCATTTCACAAACCCTAACCGTCTCAAAACACTCTCAAACGATTTTAATCACTAAGGAAGGAGTTTTTGCTCTTCCTTTTCATAACCTAACCTATCTACAACATCTAAACAAGAATCCAAGGTGTGTTCTTGATCCTAAACCTTTTTAAAGCATTTTAATTCGTTTTCATCTAACCCTAATTGTCCGGATCTGTTCTAAGGGTGTTTTCATGATTAAAAACCTTTTAAACATCTTTCTAAATCAAAACCTTATCATTTAAACATAGGTCTTCGTGATGATAAACATATGTGAATTGTGTATTATGTGGTGTTTTGTGTTGTTCAATGATTTGCTGCTGTATTTATGATAGAAACATGATATAGGATTGTTATTGATGCTAGGTTATTGTTGTTTAGGGTTAGGATTGGATAAATGGTGATGTTATGGGTATTTTGGGGGTTTTAACGAATCTAGACTTGATAAATGATATTTATGATCAATAGAACTAATAAGGAGAAATCGAACACTCGATAAACTGAGCATTTTAAGTTGAATATGGATTGATTTCAAAAGTTTCCAAATTGGGTAAAGAATCCATGCATGATTGTGACAATTTCATAATTCTTACCATTTTGGGAAAGGGCTGAAATGGACGTATTATAGGGAGAAATCGATAGGGTTTTGTAGGGATAAGTTATTCATGCTTGACTGCTGTGTTTGATGATGTTTCGAGTTGTTTTGAATGTGTTTGAAGCGTTTTTAGGAAAATTTGCACAACAGGGGCGAACCTGGACTCCTTCGACCGATCGAAGGTGCGAAGGAGAGAATCCAGGGTCGAACCTGGGTTATGTTTGGGCGAACGTGGTGAAACGGTCGAAGGAGACATCAAACGGTCGAACGAAACATAAAACGGGCGAAGGAGACTTAAAACGGGCGAAGGAGACTTAAAACGGGCGAAGGAGACTTAATCTGACTGGTTCGACCGTTCTGATGCAGAAATGAGTTTTTTGATACAAACTAAGTGTTTTATGCTTGAACCTTGTGTGTAATCTATGTGTACTTGATTAGTTAGGGTAATGGGTCACCAACGGGATGTCGGGTCGGTCTGGTGTGTCGGTTAAACATTTAAACACGTTTTAAAACATACTTGGTTACGATCTGGACAATCGGGGACTAGATAACCTTATGGTTATTAGTCGGAACACTTATGTGAACATTTTGATAGATCTCCGGTAGAGGGATTATCAAGGGCTTATCATTTTTACTTGTAATCGAAGAACGCTATCTAAGGTGAGTTCACTGCCCCACTTTTACTGCTTAAACTTTTGGGGGAGAAGACATGCGCTAAACTATTTTGGTAACATATGTCGTACTATGGTTTAAACTTGTGTACTATACGATCTTTTAAAGTCCCGGGGGAAACCATGAATGTGCGGGGACGCACAATGGGGGAAATGTGGATAGATCTATTGGGCTTGACAAACCCCACTCGACGGCTTGGAGGGCCGGGCGGGTGCATATTGTCTCGAACTGGTAACACTCGTAGCGTGGCTACAACACATCGGGCTGAACACATGGTAACAGTCTAGTAATGGTTTTCCAATCGTAGTAGTAACAAAACATACGCCTAGCTAGCGTACTTGGTAACACTGATATGGTATGGACATGGTAACGTTTTGGTAACACTTGGCAACATATTGAACAAACCTGTGAACTCACCAGCATTATATGTTGACGTCTTTTTGGCATGTTTTTCTCAGGTCGCTAAGGTAGCAACAAATGGAACTAGGCGCACGAGTCTGCATTGGCGTCTAGGCTTAGTTCATGTTTTGTAATAATACTTGGTACTTTTGGTCTATGGTCTGTAACTTGATTAATGCTTCCGCTACTGGTTTTAAGTTTATGAAAACTATGTCTTTTTGAATGTCATGAATCTTCATATAGAGTTGTTTATTGTGATCGTTGACTTGAATCCTGGTTTGTCATGCGCCTCGCGGTAAAACTCCGCAAGTGAAAATTGAGGGTGTGACAGATTGGTATCAGAGACAATGGTTATAGTGAACTAGGACTGCATGTAGAGTCTGGTCTATAGCCGAGTCGCACACACTAGACGGTCACATACTTTGAGTCTATTAGTGGGATACGTACTAACGTTGTCGGGGTGTCCTTACAGCATCATCATACTTCTCTGTTACATCATCCGCTTTTATTTGGGTTCTTACCTACTCTTGTCTTCTTCTTCTGGACTGGAGAAGGAGGGGTTGATTTGTTGATTCTAGCACGCACATGCCTTCTTACACTTGCACCTATCGTAACACGTTACTAGGCGACGATATTCGGTGACTAGGGTCTGGATTAGGGGTTCATCTGGAGGACCATGTAGAGCAGTTTATCATTTCGGGTGCACACGAAATGATAAACTGAAATGCATGAAAATCCCGATGGACTTCGAGTTTGGATGTATGGTCCTGTATTTGTTCCTAAGTTAACTCTTGTAAATTTCTAGTGTTTGACACTAGAAGTGAATCTGAATCCCTCGATTTCTTGATTTGTTAGATCATGTCTGGTGCTCGCGGTGGTGGACGTCGTGGTGGCGGCGGTGGCCGTGCTGGCGGCAGTGGTCGTGCTGGAGGCGGTGGTCGTGGTAACATCAACATGACCCAAGCTGAGCTGAACAACTTGCTACAGCAACAAGTGAACATGGCTATGGCTAATTTCCAGGCTGGGATTAATGCCATGGGTGGTGAGTTGATTTCTGTCGACCTTGCCTCATTCTTGGGTTTCATGTCCTTTCGTTTGTGTTTTACTCGTGTACCGTGTTTCAGGTGTTGGTGCCAATCCACCCCCACCTCAGTGCTCTTATAAGAAGTTTCGGGACTGTCAGCCCCATAACTTCGCTGGAACTGAGGGAGCGGTGGGACTGCTCCGATGGCTGGAGAAGGTTGAGTCTGTGTTCGTCATGTGTAACTGTCCTGCTGAGGACCGGGTGAAGTATGCTACTGCGACATTTGAGGGGCCTGCACTGTCGTGGTGGAATGCTACTACTCAGAACATGGGGTTAGGGGAGGCTATTGCTATGCCTTGGGCGGAGTTTGTGCAGCTGTTGAGAGGTGAGTATTGTCCGAGAGAAGAGATACAGAAGTTAGAACATGAGGTCTGGAGCTACAGAATGGTTGGGTCTGAGATTGAAGAGTACACTGTGAGGAGGAATGAGCTGGCGGTGTTGTGCCCTGATTTGCACACACCCGAGTATAGGAGGATCGAACACTATGTGTCTGGGCTAGTGCCGGAGATTGCCGGATTGGTGACTGCTGGGAATCTTCCCACTATTGCTGAAGTTATCCGATCAGCTCATCGGATGACTAACCTGAAGGTGGCAGAAGGTGTTTTGCCACCTAAGGGTGCTGCTGTGAAGGTTACTGAGGGGAGCAAGAGGAAGTGGGATGGTAAGGGGAAGAGTGTTGTACCGGCGCCGTCTCAGCCGGCAAAGAAGTTTGATTCGTCTGGATCGTCTTCGGGGCAGAAGACAGGTGGGTATATCGGGAAGCATCCCAAGTGTAACCGGTGTGGTTACCATCACTCGGGGAACTGTGATAAGGCACGCTGTCATCGGTGTAACCAGCTTGGACACCTGGCTAAGGATTGCAGGGCAACACTTCCGTCGGCCCAGGCTCGTACCCCTACTCCTGCTCCTGCTACTCAGGGGACTCAGGGGAGGCAGGGGTGTTATAACTGCGGTGACACGGGACATTTCAAGCGTGATTGTCCCAAGCTGAAACAGGGCGACAATGGGAAGAACGGGAACGGTAGTGGGAACAACAGCGGCGGAGGCAGGACTGCACGTGCTTTCGTCATTGGATCTGCAGAGGCTAGGCAGGATCCAGACACAGTTACCGGTACGTTCCTTCTTAATGATCGCTATGTTTCTGTCTTGTTTGATTCTGGTGCCGATAAGAGTTTCGTATCTATGGACATTAGTCGATGGCTAGATATAGTACCCACACCTTTAGAGGCTAAGTACTTAATAGAATTGGCTGATGGTAAGAAAATCGAAGCGACACACACCCTTAGGGAATGTCGCTTGGAACTGTCGGGTTTGTCTTTCCCCATTGACCTTATGCCGGTACCCCTGGGTAGTTTTGATGTCGTTGTCGGCATGGATTGGTTATCGCTGTATCGTGCGGAGATCGTTTGTTTCGATAAGATTATTCGGATGCCTCTCCCTGATGGAAAGACTCTTTCGGTTCATGGCGAGAAAAGCGGTACTCCGCTGAGTATCATTTCTAGCATGAAAGCCCGTAAGTACCTTCGGAAGGGCTGTTCGGCCATTCTGGCACTTGTTAACGTTTCTACTGACGATGAGAAGAAGATCGAGGATATCCCAATGGTTCGTGACTTTCCTGATGTGTTTCCTGATGAATTGCCTGGTCTTCCTCCCCAGCGTCAGGTTGAGTTTGGTATCGATCTTACTCCGAGTGCAGCTCCTATTGCCCGAGCTCCGTATCGTCTTGCACCTCCCGAGATGCAAGAGTTGTCCAACCAGTTACAGGAACTCTTGGAAAAGGGTTTCATCCGGCCGAGTTCTTCCCCGTGGGGAGCTCCTATTTTGTTTGTGAAGAAGAAGGACGAAAGTCTTCGCATGTGTATTGATTATCGTGAGCTGAACAAAGTGACCATCAAGAATCGTTATCCTCTTCCTCGCATTGATGATCTCTTTGACCAGCTCCAGGGTTCTAGCTACTATTCGAAGATTGATTTACGGTCCGGTTATCACCAGTTGCGCGTCAGGGAAGCTGACATTCAGAAGACTGCTTTTCGCACTCGTTATGGCCATTTTGAGTTTTTGGTCATGCCTTTTGGTCTCACTAACGCACCGGCGGTGTTCATGGATTTAATGAACCGCGTTTGCAAGCCTTACCTTGATAAGTTCGTCATCGTGTTTATTGACGACATTCTGATTTATTCTAAGAACAAGGCGGATCATGAGGAACATCTACGGTTGGTCTTGGAACTTTTGAGACAGGAGCAGTTGTATGCTAAGTTCTCAAAATGTGATTTTTGGTTATGTGAAGTTCAATTCCTAGGGCATGTGGTGAATGAACTGGGAATTCATGTCGATCCGGCTAAGATCGAAGCTATTAAAGACTGGGAAGCACCAAAGACGCCATCTGAGGTGCGGCAATTCCTAGGTCTTGCGGGTTACTATCGTCGTTTCATTGAGGGATTTTCGAAGATCGCTCAACCCCTCACTACTCTTACCCAGAAGGACCGAAAGTTCGACTGGGGTGAACCACATGAATCAACATTTCAGATGTTGAAGCTTAAACTTTGTTCTGTACCTATCTTATCTTTACCCGAGGGTACAGATGATTTCGTTGTGTACTGTGACGCTTCTATTCGTGGTCTCGGTTGTGTGTTGATGCAACGCGGGAAGGTTATTGCTTATGCTTCTCGTCAACTCAAAGTTCATGAGAAGAATTACACTACTCATGACTTGGAACTGGGTGCGGTAGTCTTTGCGTTGAAAATCTGGAGACATTACTTGTACGGTACCAAGTGTGAAGTATATACCGATCACAAGAGTCTTCAGCATATTTTCGACCAGAAGGTGTTAAACATGCGGCAGCGTCGCTGGGTTGAACTCCTGAACGATTATGACTGTGCTATTAAATACCATCCTGGCAAGGCGAACGTTGTGGCGGACGCCTTGAGCAGGAAGGAGTCTGCGAATCCTCGCCGTGTTCGAGCCTTACAGCTCACCATTCATTCGTCATTGCCTGACCGAATCCGTTCTGCACAGTTGGAAGCCTTGAAGGAGGAAAACCTTAAGGCTGAGAATATGCACAGTGCTGACAAGCATCTTGAACTCAGGACCGATGGCTTACACTATTTTGCGGGACGTGTTTGGGTCCCATTGTTCGAGGGATTGCGCGAGCTTGTTTTGGATGAAGCTCACAAATCCCTGTATTCTATTCACCCTGGCTCCGATAAGATGTATCAGGATTTGAAGATACTTTATTGGTGGCCAAACATGAAAGCTGATATAGCTTCTTATGTCAGCAAATGCTTGACTTGTGCTAAAGTCAAGGTGGAGTATCAGAAGCCGTCTGGTCTCCTGCAACAACCAGAGGTTCCGGAATGGAAGTGGGAGCGAATCATGATGGATTTCGTCACCAAGCTGCCAAGGTCACCTAGTGGTTATGATATGATCTGGGTGATTGTTGACCGGTTGACGAAATTGGCACGTTTTATACCTATTAAGGAAACCGACGGACTCGAGCGGTTGGCTCGACTTTACCTTAAGGAGGTGGTTGCTCGGCACGGGGTGCCTGTTTCTATTATCTCTGATCGTGATTCTCGTTTTGCTTCGCGTTTCTGGAAGGCTCTGCACAAAGCTTTGGGTACTCAGTTGGATATGAGTACAACTTATCATCCGCAAACTGATGGACAGAGTGAGCGGACGATTCAAACCTTGGAAGACATGCTGCGGGCATGTGTCATCGATTTTGGCAAAAGTTGGGAGATCCACCTGCCATTAGTGGAGTTCTCCTATAACAACAGCTATCACTCTAGTATCAAGGCAGCTCCGTTCGAGGCTCTATACGGACGGAAGTGTCGATCACCACTTTGTTGGGCTGAGGTGGGCGAGAGCCAGCACACTGGTCCGGAACTTGTGTACGAAACTTCGGAGAAAATCGTACAGATTCGTCACCGTTTGGCTGCTGCACGGGATCGTCAGAAGAGCTATGCCGATCGCCGTCGAAAACCTTTGGAGTTCCAGGTTGGGGATAGGGTACTTCTGAAAGTTTCACCATGGAAGGGCGTCATACGCTTTGGAAAGCGTGGCAAGCTTAACCCTCGTTATGTCGGACCATTCGCAATCCTGGATCGGATTGGACCGGTGGCATACAGACTTGACTTACCGGCGGAGCTCGGTAGTGTTCACAACGTCTTCCATGTGTCTAACTTGAAGAAATGTTAGGCTGATGAATCTCTCATTGTACCACTGGAAGAGATCAAGGTTGATGATCGTCTTCGCATTGTGGAGTTACCTGTCGAGATTCTCGACTACAAGATTCGTAGCCTTCGTCGGAGTAAAATCCGCATCGTTAAAGTTCGTTGGAACTCGAATCGTGGACCGGAGTTCACGTGGGAACGGGAGGATCAGATGAAAGCTAAATATCCTCATCTTTTTCCGAAACGCGCGTTTGAATCGAGGCATGTTACTGCTGAAGCGAAATGAATCTCGGGTCAAGATTCCTTTCAACGTGGGGATGATGTGACAACCAGTAATTTTCCTTTTCGTTTCTTTCATTTTGGGGCTTTGCGCAATTTTCGGGACGAAAATTCTTTCAACGTGGGGATGATGTGACACCCGACATATTTGGCTTAAACATTTTAGTAACATCTAAGTCTACCTTAGCGGGAAACGTTTATAAACGGACTTAACTGGATAGTTGAGTCGGGTCAAGTTAGAATTGTCCAGGGATTGGGAGTCGTTTTGGTAATAGACTAGTACCGGGTTCCGTTGTTGGTGACATTAAATGAACTAATTAAGTATATGTGTAGATTATGGGTCGTGTGGTGGATTATATACATAGATGTGTTTAAATGATGTGTAAATGATTATCCATGCTTAAATATGTTAAACATAGACTAAGGTTGCATGCTCATGTGTTAAAATGTGTTAGAATGCGTTAAACACGACGAACTGGAAAACTAGGTAAACATGAATTCTGGTTCGACCACTTCGAGTGGTCGAAGGAGGAATTTTGTTTGGTTCGACCCTTTGTAAATGGGCGAACCTGGGATGTGGAATTGAAAGAATTCCCTTCGACCAGGACAGGGCTCATTCGACCCTGTGGAAGGGTCGAAGGAGGCCACCTTCGACCACTGATATGGGGTGAAGGAGGATTAGTATAAATACCAAACTTTGTCATTTTTCATCATTTCACAAACCCTAACCGTCTCAAAACACTCTCAAACGATTTTAATCACTAAGGAAGGAGTTTTTGCTCTTCCTTTTCATAACCTAACCTATCTACAACATCTAAACAAGAATCCAAGGTGTGTTCTTGATCCTAAACCTTTTTAAAGCATTTTAATTCGTTTTCATCTAACCCTAATTGTCCGGATCTGTTCTAAGGGTGTTTTCATGATTAAAAACCTTTTAAACATCTTTCTAAATCAAAACCTTATCATTTAAACATAGGTCTTCATGATGATAAACATATGTGAATTGTGTATTATGTGGTGTTATGTGTTGTTCAATGATTTGCTGCTGTATCTATGATAGAAACATGATATAGGATTGTTATTGATGCTAGGTTATTGTTGTTTAGGGTTAGGATTGGATAAATGGTGATGTTATGGGTATTTTGGGGGTTTTAACGAATCTAGACTTGATAAATGATATTTATGATCAATAGAACTAATAAGGAGAAATCGAACACTCGATAAACTGAGCATTTTAAGTTGAATATGGATTGATTTCAAAAGTTTAAAAATTGGGTAAAGAATCCATGCATGATTGTGACAATTTCATAATTCTTACCATTTTGGGAAAGGGCTGAAATGGACGTATTATCGGGAGAAATCGATGGGGTTTTGTAGGGATAAGTTATTCATGCTTGACTGCTGTGTTTGATGATGTTTCGAGTTGTTTTGAATGTGTTTGAAGCGTTTTTAGGAAAATTTGCACAACAGGGGCGAACCTGGACTCCTTCGACCGATCGAAGGTGCGAAGGAGAGAATCCAGGGTCGAACCTGGGTTATGTTTGGGCGAACGTGGTGAAACGGTCGAAGGAGACATCAAACGGTCGAACGAAACATAAAACGGGCGAAGGAGACTTAAAACGGGCGAAGGAGACTTAATCTGACTGGTTCGACCGTTCTGATGCAGAAATGAGATTTTTGATACAAACTAAGTGTTTTATGCTTGAACCTTGTGTGTAATCTATGTGTACTTGATTAGTTAGGGTAATGGGTCACCAACGAGAAGTCGGGTCGGTCTGGTGTGTCGGTTAAACATTTAAACACGTTTTAAAACATACTTGGTTACGATCTGGACAATCGGGGACTAGATAACCTTATGGTTATTAGTCGGTACACTTATGTGAACATTTTGACAATATTGAGGGTGTGACACCTCTGGTTGCGACACGTGGCAATATTTAATTAGAGTTATATGGGAATTTATGTAAAATAACATCATATTATTATTTTTAGAAATGACCATGCACATAAATTTTTGATTGTACAAGGCATTTACAACCAATTCACACAAACAAAAAAACATCTTTTTCTCAGAGTCATTGTCGATCCATAGTGTGTTTTTTGGTCATAACATCAACAACAAACATATGTGTTTTATATTCAACACGTCAAACATACACAAAAGCGCTATGAAGCTTAGGGGCTGTTTGGTTGATTAAGTGCTGAATCATTAAGATGTCTGAATGGTTAAGAGGTCTGTATGGTTAAGTGCTGAATCATTAAGTTGGACCTCTTAATGGTTAGTTTTCTTGTCCCAGATTGGTATGAGAGTTTCATTAAGGTACAGCCTAGTTCAGTGCTTAAGTGTTCATCAACATCCCAAGTCTTAATGATTCAGCCTTAACCATTCCATTCAGAGGCTGAAACAAACGCGCTGAATGCTGAATCATTCAGCACTGAATGGTTACGAGCCTCATTAAGAGGCTACCAAATAGCCCCTTAGTGTTTTATATTCAAAACATCAAACACCAGACATATGTGTTTTATATTCAACACATCAAACACTAAAACTACATATTATTCTTGCACACAACCAACAATTAGCATATGTGTTTTGTAATAACCCCAAACAAAGTATGACACATAAATCATATAGAGAGAATTACACAAATTGTCCTTTAGTTATTACTGAAATTGCATCTTCTGTCCTTTATGGAAATTTTTCACTCCTTATATCCTTTATTTTATCAATTTGTTACACCCTTTGTCCTTTAGCCTAACTTAGTTATAAAACTTGGTTAACTTTATTTTCTAAGTTTACACTTTTAGCCCCTATAGTTTTGATCGAACCCTAACCCTTGGTTAAACTCAAATTCGACCACGGAAATTAATGAAATCACAGGGTTATTATAGAACATCAAATTCCGATCAAAACCATGTATAATAATCGTACTAACCTGATCGTTTTCGAGGCTAAATCGAACGATTAAAATTGCGATTGGTTGATCTTGTTCTTCAAATTGCAAACGATTAAAGGGGTTTTCTAGAATTCTTAATTATAAAGTTAAATAATATCAAGCGTATGGTAGAAAATTTCTCTTGGAACCAAAATAAGCATCTGGATTCGATGTTATATAGGTTTTTCCATCTATGTTGAAGCTACTGAAATGATTTTTAATATGTACAAAATGTTAAATTTCCTGCAGGATCATTGTGAACTGTGAAGATGATTAGGTCTTATCTAGTCCTTACCAAAGCTGAAACCAAGTTAAAAACATGTACAACTTCAAAATCATGGGGCATGCATCATTATATCACTTTGCTCTAACGAATTATTGTTGTTCCAGATGGTGCGCTTTAAAAGAAGTTTGTCAAAAGGTCAAAGCCAATTTGATTTGAAGATGATCATTGACTACTTATATTACAAGTTCAGCTCAAGTTACTACTTTTGCCACATGAAGTACATCAATCCATGGACACATTTTTTTACCAATATATTAGCGTTCAATTCATATTCATAGCAACCTGGCGAATTCTAAAGTGGGAAGCAGATCGATATCTAATCCTGTTGTGAGCTCTCTGGATATCCCAGACTCGGCCCACGAGGAGAGCTTAGCCCTGTACTGTTGTATTGAAAAACAAGGGGTCAGACCTTTGTCACAGTAGACTTGTTTCTTGTCGAGTTGATACCCTACATGTAATATATTAGTCGACCGTTTCTGTGCAAAAATATATCATAAACACTCATCCAATCGTTCGCAATTTGAAGAACAAGATCAACCAGTCGCAATTTTAATCGTTCGATTTAGCCTCGAAAACAATCAGGTTAGTACGATTATTATACATGGTTTTGATCGGAATTTGATGTTCTATAATAGCCCTATGATTTCGTTAATTTCCGTGGTCGAATTTGAGTTCAATCAAGGGTTAGGGTTCGATCAAAACTATAAGAGCTAAAAGTGTAAACTTAGAAAATAAAGTTAACCAAGTTTAATAACTAAGGTAGGCTAAAGGACAAAGGGTGTAACAAATTGATAAAATAAAGGATATAAGGAGTGAAAAATTTCCATAAAGGACAGAGGATGCAATTTCAGTAATAACTAAAGGACAATTTGTGTAATTCTCTCAATCATATATGATTATAAAACACCATACCTTTAATATTGTGTTTTATATTCAACAATCATCCATCGGCGTATGACAGTGGTAGGGGCAGATGGTCGACTGGATAGGGGATTGTCGGATATTGAGTGGTGAGGAGAAAGAGGGTTTGGTGCTAGTGGGTGGCTGGATATGGTAGCAATTGATGGTGGAGAAAGAGGGAAAAGAAAGAGTGTATGGTGTTGGTGGTGCGATGAGGAAGACTGAGAGAAATAGAAGGTAGGATCCACATTTAATATCATAATTTAGTTGTATTGTTTTTAACTAAATGGTGTGTTATTACTAAAATACCCCACATCATTAATTTGCATAATAAGATTATAACACAATTTACAAAAATGCCACCCCTTTAATCTTACCAATCCATTTACATGATCCAATGATCATTTTTATTTCTCACCCTTCTTACAAAACACATCCTTTGTATACTAACCCTAACATATATATGGCGTGTGTATATGAGTGGGGACTTACTAATGAAGCCGGTTGGTGGCACAGACATATGGACTTGAGACAAACCAGACGCGTCCCATAACGTGGCCAGGACGAGTGATGAGATCCGTTGGGATGCCACGCTGGAATGGAAGAGCAAAAATACCACAATATGAGTGTTCTAATTATGTATGCTGAGATGAGCTACAACAATGTTAAGTTAAATGAAGTTTATAAGGTTAGGTTACCATACAAATATAATTACCGTACTAAACATATGAAGTGAAGGGAAAAAAAGGGTGTTGGTATAATCATAGTTATATCCACCTCCTTTTTCCATGCCCTGCATTACTCTAGTCATATGTCCTGTTGTATCATAATACAGTTACATAGTACGATAGTTATAGAATTACTCCAGAGTAATTACTTTATTTATATGTTTTGAGTTATAACATAATTACATAATTATGCTAGTTATATAATTATTCTAGTTATATGTTTAAGTTTAACCAGAATATAGCTACATAACTATATTGGTTGTAATAATTACTCCAAACTAAACTTTTTCTTTCTTTCTTTTTTTTTTTTTTTGCAGCGACTCACCCTACCTTAGCTTTGCTATTGATGAGATTAACTGAGTATGATGATCTTACAATAAGGTATATACGTAATGAAAATAACTCCATTGATGATAAAAAGGCCTTGGAATGCCAAATCTATACATAGGAGCATGCCAGTATCCTTATGTAATTTATCCTTTTATTTTTAATGGATATGATGTTATATATAAAAAAATTCTACTTACTCTTGTCTTTAAGGTCATGCCTTATGAGCAATCTTTTCCATGAATCTATACTATACTATAAAGCATTTAGAAATGATGCCTACAAAATTTAAGTAATTACAATCATTTATGCTTGTAATACAATACTTAATTAAGTTCTTAAGGGAGCAAAATTGTCTTTTACTTGAGTATCAAATTGATCATGAAATAAAGTTTTAAATTATATTTGTTTTTTCCTATTATTTGATGATCTTATTATTTATTCCATTTAATGTGAACTATATATATTCATTCTATTTATGTTGTTCATATACAACTCTTTAATGAATTTTATTAACAAGTTTTTAGATCATCCAAAATATATAAAAATATGTTACTTCTCGTATTCTTCATTAGTTGTAACCAAAATATATTATTAAACAACTATTTGAAAATTTGTCACTTTTAACTTATTGAAAACACACAAATGCATAAAACATATTGTAGGGCCACTGTATTACTACAATATAAATTATTGTAGAATGTCAAAAAGATAGTGTTAGATTTATAAGTTTTAATAAATAGGGGTTACATTTATAGTTTGTGAGGGACACTATATTTGAAGATAGTGTTAGAGATTTTATAATGCAATGTGTATATCTATCGACTTTTGATATGAACATTGTGTTATTGACATGTATATGATAGTGTTCATGATTAAACAAAATTAATTTTGTAACTAATAGGCACTTCAAGTGAAATTTGTAACCAATGATTTATTTCTAATCTATAAATAAATGATCATCAAATAACTTTGTAACTGAAACCATCATCATTTACAATTATTGTGAAGTTAAGATCCATGATTGTTGTTAACAATATCACTATTTCAAAGCTTACACAAATTATTCTATATCTCTATCTCTCTCGAATTGGGAATATTCATCACCGTCACTAAAATATTAATGTCGCCAACTCTATCTATGAGGGTCATCGTCTTCCCATCTGCATCATAAACAACCGCCGTCGTCCTTATTGTTGCCCGTTCGATGGCAACCATCTTTGTTGAGCCGTTGAATCTGATTTTTCTTCATAAAAGGTAAGATATTCCATCTTATAAGTTGATGAATGGTACATTTAGTTGAATCCATAAGTCTTTTGTTTTTTAGGTTTGGGATGTCAATGATGACGGGTTTGAGTAGGATTAATAGGAAAGAGGACGATTAGACGAACAATTGTTAATCGGTTAAAACAAATATTAAGAAAATGTCACTTTTCTTATAACCCGAAGGTTAGGGATGATTCGACCCCTGGGCCTCCCATTCCTTTCATATTATGTTGTTTTACTTTCTAGACCAAGTTTAAACTCATCTTTTGAGTAGTCGTTCTTTATTATAGCCAAGCTATATCAATTGTTACCAAATCTGTTGTTTAGTTTCATCTGTTCATTAAAAAGAATTACACTCAACTATTTACTTATGAAATCAATTTGTGTATTTGTCTTGTACATCATTTTGCTCAAATGAATAATCATGTATAATGTGAGTTATCAAACTAAATGATATAAAATAATTTTGTGAATGTAATTTAGAGGGTGTTTGGGATTGAGTTTCAAAACATCTTATTGACTTATTTGCTTTTCCAAGAAGCCAATAAGTCAATAAGCTGTTTGTGTAACTCAAAAACACATTATGTTTTGACTTTTGGCTTTTAAGGGTCGAAAAACTGTTTTTGAGAAGCTAGAAATCCTGGCTTTTGACTTTTGAGAAAAAAAATACAAATCTACCACCCATGCAACCAATATTCACAATAAGTTAAGCGAAACACTTAAAAAAAGACAATCTATTGACTTTTTGACGTTTCTCATCCCAAAAGTTAATCCAAACACTCTTTTTAAAACTCATTTTCAAAAAGTCATAAGCCAATAAGCACTTCTGACCAAAAGCACTTTTGCATTTTCAAACTCAATCCCAAAGACCCTCTTAGTGGTATGTACAATAATTACTTTTAAACATGACAAATTTATTTGAATATGAATGATGTATATGACATCAATTTTGTTTTGTTAAATGGTTCGTAACAAACCAAAAATCGAACCGAGTGTAATGAAATCAATTTTTTTAATACGGTAATATCGTAGGTGGCATCGACGTTTGACTCAAGCTTAATACTATTACGTTATCACACTATTAAGTTACGGATATAGTGGCCCGTTACTTCTAGCGTAATTGTTTATTCATCGACCTCGTAGTTTTGACCATGGTATGGTAGTCGTTCGTGATTGTTTCTTGAACCATCGATGTGACACCCGACATGTTTAGTTCAAAATTTCATAAACACAAAAAGTCTACCTTAGCGAGAAACGTTTATTAAACATACTTGACGGGGTCAGTCAAGTCGGAACACAGTCCGTATCGTCCAGGGTTCAATGGTTTGGAGTATCATTGGGTTAGTCACACACACACACACACACACGTTACGAGTCCCGTTGTTGGTGAATTACATAAACTAAATTAGGTGTTACGCGTAGATTGATTCTTATATGGTGGATTATATGCAAATATGTGTTTAAACGATGTGTAGATGATTATCCATGCTTATATATGTTAAACATAGATTAAGATTGCATGTCCATATGTTAGGATGCGTTAAAATGCGTTAAACACGACAAACTGGAACAACTAGAAAACATAGGTCTAGGTTCGACCCATAGCGTGGGGGCGAACCTGGGAAATGATCTTGGTTCGACCCTTAATGAAGGGGCGAACCTGGGATGTGAAAACAAAAGAAGTTCATTCGACCAGTTAAGGTACATTCGACCTTGAGAAAAGGGCGAATGTGGATACATTCGACCATGTGAAAGGGGCGAATGTGGACTAGTATAAATACCACACTTTGTCATTTTTCACCATTTCACAAACCCTAAACGCCTCTAAACACTCTCTAGCAACTTTAATCACTGGGGAAGGAGTTTTTGCCCTTGTTTTCTATAATCTAACCTACAAACATCTTCTAAACAAAGATCTAAGGTGTGTTCTTCATTCTAAATCATTTTTAAAGCATTTCAATTCGTTTTCATTAAACCCCAAGAGTCCAGATCTGATTCAAACATGTTTTCATGGATAAAAACCTTCCTAATATCTTTCTAAACAAAACCTATTCATAAACAATGAGTTTTCATACAAATTAACATGTGTTAATGGTGTTTTATGTGGTGTTATGTATTGTTTGATGATTGATTGCTGTATAGATGTTATAACAATGATCTAGGACTGTTATTGATGATGATTTATGATTGAGATAGGTTACAATTGATTATTGATGATGTTTTGCTCATTTTGGGGATTTTGGGTTAGATCTAGGGCTTGTTCATGATGATAGTGATAAGGGTATGATTGGGGGTTTCTTGTTCATGATAATCTGAGTATATTAAGTTGATTATTGATTGATTTCAGAAAGTTTCCTAATTGGGTAAAGATTGCATGCGTTTGATGTGACATCTCCATAATTTACTATTTTGGGTAACTTGTAAAACGGACGGATTTCGGGATAAAATTGGTAGGGTTTTGTAGGAATATGTTAATGATAGTTGACTGCTGTGATTGGTGATGTTTCGTGATGTTTTCGGACCATTTAGATGCGTTTTGGTGCGTTTTATGAAGTTCTGCAACAAAGGGTCGAACGTGGAACTCATTCGACCCTTCGTGTGGTCGAACGTGGCTCAAAAGGGTCGAACGTGGCTCAAAAGGGTCGAACGTGGCTCAAATGGGTCGAACGTGGCTCAAATGGGTCGAATGTGGGTGTCTGGGGGTCGAATGTAGGTGCCTAGGGTCGAATCTGGGTGCCCGGGGGCAAATTAACACGTGTTAGGGTCAAATTAACATACATTAAGGTCGAATAAACATATGTTAGGGTCAAATAAACATGTTTTAGGTCAAATAAACTTGTGAATAGGTTTAATGAACATCATGAGGGTTGAACCAAGGGTCCATGGGTCGAACCAGAAGCCCTTGGGGGCGAACCAAACACAGGAAACTCCCGATTCGACCTTACGACTTCGTATATGCGATTTTTGATGCAAACTAAGTGTTTTATGCTTAAAACTTATGTGTTAACCTTATGTGCATGACTAATTGATGTAATGGGTCACCAACGGGATGTCGGGTCTGTCTGGTATGTCTGGTTAACGTTTAAACGCACTTTTTAACACACGTAATCAAGATCTGGACAATCGGGGACTAGTTAACCTTCGGGTTAGTAGTCAATACACTTATTCGAACTCATTGATAGGTTGTAACTAAGTTGGGTCATCATACACGTGTTGGAATTCTAAGTATCTGAAGGCGCACTCTAAGGTGAGTTTCACGGCCCCTCTTTTATACACTTTTTCTCTAGGGAGAAGCATGCCACACATTTTAACAAATACAACGTTTATGTTTTGAAATGCAACGTTTATGAAATGCAACACTTTTTGAAACGCAACGCTTATGAAACGCAACACTTTTGAAATGCAACGCTTATGAACCGCAACACTTTTGAAACGCAACGCTTATGAAACGCAACACTTTTGAAACGCAACGCTTATGAAACGCAACGCTTGTTTTAAATTACTATACGATGCAACACAACGCTATGTCCCTGGGAAACCATGAATGTGCGGAGCACAACGGGGGAAATGTGGATATATCTATTGGGCTTGACGAACCCTACCCGACGGCTGTGAGCCGGGCGGGTGCATATTGTCTCTATTTTTGGCAACTCAAACACGGGCGGCAACACATGCAACGCTTGTCAGTAATGGTTTCGGCAACACAGTCGTAGTAGTAAGGAAACGTTTGTTATTTACTTAAAAGTTTTGCATACTTGGTACTTTTGAGATGAAACTCTTTACGCTTGAAACGCTTTGTGAACTTAAAACCTGTGAACTCATCAGCATTATATGTTGACATCTCTTTGGCATGTTTTCTCAGGTCGCTAAGGTAGCAGCATTGAGTTTAGGCGCACGGAGTCGCACTTGCGTCTAGGATCATGTCTCATGTTTTGGATTGTTAAACTTTAAACTTATGTCTCATCGTTATTCAGTTTTGTAAAACTAAATTTGCTTCCGCTGTGTCTTGAATCATAGTCTTTGAAACTATTGCATGGTTTGGTTTACGTATCTTTTCACATATAGTTGTCGTTCGTTGTGACCGTTGACTTGGATCCTGGTGTGTCACGCGCCTCGCGGTAAAACTCCGCATGTGAAAATTTGAGGGTGTTACAATCGATTTCCCACGCCCCTTAAATTATTGTTACATGTATTATTGTTAAACTATTTGTCCTTGGTATTTATGCGATAGGTTACATTTCTTATGCTCATTGACGCATATTCCCATGAGTTTTTATTATTTATTATTAATTATTTGTTAGAGGTGATGTAGCACTTAAAATATTATTATTGTATTGGCCTTGACTTAAGTGTATTGTTTCATTTACCTTAATACCTGAGGCCATCCACCTACAGGGACATAGGGGGTTATCACTGGAGCAATTGGTGTGCACCATCTGTGATGGTGTGAAAGGCTCACGGCGTATCTATATTGTATTGTGTGCTGCGTGATAGCACTTATTAAGTACTAAAACCCAAACCGCACGGTTCCTATTAAAAGTAACCATGATTTTGTTTCAAATCATTGCAATAGTTAGTCAGAACCTTGTTAAATGTACTTTCTATTTTGTTTTAAGCTTGGGTATTTAAATTTTAGATGCATACGATATGTGATTGAATTGAAAGACAGAAAACATTATTGGCAAATACATATAAATTTAAATCATTTAAAGTTTAGTTTCATGGGTATACTGATTTATGGTTCATGAAAAAAAAAAATACACAAATTAATTATCTTTTATTTTGTTGAATACAACTTAATAGAAAATTGCCTTTTCTTGGATTAAATGCAATATATATACATTAATTTACAAGTAAATCAGGGAATTAACTTGAAACCAAAGAAAGTTGAACCATTGTAAAAAATTATCTAAAAAACGTTTAACCTACACACTTAGCCATAAAATTTTATTTTTAGCCCTTCGGCTATGTAAAGTTTTATTTTTAACTCTTAGGCAAAAATAAGTTATATGTTCGCCCTTATGATAAGGTAAGTTGTTAAGGTTAGTCAATTGAGCCCAGCATGAGTTTAATATTCCATCTTAATTTTAATTTTGAGCATAGTTAGCTTGGTTTGAAGTTTGAGTCAAGCTCGACTGAGCCTTGGCTCAGCTCATAAACAACCTTTAAGTGGTGTTCCCCGCCGCATCATACGGGCACCCCACTAGTATAAAATAAATAGAAGGATACGTCCTGAGACAGAGATACTAACATCCTAGTAATAAATATAGAGTACTACTATGACACTTAACGTGTTTCCTTGTTTATCATTTGTTTGAAACTCAAGGTCAACACATAATCATATAACTATATATCTGGTCACATCCACGTCTACGTTTAAAATATATAAAGTTGCGTACACTACAATAACATTTATGAGATAAACAGAAAAAATGAACTGAATATACGAGTGAATTTAAAACACGTATTACTAAATTAATGTCCTAACTTTTGATATATCATAAGTCAAATGCAATAGGGTTGTAATCTATATTTTGGGTTCCCTAGCTTGGGCTACTTTTCGACTTTTGTTTAAAATTTTATCTTTATATAATGTTTAGTTTGTATTATGTAATTTATATTTCGGTTAAATGGATTATTCAGTTGGTGTTTTGAATTGTGTCATGTTCATGTAGGATGTATGGTATGCTATTATACTAGGTTTTGTAAAACCCATACTGAAGTATTTCAGTTTGATTAATTATATTATCGTCATTTAATTACTTTATAAATAAAATAGAGGAATTGAATTTTAATAATACAAACTTTGTCTTTTTTACCGACAATAATCTGTACTTAAAAAATTATTCACAATAGTCCTGACTTTCAATTGATTTTTCTCAAATGAGCTTTTGTTAACTAAAAATAACCAAATTAACTGAGAACTAACCCAGTTAGTGGATGATCTTGGGTGGATTAGTCTTCAATCTATTGTTTTTGGCGCATAAGGCAGCGATCTCGTCAAACTTGCGCATAAATCAAGGAAACAACTGATTTTGACAAAACTAATTGGGTTTTTTTCGCATTTCAAATATACCGAGTTCTAGGGCAATTTTGGGGGTATCCCTCCATCGGAGAGGAGTCTTGAAGCATCTAATTGAAGATTCTAACCCGAAAAACAATAGATTGAAGGTTGATCCACCCAAGATCATCCACGGATGTGGGGTTGTAAGTTTTTAGGGTTTTAATTCTAGCGCATTTGGTTTGAAACATAAACTTAGGTAATCATTTGGTTGAAACTGTTTAAATTGATTGTTACTACTGTTATGAACTCACGATTGTTAAGATTTCTTACATTATTGACATTGTGAGATAATAATTTCTGTTAGTTTTGATTCATAATAAGGTTTTTTTTAATTGTTCTTCATCTATAAAACATACAATTGTCCAAAGTTCCTATCATGAGGATTTTCTCGCACCATTAACATATGACAGATGAATATTGATGTCTACGATTGGGGTTTCAAATTAACGAACTCAATATATTAATTGTTTTGCATTAAAAATCAAACCATTTGTATAAGCTTACCCTACTTACTAATCCAAAACCCGATTATGATCTTTTTACTCAATGTACCCTTTTTATATTGGGTTTAACGTTTTAGAACTGAATTGACAATAATACCCTCACTTGCTAAGCATAGGAGGACACTTAACCACCAAAGCAAACCTAGTTACCGTTAAAGGTTGATTCCTGTGACAAAAATAAATATAAAGGATGTAATCGGCAGCTTTTAAACATAAAAGACGTAATATGCAATTTTTAACAAACATAAAAAAAACGTTTGCTATACTTTTGTTATTTTTATAATAAGTTATACAAAAGTCAAAATAGTTACTAAAATCTTTAACATATTATTGGTACCAAAATGAACTATTCCTTAATAATAATCATTTTTAAGCCTAATTATTGATATTGATACTTCTTTAACTTAATTAGTTGATTGTAACTATTGGGTTACGATCAAATACAAAAGATACTTTTTTAGGAGGAGAGAGAAATATTGTAGTCCATTGATTTTAGATTTAAAGGGTTGAGATTAATTTGAAGGAAAAAAATAATTATCAAATTAGGGGAATGGTATAAAAATAAAGCCACATTTGTTGATTTTTTCTATGCACATTCAAAGCACATGCCAATTCCCCTATCATTTTAAAACGTCTATAATTTTACATATTACATAAGATATTATAATTTTTTTTTTGCCATATAACAAGCGGTTTTTATCTTTATATGAGTATGGTATTGGTAATTTTTTTTTTTTAAAAAACTTACATGTTAACTGGTTTTGTTTTTACTTAATTGTGTCTCGTGCTTGTCCATTTTGTTATCACTATGCACATGTGTGCTATAATATGTTCATTTTGTTTTAAGTATACATATGATTTAACTTTTTTCATTGTGTTTTTAGTATGCTTTCCATTGTTTTTAACATTGTTCATTGTGCTTTACGCAACTGGGTTTTATGTTTCAGTTGTACATTGTGTTTTAGTCTACCGTACATTGTATTTTTGTCTGTTGTTCATTGTGTTATAAATATGTTGTATATTGTGTTTTATACTCACTTGTTCATTGCGTCTTTAATTTGATATTCATTGTGTTTTAAAAATGGAAGTATAACAAAAGTATAATAATAGGGTACTCATATTAAGGATGAAAGACGCTCGATTTTATGGTATCTTTATTTTTCTAAAAAAAATGATGTATAAAAAAGTTACAGATGTTTAAAACATGTGGAAGGGGGGGGGGGGGGATGTGAGTTGCAAACGTACATTCTTTTTTCCTTCTCCTAGACAAAATTACATTCTCACTTGTTTGTTCTTTAGACAAATGTCACTATCTAATAACATCTTTCTAGCATTTGTAGGATAACTCAAGCTTAAGACCATGTGTAGTGAAGCGTTTTTCCTCTTAAGAAAACGAATTACCGCCACACACCACCCCTCTTTTCGTTTTAGTGCTAGGCGTTTTTAAATACACACCCAAAAGGGAGGAAGGGAGGGAGCATGCAACTTTTTAGGGTTTAAATTTGTGTTTGGTTTTATGAGTAAGAAGATGGTTTATGTCACACCCCGACTTTTCCCTCGTCGGTTGCGACGTTTGGTGCCTTTGCCAGCGCAGCGGAAAGTTGCATCTAAGACTCTTATTTCCTGAACGCCATTGCTAACCCTCTAGGATCCCCGATCCCAATACGTCGACTACTCCAACCGTGCCGTTACCAAAGTTTAAACTTGAAAGACATACTTAAAAAGTCAACATAAAGCTGGTGAGTTCATAAGTTTTCTTTTATAATAGAGTTGTTGTAAGTTCGGAAAGATCATATCTGTTACTACTATGTTATGAGAACGTTAGCTAGACGTTAAGTGTTTTTACTACTACGGTTGGGAACCCATTACTAAACCGGTATAAGTGTTGAAGCCAGCCCAGACGGACGGGATTACCGATGCCTCGGTAACCCCCAAAGTATTAGAGACAATATGCACCCGCCCGGCTCCCAACCGTCGGGTGGGGTTTGTAAGGCCCAATAGATCTATCCACATTTCCCTCGTTGTGCATCCCCGCACATTCATGGTTTCCCCCTGGGACTTTCCGTAAAAGCCGTATAGTAATGTAAAGTAATCATAGTATAACATGATCTTTAAAACGATGTAAGTAGTACGCATGTTTCTTCCCCGAATGTAAAACCAGTAACAACAGGGCCGTGACACTCACGCACCCAATTCATTTTTCAAAAACTTGTTCGTTTGGAATTCCTCGGGTTTTCATAAAAGATGCATGTCTTCCACCTCGAAAACATTTATAAAACGGTAAAAAGTGGGGTCATGAACTCACCTCAATTTCCATGCTAAGCTAGCAAATAAAGTCCAAGCCTTGACCGACTTCCTCGTGCCCTATTACAACAAAGGACACCTTAAAGTCTAACACATATAAACCTAGCCTATTATCCGGCTAAAAGATAGTTTATCCAACTATCTAACCCGTGTGTATAACTCGAGTACTAATATGCTTTAACTCGACGAACCGATCGTGACTTATCTTACTTATGCGTTAACACACGACATAGTACCCAAGTTGCGCACTTGTCACTATTCGTGTACACACCACGTTGGACTATATTATGAAACGTATAACTTATCCCGAGCCGTAGCTCGTCTTATAATTATATTTTAGGAAAATATTCTTTGATGAAAATATAAGTATAGTTATTTAAAACCGATTAGTAACAATATCGCTTCTTTTCCAATCTTTAAAGGTTTCGAACATAAATTTTATATAATTCTTTCTCAAATAGGTTGAGCGTTTTATAATTCAAAACCGTTTAGATGGAAATGTTTTAGTTACCAAAATCCTTGAAGATTGACACAAGTGACGCTCAACAAATATTATGTATTTGTTTTGGAAATATTGTTCGACGTTTTTCTTTAAATGTTGCAAGAAATCGTTTGTCAAAAATACTTGAAGATTGTTGATAATGAAATATACAACAAATATCGCCTTCGTTTATGCTTATAAATTTTATAAAATTTCGGCAGAGTTTCCTCTGTTTTCGTACAAACCAGGCAACACAAGTCGCCTACAATTTTCCCAAAAATCAATATCAAACACAAGTCCACATTTTGTTTATCCGCAATTCCAAATCAAACGAGACTTATACGTTTCGACGCTTTTATATAAACTACACTTATTTGTATAAAGACACGACAATATATATATGTATATTATAGTCCAACCAATTTAGTCCGATATCGATTTTATAAGTCACGCCTTTTATATCCAATACCAATCGTCTGATATAATATATAGTTACCGTTTATTATTATTATTCGGTTCGTTCGCGAGTCAAAACTATTTTAAGAATATCGATGTATTTATATACATATATAATATCCACAACAAATATACAAATACGAATTAAAGTATACCGATTCGTACGCGCGTAACCCGAAGCCACCTCAAACTACGTGTAGACCGGAACCAAAGTTTGACCAGCTTTGACCGCGTGAACCAACCAGATCTGAACCGTTGACCATGTTTGACCGAACCCGAACACGAACCCAAAACCGAATCTGACCCGACACACCCGAACCACAACCAAACGCCACCCTACTAAACCGACATCCACCACGAACCACGAACCACCTCCACCGGGCCGAACCAGAAACCACCAAACAGACCCGAACCCGAACCCGAACCCCATTCTGACTCGAGCCCGAACCAGACCAAACCAGACCTGGCCTGGTCTGTTCGAACCCAACTCACAACCATAATCTGACCCAGACCGAGCCCCATCGGACCTGAGCCGGAGCCAACCCAGCCGAGCCATCACCTCCGACAACCACCACCATGGCCGGACACCACCTGAACTCACCAAACAACAACCTAACCAGCCCCAATCGGACCAAACCCGAGCCAAATCAAGCCACCACGCCACCTCCTGAACCGGACCACCACTAATCAGCCCCAAACATCACCTAACACCACCAATCGGACCACCACACCTCCATCGCCCTTGCCCCCTTGAACCACCATCATCACAGCCCTATAAAACTTAACCGAGCCACCACAACTCGAGACCCAAACCCGATCAGAACCCAAACCAACCCAACCCGGCCCCTGTGGGCTTCCCGAGCCACCACACCGCCGCCACCACCCTCATGGTGGCCGGCCGGCTTCTGTAACAGAGGGGAGGAGGAGAGGGACAAGGGAGATGAAGAGAGAGAGAGTAAAGAGAGAGAGAGAGAGAGAGCTCGTGAGAGAGTGTAGAGAGAGTTTTAGAGAGAGAGAGTAGAGAGAGAGGCAGATGTAGCGGCTGCCAAATGAAGAAGAAGAAGGATAAGTGCCTTTTATACCTAGGGTTAGGGTTAGGTAGGTAGATACCGCGTATCGAACCCGTATTAACGCAAAATGCCTCGGTTTCTATTCTAGGCCCAATAATAAGTTATAAAAAGTAGTCGGTTTTGTTCGAAATACAAAACCGAGCATGAATATAAATATTTTGATGTCCGACGCGTGTTTTCAGAACACGCGTTTAAATCGCGTTAATTAAATCGGTCGCAGTTTCGATCGTAAAAACAGTCAGTAAACTTCCGAAACTCAATAATTAACAATATTTAAAATAAATATTTAATTTTAATAATAAAAATCACGTCGGTGTAGATCGGAAGTTGCCGGGTGTTACATCCTCCCCATGTTACAGAAATTTTGTCCTCAAAATTTGAGATAGGATATCATCCAAGAATCAATGGTAGTGTGACAAAAATAGTCAACGGACTTGCCGGTACAAATGGCACGAGATGAATTTCCATAATCAACTGAATGCAAAGTGTAAACAATAATTCTGTCAACAAATACTATTGGCGCACCTCAAACGAAGCAACCAGTGCACCAATTTTTTTCATTACACACCACAAGGTGCGTCTGCATTTTAAGGCAATAACAAACAAGTTGATGAAAGTGAGACATGTCAATAAAAATTCATTCATTATTCCAAGTCGATTGAATATTCACCGCAAGGTGCTGTATCAAATTCCAACAATTCGATTCAACTGAAATGTCGACTTTAAAGAAACTCATCGACAAAGTATCAAAGGATTCATTGCCCACAATGGCCTGACACATCAAGATTAGAAAACAAGCATTACGAGCAACGTAATGATAAAACAAATCACTAATGAAACAATTGTTTGATGCGAAGCCCTACAATGGACCTTCACAGGTTTAAAGAATTCAAACATATGACAATTGACACGTGTTCAAAAATACGTGTCTAATTTGGTGAAAAGAATAAGGAATCAACAAAAATTAAATTTCTTTACGATTGAACGTTGAAGGCCACAAATACAAAAGGAGAGAGATGTAGATCGTACTCAAAAAGATATAACTAGGTTCTACAACATGAACCTTAGAAGTTCAAGAAACGAGATCATCAAGAACTTAAACTGGTTTAAGAAAAGCAAGGTCACAAATGACACGAACAGGGGAGAATCGACGATCACGTCCGTAACGACAAAATAATGAAAAACCCTTATCCATTATTTATATATATATAGATATATAAAACAACATAATAGTATAGATACCCTCACGATAGATGTCTTTAGAATCATCAGGTGCCTGTAAACCTGCGATAACGTGACGTCTGCGTTATCGAAAATTTACCTCACCAGATCATCCTATTAACCTCCATCATAAGTTATATCACGAGCACTCGTCACATTCATATAATAACATGTATATATAATATGATATAATACAATATTCGTCGTGTGCGCCACCTTTCCCGATGCTCTTCTCGTCCGCATTCCAGCTTCACAGCATCATCAGCAAAATGAGGTGCCTCATCAAGACGTTTCTCACCCAAGGCTACTTTGACGACATAGCATACTCCGAACCCGGGATGCGAGACCGCAAATGCTGCAACAATCCCTTTGCCGGTTCGTCCAACAAACGTGACACGTGTGTGCGTTCCCAATACGTCCAAGCTTGAGTCGACAACCATTGGTGATACGTACTATATATACTTTAAGTAAATGCACACAGTATATAAACAAGTAAGTTGTTTCACATACCAAGAAACAATGACTCAGCTACTCTATGTGAATAACCACTCAGGTATCTAAAGCGATGACTCACCAGTCACCAGTGAAGTACACCTAGCCATCACGTGCTATTATCCTTTCTATATACACTATAGAACATATAAACTTACTTATTCACATAAGAAAAAAAAATGTTCCTTGCGCCGAAGGAATGTACGCTGAGCTAGTGTGATACACTAATAGTCATGCAACAGATTTGGCAACGGTTGGAATTCCAGTTCCTAGGCGCTCACACTAAATATCATGTCTTAGAAATTTTGGTCCCTACTTCAAAACAAACTCAGGTTAAAGCCTAGATATCTACCCAGACACCTAGTTCGCTAAAACCTATGGCTCTGATACCAAACTGTCACACCCCGACTTTTCCCTCGTCGGTTGCGACGTTTGGTGCCTTTGCCAGCGCAGCGGAAAGTTGCATCTAAGACTCTTATTTCCTGAACGCCATTGCTAACCCTCTAGGATCCCTGATCCCAATACGTCGACTACTCCAACCGTGCCGTTACCAAAGTTTAAACCTGAAAGACATACTTAAAAAGTCAACATAAAGCTGGTGAGTTCATAAGTTTTCTTTTATAATAGAGTTGTTGTAAGTTCGGAAAGATCATATCTGTTACTACTATGTTATGAGAACGTTAGCTAGACGTTAAGTGTTTTTACTACTACGGTTGGGAACCCATTACTAAACCGGTATAAGTGTTGAAGCCAGCCCAGACGGACGGGATTACCGATGCCTCGGTAACCCCCAAAGTATTAGAGACAATATGCACCCGCCCGGCTCCCAACCGTCGGGTGGGGTTTGTAAGGCCCAATAGATCTATCCACATTTCCCTCGTTGTGCATCCCCGCACATTCATGGTTTCCCCCTGGGACTTTCCGTAAAAGCCGTATAGTAATGTAAAGTAATCATAGTATAACATGATCTTTAAAACGATGTAAGTAGTACACATGTTTCTTCCCCGAATGTAAAACCAGTAACAACAGGGCCGTGACACTCACGCACCCAATTCATTTTTCAAAAACTTGTTCGTTTGGAATTCCTCGGGTTTTCATAAAAGATGCATGTCTTCCACCCCGAAAACATTTATAAAACGGTAAAAAGTGGGGTCATGAACTCACCTCAATTTCCATGCTAAGCTAGCAAATAAAGTCCAAGCCTTGACCGACTTCCTCGTGCCCTATTACAACAAAGGACACCTTAAAGTCTAACACATATAAACCTAGCCTATTATCCGGCTAAAAGATAGTTTATCCAACTATCTAACCCGTGTGTATAACTCGAGTACTAATATGCTTTAACTCGACGAACCGATCGTGACTTATCTTACTTATGCGTTAACACACGACATAGTACCCAAGTTGCGCACTTGTCACTATTCGTGTACACACCACGTTGGACTATATTATGAAACGTATAACTTATCCCGAGCCGTAGCTCGTCTTATAATTATATTTTAGGAAAATATTCTTTGATGAAAATATAAGTATAGTTATTTAAAACCGATTAGTAACAATATCGCTTCTTTTCCAATCTTTAAAGGTTTCGAACATAAATTTTATATAATTCTTTCTCAAATAGGTTGAGCGTTTTATAATTCAAAACCGTTTAGATGGAAATGTTTTAGTTACCAAAATCCTTGAAGATTGACACAAGTGACGCTCAACAAATATTATGTATTTGTTTTGGAAATATTGTTCGACGTTTTTCTTTAAATGTTGCAAGAAATCGTTTGTCAAAAATACTTGAAGATTGTTGATAATGAAATATACAACAAATATCGCCTTCGTTTATGCTTATAAATTTTATAAAATTTCGGCAGAGTTTCCTCTGTTTTCGTACAAACCAGGCAACACAAGTCGCCTACAATTTTCCCAAAAATCAATATCAAACACAAGTCCACATTTTGTTTATCCGCAATTCCAAATCAAACGAGACTTATACGTTTCGACGCTTTTATATAAACTACACTTATTTGTATAAAGACACGACAATATATATATGTATATTATAGTCCAACCAATTTAGTCCGATATCGATTTTATAAGTCACGCCTTTTATATCCAATACCAATCGTCTGATATAATATATAGTTACCGTTTATTATTATTATTCGGTTCGTTCGCGAGTCAAAACTATTTTAAGAATATCGATGTATTTATATACATATATAATATCCACAACAAATATACAAATACGAATTAAAGTATACCGATTCGTACGCGCGTAACCCGAAGCCACCTCAAACTACGTGTAGACCGGAACCAAAGTTTGACCAGCTTTGACCGCGTGAACCAACCAGATCTGAACCGTTGACCATGTTTGACCGAACCCGAACACGAACCCAAAACCGAATCTGACCCGACACACCCGAACCACAACCAAACGCCACCCTACTAAACCGGCATCCACCACGAACCACGAACCACCTCCACCGGGCCGAACCAGAAACCACCAAACAGACCCGAACCCGAACCCGAACCCCATTCTGACTCGAGCCCGAACCAGACCAAACCAGACCTGGCCTGGTCTGTTCGAACCCAACTCACAACCATAATCTGACCCAGACCGAGCCCCATCGGACCTGAGCCGGAGCCAACCCAGCCGAGCCATCACCTCCGACAACCACCACCATGGCCGGACACCACCTGAACTCACCAAACAACAACCTAACCAGCCCCAATCGGACCAAACCCGAGCCAAATCAAGCCACCACGCCACCTCCTGAACCGGACCACCACTAATCAGCCCCAAACATCACCTAACACCACCAATCGGACCACCACACCTCCATCGCCCTTGCCCCCTTGAACCACCATCATCACAGCCCTATAAAACTTAACTGAGCCACCACAACTCGAGACCCAAACCCGATCAGAACCCAAACCAACCCAACCCGGCCCCTGTGGGCTTCCCGAGCCACCACGCCGCCGCCACCACCCTCATGGTGGCCGGCCGGCTTCTGTAACAGAGGGGAGGAGGAGAGGGACAAGGGAGATGAAGAGAGAGAGAGAGAGAGAGCTCGTGAGAGAGTGTAGAGAGAGTTTTAGAGAGAGAGTAGAGAGAGAGGCAGATGTAGCGGCTGCCAAATGAAGAAGAAGAAGGATAAGTGCCTTTTATACCTAGGGTTAGGGTTAGGTAGGTAGATACCGCGTATCGAACCCGTATTAACGCAAAATGCCTCGGTTTCTATTCTAGGCCCAATAATAAGTTATAAAAAGTAGTCGGTTTTGTTCGAAATACAAAACCGAGCATGAATATAAATATTTTGATGTCCGACGCGTGTTTTCAGAACACGCGTTTAAATCGCGTTAATTAAATCGGTCGCAGTTTCGATCGTAAAAACAGTCAGTAAACTTCCGAAACTCAATAATTAACAATATTTAAAATAAATATTTAATTTTAATAATAAAAATCACGTCGGTGTAGATCGGAAGTTGCCGGGTGTCACAGTTTAAAATGTTTTTATTTTAATTTTTTTCAAGGTACAGATAAGTGTAAAAAAAAAAATGGGTGGATGGTTTGTACTCCAACTTTTCTGTTGTTGCCCAAGTAGAAAGTGTGTGTGTGTGTATATATATATATATATATATATATATATATATATATATATATATATATATATATATATATATATATATATATAGGGGAGGGTTATCTTGAGAACGCTAAATATTGTGAGAACCGTGAGAACAAGTACAAAAATCAATCAAAATCAATTTTTTTAATACAAATCCCATTATAATCAAAATACAACATTAATAAATGAATTTTCTTTCCAAATAAGTCATCTTTTCTTGCAAAAACACTTTTAAATTAACTTTTTACACATGTGTAAATGAAACAGTTTGCACATGTATAAACAGCAAATTTACACATGTGTAAAAACAAATTATTTTCGTATACGTTTGAATTTTTACGCGTAATTTATGTTTTTGAGATGGAATTTTAGTAATAAAGACAAGTATAAAAAGAAATTTGGAATTTGAATGGTTTTAGATGCCGTTCTCACGGTTCGCACGAAATATAGGTGTTCTCAAATTAACTTTCCCCTATATATATATATATATATATATATATATATATATATATATATATATATATATATTTCCTGGAGAAATCCTTTTTATTCCATGATTAAGAAAAGTATATTAAATATGATTTTTGTTTTTTTAGTTAATTACACCGTTAGTCTTTATGATTTCCATCAAGTTTTAATGTCAGGTACTAATGGTTTAAAGTAACAAATTGAGGTATTAACCTTCTAATTACTTTCAATGTCAGGGTATTAGTACTAATCCTGTTAATAATTAACCGAGATGACCCTCACGTGCCCAACACGTGAGGTTATTTTCGTCCACACACAAATTTTTATTTAAAACCCAATAAAACCATTACACCGTATGAGTTCTTCTTCCCCCTCTTTCAATTCAATCACAATCGGCCAACAAAAATGATCTCCATTCGAACTTACCATTCTCATATCCCATATCTGGAACGTCTGTAAGCCTTCCACCATAAAAGACCTTTAGACCAAACAACAATGGATATATACTTAAAAACAAGAAACGATTTTTTTTTTAAACTATTGATCTACATTGATTAACCTCAAAACGCTTACCATAAATGTCTTTATAATATTCATCACCATCCTTTCTGATATGCCACGTTGCTAACATTTTTGCCCTAAATCGCTTAGTATTGTTGAGAGTGAAATTTTGATCGTCAATAATATGCAGAGGCGTGTGTGGAGGGAAGAAGAGAGGTTTTATTGAGGTTTTTTATGTAAGTGGTTTTAAATAAAAATTTGTGTGTGGACGAAAATACCCTCACGTTTTAGGCACGTGAGGGTCATCTCAGTTAATTATTAACGAGGTTAGTCACTAGTACCCTATATTGTAACGAATTAGAAGGTTAATACTTCAAGTTGTTACTTTAAACTATTAGTACTTAACATTGTAACTTGACGTAAACTATAGAAACTAATGGTGTAATTAACTCTTGTTTGTTGATTTCATTTTCTTTAAAATCAAAATTGTACACAAACAAGGAGCATAAAGCAGAAGAGTATTTTCAATCCAGAAAAATGTGATTAAGAGAATGATTTCAAGATCTATATTTTTTTTGTTGCTAACAAATTTTTTTATAATAATGCATCGTTTAAATATTTTTCAAATAGTAACATAATGTGTTTTTTTAAATAGTGGATTATAAAAATAAAAAATAATAATAATTAGATAGTCATTTAGGTTGTGTGTAGTGGTTTAGTTGTGGGGCGCTATGTAGCCTATAGCGCCCGGGAACACCGCCCCCCGGGCGTTATAGGGCGTTTTGGGGCCTAGGCGTTTTCCACATAACGAGCGTTATGTCTTGATTTGTGTGATATGACCGTTACCAACGGTCGGATAATTTAAAAAAAAAATTTAAGCTATATATAATCATACACTACACACATATACCTTCACACATACAATTCACACACATACACTACACACATACAACCTTCAACCCTCAAACAAATTCAACACACAAACAAATCACCAAAAAGTCGTCCCCTCCCTTCGATGAGTCGTTTGTCGATCTATATAATCGGTTTTTCCACGATGACGACGTGGAAGAGGACGAGGCCGTTACGAGTGCGGTTCAACTAGCGTCTAGCGCGGTGCAACTTGTAAGTACTTCCGCCCCACGACCGATATTGTCTAGGCAATATATAGAGCGAGACCGTGTAGCCGCCAATGAGCGTTTGATGAATGACTATTTCAATGCCAATCCGGTTTACGGCCCTGATTTGTTTAGACGAAGATTTCGGATGCGTAAAAACTTATTTTTGCGCATCACCGGAGATTTAGAGTCCGCCTATGACTACTTTAAGCAAAAACCCGACGCTAGAGGGTGTTTAGGATTCACCGCAATTCAAAAGGTCACTTCCGCAATACGTGTACTCGCATACGGGAACACATACGATATCAATGACGAGTATTTGAAGATGGCGGAGAAAACCACACGCGATACCTTGGAGTATTTCTGCTACGGTATTTACAAATATACATATTTTTTTTGATACATTAGTAGTTACTTTATATATATATATATATATATATATATATTTGATTTTTTAGGTATATGGCAATTATACGGAAAACGATACTTGAGAAACCCGACATGGAGCGACCTTCAACAACTATACGAAGCGCATTTAGAAAGACATGGATTACCCGGTATGATTGGTAGTATAGATTGTCGTCAATGGCGATGGTATGCTTGTCCAACCGCATGGCGAGGTCAACATACACGCGGTGAACAAAAGGGACCAACGTTGGTTTTACAAGCAGTTGCCTCACAAGACCTGTGGGTTTAGTCGGCCTTCTTTGGTCTTGCCGGGTGTATGAACGACATAAATACTTTCCAGTTTTCGCCATTGCTAGAGTCTTACATTGGCGGAACAATACAAAAAGCTGGGTTTTATGCAAATAATAATTACTACGAGCATGGATACTACTTGGCGGATGGTATATATCCGGAGTATTCAATGCTCGTCAAAACGTTTAGTCAGACACAAGATGAAAAAAGGCAATATTTTAAAAGAGTTCATGAGTTTGCAAGAAAGGACGTCGAGAGGTGTTTTGGCGTTCTTCAATCACGATGGCATTTTGTTAGAAATCCTTGTCGTATGTGGGAAAAAGAAGAAGATGTTCAAGGGACACAAGCGACACAGGAGGAGAGATTTTAAAACAGTTCCATGTTGCGTTCCAAGGATATACATAACGCGTTGAAGGCGGATTTGGTTGAGGAAGCATGGGCGATTCGCCCGATTCATCACAACCAAGAAGAAGAAGAAGAAGAAGGAGAAGAAGAAGAAGAAGAAAATGAAGATGAAGACGACGACGAAGACTAGTTTTTTTTTTTAAATATTTGTAGTTTTTTTAAGTATTTGTAATTTTTTTAAGTATTTGTAACTTTTTTTAAGTATTTGTATTTTTTTTAGTATTTGTAATATTTAAATATTTAATGGAATATTTAAACTATTTAATATTATTATTTAAGTAAGAAAAAGAATAATTAAACAATGATTACCCAATCATTTATAACCCCCCATAACCCCCTTCCTACTACACCATCTTTTTCCATAACCCCCCATAACCCCCCTTCTATTACTTTTTAATATTTTAATATTCATAACCCCCCACCACTACACATACACTTAAGAGATATTATAGGGGCTTGAACTAGTACATCACTTTTTGCATTTTTTTTATAATGATGACGTTTGACACATGACGGAAAATGCTCATAAGATCATGTGTAGTGGTGGGTTAATTTCAAGCCTATCCCTTGAGCATTTTGTGACATTTGTCATGTGGATCCCACGTTAGGCTTGAAAGGGCTTGACATTAACAAGTGTGTAGTGGTTTCAAGCCCCTTCCAATCATTACTCAATTATTATTATTATTTTTTAAATTTAAAATAAATAATATGATTGGTGGATGAAAGTTGGAGAGATGCCCATTGGTTCATCAAATTGTACATGCCCCGTTAAAAATTTCACGCCAAGAGAATTTGAAGCCCATTTGCGCCATAGGGGGCAATGTAGGGGCTTGAATTGGGGTGCGAAATGCCCCATTAACGCCCTTTTAGACTACCACTACGGGTATTCTAAGAGTGTAGGGAGTGGGCGGGGGAAACCCACTCATACCCTAAACACAATCCCCTTAATGGGCATTGCCCTTTTGGCTTGGGTTCTTCCACAAGCATGGGATGAGTCTATTACAATTATGATTGGTTGATTTAATATATATATAAACACACAAACTATTCAAAACCCAAGCCCCAAACTCAAGCCCTTCCACTCCCCAAACCCAAGCCCCTTCAAACTCAAGCCCCTTTATTATGTGTCAACTCATGCACTTAATTCATAGCCCTTCACTCCCTTCAATCTAAAGGGCTTGAACCACTACACATTGTATAATAATATTAATAAGTTAATTAACTCAAATCTTTAATGCAAACAATACAACATAAACATAGAAATGATTAAATCTTTTTAGTAGGGTACCGTGACAACCGTCAAAATTCAGGTATTATCCGTACAGTATAATAAATATTAAAATAATATCAAAAATTGCATGTTAAACTTAAATGGTGATAATTAGAGTCTTTAAAAATGCAATAGCAAAGTCCAAACATTTTAAAAGATTTAATGTGAATTTTAGGAATATTCGTATCACGAAGTGATAAATTACCCGTATTGGACATTGGTGACGACCCGATTAACTTTAAGAGAGAACTACACAATTAGTCATTGTGGTTTACTATTAGTTTCACCTTTGAGTATTAAGGTTTAAAAGTTTCATGTTAAGGTGTTGAGTTTAGTTTTTATAACATAACGAGTTGCGCTTGCCTGCGCGTTGCGGCGGGATCTTGATTATGAATGTTTTAGTATCATCATATGAGTGCGAAAATTCATTACTTAATTCAAACCATCTTTCCTTTTTATTTTTATCTTTTTTTGCATTATCCCTAACCTACACCAACATACCTAAAGCATTCTACTTCAAAAGACAAAGTGTTTGGGAATGACCCGAATTTTGGGGTCCTAACTTTGTATTGAAAATGTTGTTATATTTTTTTAAAATTGAAATTGCCTTGGTCACAACATACAAATTACATCTTTTGCATATTTTATAATAACCCAAAAGAAAAATCAACCAAACTCAATTAACAGAAAACTTATTTTCTTTTTATTCAAAATCAATAAAACCCAATCAAATAAAATAAATAATGTCAAATAGTCAAATATAAATAAAGTTTTGCATTTATAGACATGATTACAAAACAAATTGTTGAGGTAAAACCTAATTCAACAACAAAAATCTCCAATTTCAACGTCTTACATAGTTTAAGAAATATAATTAAATAAACTATTTTTTAAGTAAACAATTTTTTTTCTTTTTGTGGCTTTATTTGTTCGGTTTTTTCTTTTGAAATTAGAAGTATTAAAATTTCTATTTTAATAAAAAAAAAATTAAGGACTCATAACACCATGTTTTTTCCTTCGATATTTGACTTTATTCTTTTGACTTGTGTTAAATTCAAAACACCGCTCAGACTATTTTTCTGCAAGGTTGTTTGTGATTTTCATTCCGAAAAAATATTGATTTTGTATGATCGGTTCAAAAGTTTTTCTTTTGATGTTTTATGATTAAACGAAATATGATTTTTTTTTTGTTTCCACAAAACACCGATTTGATTTTAAACAATATTATCGAATCAATGTGAATTCCGTTGATAAGAACAGTGCGATTTTCCAATTCATACGAACCAATCTTCATATTAATCTTCAAAATCAGACCAAGACCAAAGAGGAATCTGCACTCCCAATTCTTATGTACTTATAATAATTGCAGACCAGAAAAGGAATTGAATGAGCGATCTTCTTCAATCAGTAATTGTAATAGGGTATACATAATATGGTATAGATGTTTTTATTTGTGATTGCCGGCCAGTTCTACAAAATTAAAGTCGCGGCCTCGTGATGGAAAATTCGGTTTTTATGATTCCTATTGTAATTATCCGGTGATTTATGAGTGTAGCAGTTATGTGGTAATTGATGTCCTTTTCTGGGGGATGCTTCCAGAACAGACGACAGTTCCATAAAAGATGCAACGCATAGGTTAAGATTTTACAATAATATGCACCTCTTCGTTGGTTTTTTTTGAACTTGTTCGTTATTCAAAGGAACAATAAAGAATCCTTACATGAAAGATGAATTTGGAAACGGTTGCAAACAATCATAAATTGTGTTGTTGAAAATGAGATGTGAAAAAGAAAGATGTTGGGGCGGGTTATTAAAATCAAATGGATTTGGAAATAAGAAAAAAAACCTTGCAAGTCAGAATCGATGCTTCATGATATGTATTGTTTTTTGTGCTATGGTGTTGCAAACTGTATGTGTAATAATTTGTGAAACGGTGGGAAGGGACAAGAAGGGTGGTGACTCTTAGAAGTTGCCCAAGTTGCTAATTGTAGGAAAGAGTGATGACTCTTAGAGGAGATTAATGTTGGTAATTAATTTGTTAAAAGGTGTCAAGTGGTGAGGAACGGTGGTGACTCTTAGAGGTGACTTAACTAACTAATTAATTTGTGAAAAGGTATCAAGTGATGAGGAATGGTGGTGACTCTTAGAGGTGACTTAACTAACTAATTTGTGAAACGGTACCAAGTGATGGGGAATGGTGGTGACTCTTAAAGGTGACCCAACTAACTAATTTGTGAAACGGTGCCGAGTGATCATGAAGGGTGGTGAGTCTTAGAGGTGACCCAACTAATTAATTTGTGAAACAGCGCCAAGTGATGATGAAGGGTGATGACTCTTAGAGGTGACTCAAGTTGCTAATTGTATATATATAATATCGTATAAGCACTAACGGGGGTTAATATTTAACTAAGTTTACCCTCAAGTGACTAATGGTAAACCACAAGGACCAAAGGTGAAACTTAAGTGGGGCCCACCACCATTAGTGCTAGTACCCTATTATGTTATAAAAACTAAACTTAACACCTTAACATGAAACCTTTAAACTTTAATAGTCAAAGGTGAAACTAATGGTAAACCACAAGGACTAATTGTGTAGTTCCTTCAATAATTAAAAACTTTTGTGGGACCCACCACCCACCTCCTTCTTCGGTTTCACCCACCACCATCTTCACATTTCACTACCACAATCAACCACCATCTCCTCCACCTTTCACCACAACCAACATGTCACCTGCTCATCACCATCCATCAACCCATCACCAACATCCACCCACCGACTCGTCGAAACCCAAACCTGCAACTGTCGCAGCCCAAATGCAGAAACGAGTTAGTGGCGGTAGTACTATTTTCATGTCTGAGGTGGTTAGAAAGGAGAGAGAAGGCAGATGGGATTCATCGCTTTTATTTCGAGGTGGATGGAAGGTCGTCGTAGAGCTTGCAGGTCATCGATGAGGTTGTAGGTTGTTGGAGGTGGAGGGTGATGGTTATGGAGGCCATTGTGATGGTGTGGTTGCAGGTGATGGAGTGGTGTAGTTGTGGTGACGTTGTGGTTACGGTGATGGTGTGCTTACAAGTGGGCTGCGGCAGTTGCAGGTTTGGGTTTCGATGGGTTGGTGGGCGGATGTTGGTGGATGATGATGAGCAGGTGATAGGTTGATTGTGGTGAAAGGTGGAGGAGATGGTGGCTTATTGTGGCAATGTAATGTGAAGATGGTGGTGGGTGAAGGTGAAGAAGGAGGTGGGTGATGGGTCCCACTAAAGTTTTTAAATATTAAGATAATTATACAATTAGTCCTTGTGGTTTACCATTAGTTTCACCTTTGAGTATTAAGGTTTAAAGGTTTCATGTTAAGGTGTTAAGTTTAGTTTTTGTAACATAATAGGGTACTAACACTAATGACGGTGGGCCTCACTTAAGTTTCACCTTTGGTCCTTGTGGTTTACCATTAGTCACTTGAGGGTAAACTCATTTAAATATTAGCCCCCGTTAGTGCTAATACCCTATTATGTTTCAAAAACTAAACTTAACACCTTAACCTGAAACTATTAAACCTTAATACTCAAAGGTGAAACTAATGGTAAACCACAAGGACTAATTGTGTAGTTCTCTCTAACTTTAAAAAGTCTAGTTTTGACCCGTAATGCTTGGTTTGGCACGGAATAATATTTTCGGGATGAAAATATTATTAGAAACCACTAAAGACTATGATTGATAGTTTTAAAATCGCTTTGATATAATTATTGCGTGTTTTAGAGTTTTGACGCGAGTACGAGACCCGGTATAGTAGGGAAACCCCTAATATAATCAAATTAGCTAAAAATGGATATTTTTAGTTGGGGAATGTTATTATTGGCCAAATGGGTAAAAACCTTAGTTATTTGACATAGTTGGATTTTTTATAAAATGTGAGTTGTGTGTATTATGTTTATAAGTTAATAACAATATATATATATATATATATATATATATATATATATATATATATATAGGGGATGGTTCTGTAGTAAACCCTAAAAATTTGAGAAAACTCTAGTAAACCCTTAAAAAATCCTACTTCCCGAGCTTTTTTTTTTTTAAAAAAAATTAGGGCATATAATATACATGTTTTTAAGTGTTTTGAGCCAAAAAAATCAAAAAAGCGCCGAAGGGTTTTTTTTTTTTAAAAAAGTTTTGAATCATAACATATGTTACCAGTGCAAAAATAAGCTAACATATGTTATGGTGCATAACTTATTTTATTTTTTTTAAAAAAAACCGCTTGGCGCTTTTTTGATTTTTTTGGCTTAAAACACTTAAAAACATGTATATTACATGCCCTAATTTTTTCAAAAAAAAAAAGCTCGGGAAGTAGGTTTTTTTAAGGGTTTACTAGAGTTTTCTCAAATTTTTAGGGTTTACTATGGATACTTAGCTTATATAATATATATATATATATATATATATATATATAAACACCCAACCCCCACCCATGAACCGGCCCAAGGAGGGTCCCACCCCACAAAAACATTCTTCCAATGATTATTATTAATAATACTACTTCCACTCTCATTTATTCAATACACTCAATCTCATTTACACCATCACTTACACACACTAAACAAAAACCTTTCTTCTCTTTCTGCTTCTCTCCCTACCAACCGTACCCCATCATCATCATCAATCATCTATTCTTTTTTTTTTTGTTCATTTTGTTATATAAATGGACTCAAAAACTTGAATATATTGATAACCTTGGTGATTTGGAGCTAAAACTTTCAAGAAACAAGTGATTTTAAAGTGTTTGAGCATCAAACTCATCATTTTTGCAAGTGTTCTTCAAATGTGAGTTTCTTGAACAAAAACTCCTATAAAATCTTTATATTTTCTGTTTTGATCAAGTTTTTTACCAAACAATCAAAGGTTTTGAAGTGGGTTTTATAAAACAAACAATGGGGATGATATAAAATGGAAAAAGATGATGAATATGCGTGCATGTGTGTGTCGTGTATATATGTATATGTGTAGGGTGGTTTTGTAGCTTGATTGGTTGATTGATATTGCTTAGATCTTCAAGATTTAGGGACATGCAAGAGGATATTTTAGTGTTTGATCAGTATGCTCTTTAACAGTTTACTTGCTTATGAACACTTATGTGTTTTGCAAGTTTAATCAGTTTTACACAGCGGAATGAGTTAATAAAGTTTCACTATCAATAGGAGTTATTACTCCCCCTGGACGTTTGCAAACTAAAGATAGTTAATGAGAATCTAAGTATTGAATGTAAATGACAATAAATAAGCAGATAGATTCTCAGTTAATGAAATGGGATAACAAGTAAAAGTTTTGAAGGATTTCAGCTTTCTATTAAAATCAATGTCTAAAATAGTGGGATGAACCCATCTATTTATAGACGAGCAGATACATACAACTTGTTTAAAACTTTACACAAAATCAATACTACAACAGGCTGTAGTCTTGGAACTTGTACAAAATGATAAAGTAATAATAAACTAATAAACTACTGAAACATAAGGGCGGTGGAAAGATTCTATTACAAGTGCTGATGAATGACAAACTACTGATGAGTAGTTTGTCTTCAGTAGTTCTTTAGTAGACTTGTCTAGTTTGACTTCAGAACTTCTGATCTTTTTTCTTCAGTACTTGTTGAATCCTTCTTCAGTACTTGTGTCTTCTTTCTTCAGTAGTTCTATACTTAGGATATTTTGGCAGAAGTATGAATTAGACTAAGGTTGGCAAAAAGTGGTTTCTTCAATCCATTATGTCCTTACAATCTCCCCCTGGACTGATGAAGCCAAAACCTTATCTAATTCCTTATTGTCTTCTTCTGTCTTCAACTATCTTCCAGATTTCTTTAAACATGGAATTCTTAAGTTGATTCAGCTGTTCATTTGTGAGAGATCCTTGTTCAGGTTCAAGATGTTGAATTGTAAGCAAGTCTTGTGTAGATAGATTCTTCAGTTCATTCATGGATTTGAAGGCCTTGCTTGAACGATCTCTCCTTGTCACCAATACTGAGTTGGAATCAGTAAAGGACCACTTCATAATCAGAACTTTAGATCTGTCAAAATCTAAAGTGTAAGGGACCATGCTGAATCCCTAGGATGTTCCTGAGTGTTGGATGTTCTCTATTTTAGTGACCCTCAGGTGGGATTCTCTTCTGTCTTTTGTTTGCACCACATTAGGTATTTCAAATGTAGGTAAGTGATGTTCAGTGATTACCCTTGTGTGCAGTCTATCAGTTATAGTCTTCTGGATTTGGTGAGCAAATGTTGAAGGATCCCTGAACTGTGTTATCAGAGGCTTTTCTTCAATATCAAAGTCTCCTTGTACAACTGTATTGCCTTCCAGCAATACCATCTTGAAGTCAGTCTTTGTATTGTCCTCTGGCTTTCTTTTGGTAGCAGGCCTTGAATGTTTAGCACATAAAGTTCTAACTACTGAAGTTGATACTTCAGAAGTTTTGTACTTCTCTGGATTTGCCGCCTTGTCAGCCTTGAATCTTTTATATGTGTCAAATAGTTTGTCTTCTTTCCACTTTGACACCGAGGCTTTTGAACCATAGTCATTGGCTACCAATTTTTCTATTATCTCAGCTCTCTTTGCTTTTCTGTCTTTTTCAATTGCAATCTTGTCAGCAACAAGTTGAGCTCTTCTTGTAAGCTCATCTATGGAGAGCCCTTTGAGTGAATAGGCTTTTGTCTTGATGTTCTTTGTGATGAAAGACATCAGTTGTTGTCTTTTGTCTTCTTCAGCAACTCTTTCAATCTCAGCTTGTCTATTCAACTCTTCTTCATAAGCTTGAAGCTTTTCAGTGTAGCTCATATCTTCCCTTGCTTCCAGGTTGTTCCAGATCTCATCTTCCTTAGCCTTTCTTTGGGCTTCAAGTAAACTCTTCTCCAGTAGTTCTTTGGACATTGAAATGGGAGAAGGATTTATTACAGTCACTTGAGTGGTTGTAGGCCTTGGAATAGGAGTTGGAATTTGTTCATTTTCCATGGAAGGCTCTTCAGTTTGTATGTTGGAAGTGTTAACTGCTGAAGTGTTGATAGAAGTATCAACTACTGAAGGATTGTCTTTAGTGTTTATGAGTCTTCAGAAGTTTCTTCATTATGGCCTTGGGAAGGTTCAGCTTCAACTTCAGTTGTAGAAAGAAGCCTATCTTGATCTTCTTTTTCTTTTTGGGCTTTTTCTATCAGTTGTCTTTGTTGTAGAGCCACTCTTGCCTTTATTCTGGCTTCCAGTGACTCTCTTGGTTCCTTAATCTTCTCCCCCTTTTTGGCTTCATCCACTTCTGAAAGCCTGCCAGGTTGAGAAGTTCTACCAGATAACTCAGCAAGTCGTCTTGAATTGTTGTTAATTTTGTTGGACAACTCACCTAGTTTCTTGTTTATCATCTCAAATTGAGTTGTGGTTTTCAACTCCCAAGAAGTTGTGAAAGATTTAAGGTGATTGGCTATTAGGGTGTTCATCATCTGGTATAGAGGACTATCTGGGCTGCATAGGTGGTTCATGTCTATGATAGATGACCCAGGGAATTGGGTAGGCATTTTTAGTGAAGGGGTGTTTTTGGGTGATCTTCAGAATGTACTGAAGATGCCACTTTAGGGGAATCAGGGATTAAGTGGACTTTAACCTGATCTGGTGTGACCTGCTCTTTGAGCTTAGAGACACCAGATTCAGGACCTTCACTGTAACACCCCAACCGATGGCGGAAACATCGAGGTGTCACCTAGTGACGATTGTTCAATAGCACATGGACTAAATTGTAAATATTAATAGCAAATATCACCCATTGTTCAAAACGAAATACAAAGAGTCTTAATATAAATCTCAAACATAAATAATAAATGCCCAACTTTTATTTAAGCGCTAGGTCCAGCCTAAGCGTGAAAAGCATGCAAGATCAAACTTCACCTGAAACATGTACAAAATAATTTGTCAACACATATAATGCATTGGTGAGTATATCCATTTTCGTTCAAACAGTAATTTGCAATTTATGTGCCTTGATGTTTGTAATATGTAAAAGGGTCAAAACCAAGCCTCCCATCGTTCAATAATCGTTCACCCATCGTTCAAGAAAACCATAACAATGACCAAGGACTTAACTCGTTCACGTAAGTAACCAAGGGATATAATTCGTAGTACTACTCATTGTTATGTGCGGCCCAAAGGTTAATGACTTTGACAAATCGTTCATACAATTCACACAAAACATATCAAATAGCACATTGCTTTGTAAATAATATATGTAAGTTTAATAATAATGGTACATGAATCAACCCAAAAGAGTAGTAAAAAGGGGAAAGATATACTCACAGTTTCGCTAAGTATAAATTCCGAGAATGTTCGTCGTAAGGCTTAAGAATTCCGAAGAATTCAACCTATATATAAAAATACTAAATGAGGAAAATGACTTAAAAGTCTAAGACAACCAAACATCTAAGGTATTAGGGCTTGCTAGACTCGTATTAGGGAAGATAAACTTGTTAGTAATAATTTGAACGACAGTTTTTGAAATAAATACATTTACGATGAATTTAATAAATGACTAAAACTCTTATGTGTTTCACATATAGATATATATTCTATTTTATAGAAAAATAATCATGAAATAAACTTTATGATTTATATTTAATTAAATAATTTATTATATCTAATTTAAATATAAATAGAAAAAATAACACGAGCTATGACTCCAAAGTGGTATTATTATGAGAAAAGATTATTTTATGGTGTGAAATACTAAAGAATAATATTTCCATAATTTCTCTCAATTTATATGTATTTAAAACATATTTAATGAATTTAAATGGTGTTTTAATGGTTAAAATTAGTAAAAATAACAAAAATAATCATTTTATAAGAAATTACATTTTATTACAGTTTATTATTCATAGAAATAAATCTCCAGAAAATTTGAGGTTAAAATCTCTTAAAATGAATTTTTAATCATTTAATTATGATTAAAACGATTAAATTCAATAAAAATATAAAATTGAGACATTTTCCGGAAAATAAAAGTGTGGAAATCTTATTTTAGATGTCAAGATGTTATGTCTAAATTTTCATAATTTTTGAAGCAAAAATGAAATTTCTATGATTAATATAAGATTTTTTTTATATATGAATATATAAGTAATTAAATAAATAAACAAACAAAATAATTGGAAACAAAAAAAATGTCCAGAACCGGCTTTTACGAGGCTCGAACCCGGCTCCTTACCCAATCCAACCAACACACCAACCACTAGGCTATCTATGTATTTGAACTTGATTTCTATTTATGTTATTAACAAAAAGTGTCTTCTTCCCCAATTATCTTGCCCAAGAACCCTAACCTCAACCATTGTTCAATTAACCCGAATCAAACACGATTGAAGCTCTGTAATAAGGGGGTTTTATCCTACAAGGCTCGACTAAGATAAAACAAGCAAGATTACACACTTACAACTCGTTTTTAGGACCACAATTTAAGCTTCTAGGCTCGCAAGAAAAAACGCGATTGGAGAGGCTTCTGGACGATTTTTGTGTGGATTTTGTTGTGGGTTTCTATTGAGTAATGATGCAACAATCGTTTTACAATTATCCTTGTATTTATACACGATTAAAAGATGTGTTTAAGGCTAGGTTTAAAGATCGTCGGTTTCAACAACAATCCCACGATTAAACACTTTAATACACGTCATTAACCCAATTAAATGGTTGTAATACGTTAATCATTGATGGAGAAGACGTTTGGTATAGTAATAATCTTGAAACGGACGTTAAAGATCAGATTTGAGGCCTTGCCGGAACAAATTCCGGCGGCCGGAATTGTTTTGGCCGGACAAACGAGCAGCAGCAGAAAGAGAGGATTTTTTTTTAAACTTTCAGGATTTGACAAATTTGGCCCCTCATATGTAAATTTAGTTAGTTTTAAGGTTTCCTTGTTAATTTTTCCTTTTATAATCACTAACTAGGTTAATTAATTAACTTAAAACTTTTATAAACTTAAAATTCTTATAATATTTTTTCCCGAGTGACGTTTCAACATACACGTTTGATTAAATTGCAAATAATATAATTGAGCTTTCACTTTTTATTGAATTTTGAAAACGACAACAATTACAAGAAATGTTTGAAGGATTAAAATTGTAAACTAGATGAAAGTCGAGGGTGACGGATGTCACAGTCTCCCCTACTTTTAGAAATTTCGTCTCGAAATTTGTTTCAAGTGGAGGTTTCTGGTTGTGGAATATATGAGTATGTTATCGACGAAAAATACTTACGTATTGGTTCAAGAAAGGTTTACAAACTCGATTCATAAAATTCCTACAGATATAAGATCTACATAAAAAATTATAATCGTTTAAGTTCAACGTGCAATTATGGAGCATAAATTTTATAAGAATAAGATTGCCATTAGCAACCTCCACAGTAAAAGGATGGGTAAAGTGAGGACAAGTACAAGCAAGGAAAGGTTCAAATTCTAACGAGACAAAACTCCTATCCGCACCGGTAAAATCGAAGCATATAAGTTAGTAATAAGAAATGTACCATTGACAATGTCGTTGATAGCTTGATCTTGGTTAGCATTGATGTTGAAAGCACGACCACGAGCTGGAGCTGCTTGAATTGCTGGAACTGTCGGGGCTGCTGGGTTGTGTTGACGGGTCTGGATAAAAGCCGTGAGATGAGGGCATCTATTTAGCATATGGTCGGGATCACCACAAGCGTAACAAACTCTGGGTTGACCAACTCCCTGGTTTTGGGTAGCAGTCTGCGGGTTATTCACGGGTCGATTAACAACACGACAGAAAGGGGTGGTATGACCCAGTCGACCACACGTGTCACATTTCCAGCAGGGTCGGTTGGTAGGGTGGTGAGAGTTGCATGTGGTGCACTTAGGGTGCACCTCTGCATAGTTCCCTTGAACCTTTTGAGTTTGGGGTGCAGCAGGTGGGTTTGCATCAGGAACCTGTTTAAGAGGTGCAACAACAGCATAGTTTTGGTTTCCACCTTTTCGTTTCTTATTGGAACTAGAGGCAGAGGCAGAGTTTTCTTGGGAAGGTTCAGTGATAGCAGGGTTTGAAGTGGTTTTAGTAGGCCTTTTAGTACCCTTACGAGTTAGAGTACCATCCTTGACATGCTTGTCAGTAAGAGATGCTGCGAGACGAATGGCATCCTCTACAGTAGCAGGTTTACTTCCCATAACCGAATCATGGATCTGAGGTGGCAGTCCCTCAATATACTTCTCAATAGCCAAGGATACCGGGGTTACCATACGAGGAATTAGTAAACTTAACTCGTGGTAACGGTTGTTGTAGGGAACATTGTTTCCACTATCCTGCTTGAGGTGATAGAACTCATCCTCCAATTTCTTCATCTCACTACGAGGACAGAACTCAGTAGTCATGGCGATTTTGAAATCATCCCAAGACATAGCTAAAACAGCTTCCGTCCCTCGAGCATGTTTTTCACCATTCCACCAAGTGAGCGCTCTCTTTTGAAGAACACCCGTGGCATGACGAACATGTAGGTTGGCAGGACAGTCGCTATTAATGAACGTATTCTCCATACTTTCGAACCATTCAAGTAACCCAGTGGCTCCCTCAGTGCCATTAAACTTGTTGGGATGGCAAGAGTTGAAATGTTTGAATGTGCACTTATTCTCACTAGCCCCACCATTTCCACTTGCATCCCCGTTAGAGTTCCCATTCGAGCTACCGTTCAGGTTAAGGTTTGGAATAATAGCATTAATGATGTTAGGAACAAGTGTTTCCAACTTGTCATTGAGCATGGTCGCGATACGCTGATCAGATTTCAACTTAGCTTGACGCTTAGAAGCTCTTTTGCGAGATTCGCGGTCAGACATCTACAAAAATAAAGCAATACTTATGAGATCCAATTTCAAGATTTTGAATGACACATAGCATACGAGGAATTTGCATAATTAAAGAGTAATTTAGAAATAAATATGGGAAAAGTTCAATAGATTAATGATGAAAATCAAATCATGATAAAAGCAAATGAAATATCAAGACTAAAATGAGATATTTGGGATTGTTTATTAGGAAACTGATGACTAACCAAAGAAATTGAAATATTATTAGTGACTCGTGGGGGCGTACTTTAGCCTATAAGTGAATGCTCATCCCGAGAATTCCCAGGTAGGTAAACGGGTCCCTCGTCTGATTGGGATTTATGCGAATTACCAACCTAGACAGAAAACTCAAAATACAGGCGCTCACCCTTCCAGATTGCACGTGCCCCGTCACAAATAATTTCCAAAACTTTAGCGGATCTTGAAATGTGGAAATATATATATCCTTGAGATGTGGATTTCACTCCTAACTCAAAGATATACTTCCAAAAAGTAAAAATGCGATGGAGTGAAACTGGTCACTAAGATAAGGATATCACTCCTAGCTTAGTGATTTAAGTTTCTTTTGGAGGGATAGATTCCTTGAGATTTGGACGTCTCCTATCTCGAAAGGAAAATATTCCAAGATAAATAAATAAAACATGTAAGGAGTGAAACTATTCACCAAGATATAGATATCACTCCTAACTTGGTGTTTTCGTTTCCTTTGTGGAATATGATCTTCTTGAATATAATGAAAAGTAAAAGGAGAAAAAAAATCTGTCTAAAGAAATATGAGAATAAAAGAAAGCATATAATGGGTAGCTTAGTTATAGTCTAGGTCAAAAGCATTTACTAATAACCTAATTCCCTATAACCATGGCTCTGATACCAATCTGTAACACCCCAACCGATGGCGGAAACATCGAGGTGTCACGTAGTGACGATTGTTCAATAGCACATGGACTAAATTGTAAATATTAATAGCAAATATCACCCATTGTTCAAAACGAAATACAAAGAGTCTTAATATAAATCTCAAACATAAATAATAAATGCCCAACTTTTATTTAAGCGCTAGGTCCAGCCTAAGCGTGAAAAGCATGCAAGATCAAACTTCACCTGAAACATGTACAAAATAATTTGTCAACACATATAATGCATTGGTGAGTATATCCATTTTCGTTCAAACAGTAATTTGCAATTTATGTGCCTTGATGTTTGTAATATGTAAAAGGGTCAAAACCAAGCCTCCCATCGTTCAATAATCGTTCACCCATCGTTCAAGAAAACCATAACAATGACCAAGGACTTAACTCGTTCACGTAAGTAACCAAGGGATATAATTCGTAGTACTACTCATTGTTAGGTGCGGCCCAAAGGTTAATGACTTTGACAAATCGTTCATACAATTCACACAAAACATATCAAAGAGCACATTGCTTTGTAAATAATATATGTAAGTTTAATAATAATGGTACATGAATCGCCCCAAAAGAGTAGTAAAAAGGGGAAAGATATACTCACAGTTTCGCTAAGTATAAATTCCGAGAATGTTCGTCGTAAGGCTTAAGAATTCCGAAGAATTCAACCTATATATAAAAATACTAAATGAGGAAAATGACTTAAAAGTCTAAGACAACCAAACATCTAAGGTATTAGGGCTTGCTAGACTCGTATTAGGGAAGATAAACTTGTTAGTAATAATTTGAACGACAGTTTTTGAAATAAATACATTTACGATGAATTTAATAAATGACTAAAACTCTTATGTGTTTCACATATAGATATATATTCTATTTTATAGAAAAATAATCATGAAATAAACTTTATGATTTATATTTAATTAAATAATTTATTATATCTAATTTAAATATAAATAGAATAAATAACACGAGCTATGACTCCAAAGTGGTATTATTATGAGAAAAGATTATTTTATGGTGTGAAATACTAAAGAATAATATTTCCATAATTTCTCTCAATTTATATGTATTTAAAACATATTTAATGAATTTAAATGGTGTTTTAATGGTTAAAATTAGTAAAAATAACAAAAATAATCATTTTATAAGAAATTACATTTTATTACAGTTTATTATTCATAGAAATAAATCTCCAGAAAATTTGAGGTTAAAATCTCTTAAAATGAATTTTTAATCATTTAATTATGATTAAAACGATTAAATTCAATAAAAATATAAAATTGAGACATTTTCCGGAAAATAAAAGTGTGGAAATCTTATTTTAGATGTCAAGATGTTATGTCTAAATTTTCATAATTTTTGAAGCAAAAATGAAATTTCTATGATTAATATAAGATTTGTTTTATATATATGAATATATAAGTAATTAAATAAATAAACAAACAAAATAATTGGAAACAAAAAAAATGTCCAGAACCGGCTTTTACGAGGCTCGAACCCGGCTCCTTACCCAATCCAACCAACACACCAACCACTAGGCTATCTATGTTTTTTGTTGACATATTTGAACTTGATTTCTATTTATATTATTAACAAAAAGTGTCTTCTTCCCCAATTATCTAGCCCAAGAACCCTAACCTCAACCATTGTTCAATTAACCCGAATCAAACACGATTGAAGCTCTGTAATAAGGGGGTTTTATCCTACAAGGCTCGACTAAGATAAAACAAGCAAGATTAAACACTTACAACTCGTTTTTAGGACCACAATTTAAGCTTCTAGGCTCGCAAGAAAAAACGCGATTGGAGAGGCTTCTGGATGATTTTTGTGTGGATTTTGTTGTGGGTTTCTATTGAGTAATGATGCAGCAATCGTTTTACAATTATCCTTGTATTTATACACGATTAAAAGACGTGTTTAAGGCTAGGTTTAAAGATCGTCGGTTTCAACAACAATCCCACGATTAAACACTTTAATACACGTCATTAACCCAATTAAATGGTTGTAATACGTTAATCATTGATGGAGAAGACGTTTGGTATAGTAATAATCTTGAAACAGACGTTAAAGATCAGATTTGAGGCCTTGCCGGAACAAATTCCGGCGGCCGGAATTGTTTTGGCCGGACAAACGAGCAGCAGCAGAAAGAGAGGATTTTTTTTTTAAACTTTCAGGATTTGACAAATTTGGCCCCTCATATGTAACTTTAGTTAGTTTTAAGGTTTCCTTGTTAATTTTTCCTTTTATAATCACTAACTAAGTTAATTAATTAACTTAAAACTTTTATAAACTTTAAATTCTTATAATATTTTTTCCCGAGTGACGTTTCAACATACACGTTTGATTAAATTGCAAATAATATAATTGAGCTTGCACTTTTTATTGAATTTTGAAAACGACAACAATTACAAGAAATGTTTGAAGGATTAAAATTGTAAACTAGATGAAAGTCGAGGGTGACGGATGTCACATTCACTAGCAGCCGTCAATTCATGTTTTGTGGAGTGTGAATCTCATGAACCTCTTTTTCTTGGTTCTGAGGATTTCCTACCTCAAGTATAAAGCCTTCATCAGTAGTTGCCACAAGTGAGGACTTAGCTATGTTACTTCTGTCCTCAGATCCACCACTGGGTGGTAAATGAGTAGTAGCAGCCTCAAATGTACCTAAAGTCTCTAAGTTTGGGCTTAGAAACCCTGGTTCATCCTCATCTCTTGGGTTAGGGCTAAAGACATCCACATTCATGTCAAAGTCTGAAGGTATGTCCCCTGTTTGATGTGGTTGTTAGGGACTGACATGTTCTGATGGGATAGTCTCTTTTAGCCCAGACAGAAGTTTGGCAATTTCTATGGTTGATGGTTCTGGTTTAGTAGTTTAGGGTTGTCACACCCTCAAAATCCACTTGCGGAGTTTTACCGCGAGGCGCATGACAAACCAGGATCCAAACCAACGATCACAATAAACAAGTCTAAATGAATATAAATGCAATTTCAAAACATAGTTTAAAATCCCCGTTTACAGCGGAAGCTTATTCAAAACAATTATTCAATAATAAACCAATGTTCAACGTTTGTAAAATCATGCAACTCTAGCTAGACGCCGTGCAGACGCGTGCGCCCTAGTTCCATTGTGCTACCTTAGCGACCTGAGAAAACATGTAAAAGTTTACGTCAGCACAAAAATGCTGGTGAGTTTACAGGTTTTGTAATCCAAGTACCAAGTCCACCTGTCCATACTATAACAAATCGAAAACCAGTATACGCTAGCTAGGCGTACGTTTTGTTACTACCACGATTGGAAAACCATTACTAACTCAAATACCAGATGTTGTGCCCGAAAAGTAAACCAGTTGTTCCTGTTGTTCCTGTTTGAGACAATATGCACTCGCCCGGCCCTCCAAGCCGACGAGCGGGGTTGGTCACTCCCAATAGCGCTATTCACATTTCCCCGTTGTGCAAACCCGCACATTCATGGTTCCCCCCCGGGACTTCCAAAGATCGTGTAGTACACAATAGAAACCCATAGTATGACAGTAGTTACCAAATAATCGTTTTAACACATGTTTTCTCCCCCGAAAGTATGAAACCAGTTTAAAAGAGGGGCCGTAAACTCACCTTAAGTTGCGTTACTCCTTAACCCGAGTAAACTCAGCTGCTATGCTAGTCCCGTAAAGCGGCGACCTAACATATGACAGTTACAAGCACTTAGACTAATAACCCGCAGGTTAATTAGTCCCTAGATGTCCAGACCGTAACCAAGTTCGTTTGAAAACACCGTGACTGTTTAACTGACCCAAAGTACAAGACTCGACATCCCATTGGTGACCCGAGACCTCCCGTGTTATGTTTACGCTCTCAAACATGAAATCATGCAATCACACTTAACATACGTTAACGCACAACAAGTTATAGCACATAGTTCACGTATCACCGAATTACATCCAAACATATGTTACCAAGTTATTAGATAGGTTACGGGGTTCCTAGCATGTTACTACATGTCAAATCGGGTCTCGGAATGCTAATTTACACTTACAGCAGCAGTACACGCGATTAGGAAAAGTAAACTAGCATTTAGGACTGATTGCATATAAAAACTAGCAATCAGGGCTGATTGCATATAAAAACTAGCAATTAGGGCTGATTGCATGTAAAAACTAGCAATTAGGGCTGATTGCATGTAAAAACTAGCAATTAGGGCTGATTGCATGTAAAAACTAGCAATCAGGGCTAATCGCCCCTAAGGTCACACGAGTAGGCCCTAATCGCATGAGTTATTGGCGATTAGCACCCTACTCGCCTATAACATAGGCGATTAGCAATGCTACTCGCCTGTAACCTTGTTGTTCCGGTTTTTCGCGCGTTTAACGCTCCAAATCAGATCCAGAACGTGTGTAACCACCCAATATCATCCCAAACACTATCCTAAACATGTTTCAACTAGAACCCTTCGTTTTGCCTCGAATATCAGCCCTGCATGCAAATCACGTAATCCAAACACCATCCACATAGCATGCATTATCATACTAACGCGTAACCATAACCCTAATAACCAATTACTGAGATTTTTATCATCATAATATCAATATTAATTCTGATCTAACATAATAACATGTCAATCCATCATCATGAATCATAAAAACCCTAGCTTTCTAATCATAAACACCCAAAACACATGTATACTAGTTAGAATCCGATTAACAACACTTTTTAACGATTTCCAGAAAGCGTTTTCGTTTTAGAACAGGTCTGGACCATTAGGGATTGATTAAAAACGTTTATAAAGATTCATGGATGGAAACCAAACCTTAGAATTGTGAAAGAATGAAGGATTAAGCTTGAAACCTTGTGTTTTGATCAAAAATCGCGTTCCAGAGGTTGTGTGTGTGTTGGGGCAGGTTATGGGACGACTAGGGTTTGTATAATGAAGTTTATGAGGTCAAGTATGGTATTTATAGTCGTTTTTAGTCGTCCAGCACGTAACACGCGATTATGCAGCTTTACACGCGATCAGGAAGCCTAATCGCATGTAAGTTCATGCGATTGGGGCCTAATCGCATGAACAGTCATGCGATCAGTCCCCTACTCGCCCCATATGATGCCTACTCGCCTCCCTTATGGGCGATTAGGCTTCCCTAATCGCCTATAGGGGCTGGTTTCGTGCGTTTTGTGCGTTAAACCCCGTTTTAACATATGTTAACACATATTCACATACCGACAAGTCACATAATGATTGTAAATACATAACACATGTAAATACACATATTCACCCTCGTTCACAAATTCCCGGGACTCGAGACTCGTATGTTCCGTATGTCCTGACGATCCTACAAATCGTCACCGTTTGTACACTTGGTTAAGGACCGACATCTAATGAACCTCTAGACCAACATCCAATGATCCTCTAGACTAAACCGATAGTTCCCGAACCATAACCCGACTTTAACTAACCCAGTTAAGTACAATATACGCGTGACTCGCTAAGGTAGACTTTCATCTAGACAACGTTGTTAACCAGAATTTGCCGGGTGTCACATCATCCCCACGTTAAAAGAATTTTCGTCCCGAAAATTGCACAAGTACCAAAAGAACAAAAGAAATAACGAAGGAAATAAACAAAAGATAGAAACCAAAAGAGAGATTTACCCGAGTTGTCACATCATCCCCACGTTAAAAGGAATCTCGCCCCGAGATTCATTCAGCTGTCGGAGAGACATATCTCGACTCGAACGCTTCCTTAGGAAAGAGATGAGGATATTTAGACTTCATCTGATCCTCCCGTTCCCAAGTGTATTCTGGTCCCCGGTTTGAGTTCCACCGAACCTTCACAATGCGAATCTTGCTGTGACGTAGGCTACGAATCTTGTAATCAAGGATCTCCACAGGTTCTTCAACAATCCGAAGACGATCATCAACCTTGATCTCTTCTAGTGGAACGATGAGAGACTCGTCAGCCAGACACTTCTTCAAGTTTGACACATGGAAGACGTTATGTACGTTACCGAGCTCCGTCGGTAAATCAAGACGATATGCCACCGGCCCAATCCGTTCCAGGATCGTAAATGGGCCGACATACCGCGGATTGAGTTTGCCACGCTTCCCAAAGCGTATGACGCCCTTCCACGGTGAGACCTTTAGAAGTACTTTGTCATTAACTTGGAATTCCAATGGTTTGCGACGCTGATCGGCATAACTCTTTTGCCGGTCCCGTGCCGCTGCCAACCGGTTACGAATTTGTACGATCTTTTCCGAAGTTTCGTACACTAGTTCAGGCCCAGTGAGTTGACTCTCACCCACTTCAGCCCAGCAAAGAGGAGAACGGCATTTCCGTCCGTACAGTGCCTCGAACGGAGCTGCCTTGATGCTCGTGTGATAACTGTTGTTGTACGAGAATTCTACTAACGGTAGATGAGCTTCCCAACCCTTGCCAAAATCGATCACACATGCCCGCAGCATGTCTTCTAAAGTTTGAATTGTGCGCTCACTCTGACCGTCAGTCTGTGGATGATAAGCCGTACTCATGTCTAGTTGGGTACCCAAAGCCTTGTGCAAAGACTTCCAGAAGTGAGAAGTAAAATGGGAGTCACGATCCGAGATAATAGAAACTGGTACCCCGTGCTTAGAAACAACTTCCTTCAAATAAAGACGAGCCAAACGATCCATGGTGTCGGTCTCCTTAATAGCAAGAAAATGAGCTGATTTCGTCAACCGATCGACAATCACCCATATCTTGTCATTCCCGCTTGGTGATTTAGGAAGTTGTGTGACAAAATCCATAGTAATCCGTTCCCATTTCCATTCCGGAATTTCAGGTTGTTGCAAGAGACCCGACGGTTTCTGGTATTCCACCTTGACCTTAGCACAGGTCAAGCATTTGCTCACGTATGAGGCTATGTCCGACCTCAAGTTTGGCCACCAGTAAAGCACCTTCAGATCTTGGTACATCTTATCCGAACCAGGATGAATAGAATACCGGGACTTATGAGCCTCATCTAGGACAAGCTCCCGTAGTCCCCCGAATAAAGGAACCCATATGCGTTCTGCGAAATAGTGCAGGCCATCAGGCCTTCGCTCGAGGTGCTTGTCGGCACCGTGCATAGTCTCAGCTTTAAGGTTTTCCTCCTTCAAAGCTTCTAACTGGGCAGGACGGAGTTGATCAGGTAGTGATGAATGAATAGTGAGCTGCAATGCCCGAACGCGACGAGGTTTAGTTGATTCCTTCCTGCTCAAGGCGTCTGCTACAACATTCGCCTTGCCAGGATGGTACTTAATGGCACAATCATAGTCGTTCAGAAGTTCAATCCAACGACGCTGCCGTATGTTCAAGTGTTGTTGGTCGAAAATATGTTGGAGACTCTTGTGATCGGTGTAGATGGTGCATTTGGTACCGTACAAGTAATGTCTCCAAATTTTCAACGCGAATACCACGGCACCCAACTCCAAGTCATGGGTGGTGTAGTTCTTCTCGTGCACCTTGAGTTGACGAGAAGCATACGCAATTACTTTCTCGCGTTGCATCAACACGCAACCGAGACCATGAATAGAAGCATCACAGTAAACAACGAAATCATCAGGGCCTTCAGGTAAAGACAAAATAGGAGCAGAACACAGTTTGGACTTCAGTTCTTCAAACGCTGACTCTTGTGATTCACCCCAGTCGAATTTCCTATCCTTCTGAGTGAGAGTGGTCAGGGGTTGAGCGATCTTCGAGAACCCCTGAATGAAACGACGATAGTAGCCTGCAAGGCCTAGGAATTGCCGCACCTCAGTTGGCGTCTTTGGTGCTCCCCAGTCCTTGATCGCTTCGATCTTAGCTGGATCGACATGAATTCCTAGTTCATTAACCACATGTCCTAGGAACTGAACTTCGCGTAACCAAAAGTCACACTTTGAGAACTTGGCGTAAAGTTGTTCCCGTCGCAAGAGTTCCAAAACTAACCGCAGATGTTCCTCGTGTTCGGTCTCGTTCTTGGAGTAGATCAGAATGTCATCAATAAACACAATGACGAATTTGTCAAGATATGGTTTGCAAACGCGGTTCATCAAGTCCATGAAAACCGCCGGTGCGTTCGTAAGACCGAAAGGCATGACCAAGAATTTGAAATGGCCATAACGTGTACGAAAGGCAGTCTTGGCAACGTCAGCCTCCCTGACGCGCAGCTGGTGATAACCGGACCTCAAGTCGATCTTGGAATAATAACTAGAACCCTGAAGCTGGTCGAATAGATCATCAATACGTGGAAGAGGATAACGGTTCTTAACGGTCAATTTGTTCAGTTCTCTGTAGTCCACACACAATCGGAAACTTCCATCCTTCTTCCTAACAAATAGAATCGGGGCTCCCCAAGGGGAAGAACTTGGTCTGATGAAACCCTTGTCCAAGAGTTCCTGTAACTGACTAGACAATTCCTGCATCTCGGGAGGTGCAAGACGATAGGGGGCCCGAGCAATAGGAGCAGCCCCTGGTACAAGATCAATACCGAACTCGACTTGACGATGAGGAGGAAAACCAGATAAATCATCGGGAAAAACATCAGGAAACTCGCGTACAACCGGAATATCGTTGATCTTCTTCTCATCACTAGAGGAAACAGATAAAAGCGCCAAAACGGCTGGATAACCCTTTCGAAGACACTTAAGGGCTTTCATGCTAGAGATGATGTTTAGCGGAACACCACCCTTGATACCGTACACAGAAAGGAATTCTCCATCAGGGAGAGGAATCCGAATAACCTTATCGTAACAGACAATCTCCGCGCGATACAAAGATAACCAATCCATTCCTACCACAACGTCAAAACTACCCAATGGTACCGGCATAAGGTCGATGGGGAACGATAAACCCGACAACTCTAATTGACACTCCCGAAGGATACTAGTAGCTTCAATCATTTTCCCGTCAGCCAACTCAATAATATACTTGGCCTCTAATGGTACGGGTACTACATCTAGCAGTCGACTAACATCCATGGATACAAAACTCTTGTCGGCACCAGAATCAAATAACACACTAACAGAACGATTATTGAGAAGGAACGTACCGGTGACTGTGTCAGGGTCCTGCCTAGCCTCAGCGGCTCCAATGACGAAGGCACGTGCATTTCTGCCGCCGCCCTCGTTGTTCCCATTACCGTTGTTTCCACCCTGCTTCAGTTTTGGGCAATCCTTCTTGTAATGCCCAGTGTCACCACAGTTGTAGCATCCTTGTCTTCCTGTAGTCCCTTGAGTAGTCGGAGCTGAGTTATTAGTCGGGGCCTGGGTCGATGGAAGTGTAACCTGACAATCTTTAGCATAATGCCCTGTTCGCTGGCAGCGGTGACAACGGTTACTGTCGCAGTTCCCTTGATGATGACGTCCACACTTGTTACATTTGGGCAGTTTCCCCGCATAACCACCCTGCTTGTTACCCGAAGAAGAAGAACCCCCATTATCAAACCTCTTACCCTGCTGTGTTGGCCCAGATCCTTTCCCGTCATTTTCCCACTTGCGCTTGTTGTTCTCTGGGGCCTTAACAGTCGAACCCTTCGCAGGCAAAATACCCTCATTTACCTTTAAGTTGGTCATCCTATGAGCCGATCGAACCACCTCTGCGTATGTAGGATGATTTCCCGCAGCCACTAATCCTGCAATTTCCGGTACTAACCCCGAGACATAGTGTTCAATCCTACGGTATTCTGGCACATGCAGATCGGGACACAACACTGCCAACTCGTTACGCCTCACAGTATACTTCTCAATTTCAGACCCAGACATCTTGAGGTTCCACACCTCGTGCTCTAGCTTCTGCACCTCTTCCCTCGGACAATACTCACGCTTCAGCAACTGCACAAAATTCTCCCATGGCATAGCATATGCCTCCCCAATACCCATATTCTGGGTGATGCCATTCCACCAAGTCAATGCCACATCCTGGAATAACGCGGCAGCATACTTAACCCGATCTTCTGGGAGACAATTACACATCAGAAATACTGACTCCACTTTCTCCAGCCACCTAAGCAAGCTCACCGCACCCTCGGTGCCAGAGAATTCCTGGGGCTTACAGTCCCGGAACATCTTGTAGGTACACATGGGTGGGGGTGGGTTAACAGGACCACCTGGAATGAAACGTATGAGAAACCACAAAGAATGTAAACAAGGTTCACCAATGAGGCAAAGAAAATGGATAAATCAACTTACCACCACCGTTGTGCCCTAACTGAAAGGCAGCTTGGAGCAAGTTGTTCAGATCAGCCTGCGATAGATTAATACCTCCACGACCACCAGCACCACCGCGACCACCACCACGTCCACCATTGCGACCACCTCCCCGTCCTCCTCGTACTCCAGACATGATTCTGGCAGAAAGAACGAGAAAATTTAGTTTCGCAGATGAAGATAACCACTAATGTTCACAAGATCAAAGCTAGATCCAATCCAGGACTATCCCTTCAAACCCAGAGCTCACTAGGGCTTCCATGCATTTCGGTTTATGATTTTGTGTGCACCCAAAATGATAACCCGCTCTACATGGTCCTCCAAGTGTTCTCCTAGTTCAAAGTTCAAATCACCGAACATAGACTCTTAGCTATACACCGCAATACTACGGTAGTTCATGGCAAGTGTTTCTATTGGAGTACGAAAGGGAGATGTCCGAGTCTTGGACAAATCTCAAGAGTACACGATTTACTCCAATATACTACACCGCCTAGAAAGTACGTAACCCGACCTAAGATAGAACGGATGATGTAACGTAGAAAGACCAACGATTTAGAGACACCCCGACAAGACCATACGTAAACCACCATAATGTTTAGTACCATGTGATCGTCTAGTGTGTGCGACTCGGCTATAGACTAGACTCTACATGCAGTCCTAGTTCACTATAACCATTGGCTCTGATACCAATCTGTCACACCCTCAAAATCCACTTGCGGAGTTTTACCGCGAGGCGCATGACAAACCAGGATCCAAACCAACGATCACAATAAACAAGTCTAAATGAATATAAATGCAATTTCAAAACATAGTTTAAAATCCCCGTTTACAGCGGAAGCTTATTCAAAACAATTATTCAATAATAAACCAATGTTCAACGTTTGTAAAATCATGCAACTCTAGCTAGACGCCGTGCAGACGCGTGCGCCCTAGTTCCATTGTGCTACCTTAGCGACCTGAGAAAACATGTAAAAGTTTACGTCAGCACAAAAATGCTGGTGAGTTTACAGGTTTTGTAATCCAAGTACCAAGTCCACCTGTCCATACTATAACAAATCGAAAACCAGTATACGCTAGCTAGGCGTACGTTTTGTTACTACCACGATTGGAAAACCATTACTAACTCGAATACCAGATGTTGTGCCCGAAAAGTAAACAAGTTGTTCCTGTTGTTCCTGTTTGAGACAATATGCACTCGCCCGGCCCTCCAAGCCGACGAGTGGGGTTGGTCACCCCCAATAGCGCTATTCACATTTCCCCGTTGTGCAAACCCGCACATTCATGGTTCCCCCCCGGGACTTCCAAAGATCGTGTAGTACACAATAGAAACCCATAGTATGACAGTAGTTACCAAATAATCGTTTTAACACATGTTTTCTCCCCCGAAAGTATGAAACCAGTTTAAAAGAGGGGCCGTAAACTCACCTTAAGTTGCGTTACTCCTTAACCCGAGTAAACTCAGCTGCTATGCTAGTCCCGTAAAGCGGCGACCTAACATATGACAGTTACAAGCACTTAGACTAATAACCCGCAGGTTAATTAGTCCCTAGATGTCCAGACCGTAACCAAGTTCGTTTGAAAACACCGTGACTGTTTAACTGACCCAAAGTACAAGACTCGACATCCCATTGGTGACCCGAGACCTCCCGTGTTATGTTTACGCTCTCAAACATGAAATCATGCAATCACACTTAACATACGTTAACGCACAACAAGTTATAGCACATAGTTCACGTATCACCGAATTACATCCAAACATATGTTACCAAGTTATTAGATAGGTTACGGGGTTCCTAGCATGTTACTACATGTCAAATCGGGTCTCGGAATGCTAATTTACACTTACAGCAGCAGTACACGCGATTAGGAAAAGTAAACTAGCATTTAGGACTGATTGCATATAAAAACTAGCAATCAGGGCTGATTGCATATAAAAACTAGCAATCAGGGCTGATTGCATATAAAAACTAGCAATCAGGGCTGATTGCATGTAAAAACTAGCAATTAGGGCTGATTGCATGTAAAAACTAGCAATTAGGGCTTATTGCATGTAAAAACTAGCAATCAGGGCTAATCGCCCCTAAGGTCACACGAGTAGGCCCTAATCGCATGAGTTATTGGCGATTAGCACCCTACTCGCCTATAACATAGGCGATTAGCAATGCTACTCGCCTGTAACCTTGCTGTTCCGGTTTTTCGCGCGTTTAACGCTCCAAATCAGATCCAGAACGTGTGTAACCACCCAATATCATCCCAAACACTATCCTAAACATGTTTCAACTAGAACCCTTCGTTTTGCCTCGAATATCAGCCCTGCATGCAAATCACGTAATCCAAACACCATCCACATAGCATGCATTATCATACTAACGCGTAACCATAACCCTAATAACCAATTACTGAGATTTTTATCATCATAATATCAATATTAATTCTGATCTAACATAATAACATGTCAATCCATCATCATGAATCATAAAAACCCTAGCTTTCTAATCATAAACACCCAAAACACATGTATACTAGTTAGAATCCGATTAACAACACTTTTTAACGATTTCCAGAAAGCTTTTTCGTTTTAGAACAGGTCTGGACCATTAGGGATTGATTAAAAACGTTTATAAAGATTCATGGATGGAAACCAAACCTTAGAATTGTGAAAGAATGAAGGATTAAGCTTGAAACCTTGTGTTTTGATCAAAAATCGCGTTCCAGAGGTTGTGTGTGTGTTGGGGCAGGTTATGGGACGACTAGGGTTTGTATAATGAAGTTTATGAGGTCAAGTATGGTATTTATAGTCGTTTTTAGTCGTCCAGCACGTAACACGCGATTATGCAGCTTTACACGCGATCAGGAAGCCTAATCGCATGTAAGTTCATGCGATTGGGGCCTAATCGCATGAACAGTCATGCGATCAGTCCCCTACTCGCCCCATATGATGCCTACTCGCCTCCCTTATGGGCGATTAGGCTTCCCTAATCGCCTATAGGGGCTGGTTTCGTGCGTTAAACCCCGTTTTAACATATGTTAACACATATTCACATACCGACAAGTCACATAATGATTGTAAACACATAACACATGTAAATACACATATTCACCCTCGTTCACAAATTCCCGGGACTCGAGACTCGTATGTTCCGTATGTCCTGACGATCCTACAAATCGTCACCGTTTGTACACTTGGTTAAGGACCGACATCTAATGAACCTCTAGACCAACATCCAATGATCCTCTAGACTAAACCGATAGTTCCCGAACCATAACCCGACTTTAACTAACCCAGTTAAGTACAATATACGCGTGACTCGCTAAGGTAGACTTTCATCTAGACAACGTTGTTAACCAGAATTTGCCGGGTGTCACATCATCCCCACGTTAAAAGAATTTTCGTCCCGAAAATTGCACAAGTACCAAAAGAACAAAAGAAATAACGAAGGAAATAAACAAAAGATAGAAACCAAAAGAGAGATTTACCCGAGTTGTCACATCATCCCCACGTTAAAAGGAATCTCGCCCCGAGATTCATTCAGCTGTCGGAGAGACATATCTCGACTCGAACGCTTCCTTAGGAAAGAGATGAGGATATTTAGACTTCATCTGATCCTCCCGTTCCCAAGTGTATTCTGGTCCCCGGTTCGAGTTCCACCGAACCTTCACAATGCGAATCTTGTTGTGACGTAGGCTACGAATCTTGTAATCAAGGATCTCCACAGGTTCTTCCACAATCCGAAGACGATCATCAACCTTGATCTCTTCTAGTGGAACGATGAGAGACTCGTCAGCCAGACACTTCTTCAAGTTTGACACATGGAAGACAGTTGTTTTTCCCACAAGCACCTCATCTCCAAGTTCTTTAATTATGCAATGCATTATGAACATTGGATACAACAAAAACTTCTTTTTAGAATTTAGGTGATGTAACACCAACTCATTAAAGAAAAGTGTTGATGCCCTGAATTTTGTTTCATTCACAATGGAATGAGAAATTGGTTGAAAAGTAGAGGGCATCTGATCATAAGATCCAGTTTTTGGACTCAAGCACATGATGACGTAATGAAACAAAAGTTTATATTTTGGTTCAAAATATTTCTTAAAAATTGTTGCATGTGAGAGAGTACCTTGGTAACCACACCCAGTCATGGTCAAATGAATTTCAGAGTTGGGAAAATTATCTGGTGCATCCACATCATCCAGACCCAGTCTAATTCCCAGAGTAGCCGGTGTGATTGCCATTACTTTCCCTTTTATAGTTTATTTGAGGGAAATAACTTGATCATTCACTGTCACCGTCTCGCAATTTGCCCAGAACTCATTAAGAGTTTCAGTATGGATGGGAGGATCAATGGTGAGGGAAGTGAAGTATTGGGATTTGAAGACTAAATCAATGATTTCTTCGTATTGGGACCAGGCTTCATGTTTCTCAAAGTAGCCTCTTTGATTGTGTCCCTGTTTCAGTATAAGAGCCATGTGGTTTGTGTGTGTGTGGATCGAACAGTGTTTTTGTTTGCAGGTTAGGTTTAGAGAGTATTTTTGAGAGAGAAGGAGGAAATTTTGCTTTTTGAAAGGATAAGTGATGGAAAAGGTGTTTATCAGAAGTTTATAACCGCCCTAGGTCAAACTTCTGAAGTGGGAAATGTCTGATTTACCCTTAATGACAAAACTGCTGATGAAGAACAACTATCATCAGTAGTTCCCATTTTCTCTTCAGTAGTTTGTTAACAACTGATGAGAATGTTTATAAACACTTTATTCATAACTTCTAAAGTTTATTTTATCAGAAGTTAATCATTTTTAAGAAAATATCCACATACTGATGATTTGTACATCAGTAGTTTCTCTCTTTTTGTTTTTCAGAAGTTTTGTGACAGACAAATGTAAGTGAAAATAAAAATATGTGCAGAAAAATAAAGAAACACTTACAAATTTAGCATCCCAAGCATGGATACTAACTTCTGAAATGTTGATGTGTCAAGGGGTTTTGTGAATATGTCAGCTATTTAATTAGTTGTTGTCACATGCTTCACTTCAATCTTGCCTTTTTCATAGCAGTTCCTTATGAAATGATACCTGATCTCAATATGTTTAGTTTTTGAGAATTGAACAGGATTTTGAATGATGCTAATGACAGATTTACTGTCTACAAGCAATGGTGTTTTGGTCTCTTTGATTCCATAATCAAGAAGTTGATATTGGAGCCATTGTATCTGTGATGTACAACTTGCAGCTGCAATGTATTCAGCTTCAGCAGTTGAAGTTGCAACAGATGTTTGCTTCTTTGATTGCCAGGACACTAGACAGTTTCCCAAGAATTTACAACCACCAGATGTTGATTTTCTTGACATTTTGCACCCTGCATAGTCACTATCTGAAAAAGCTGTTAACTTGCTATTGCTAGAAGCAGGATACCAAATTCCAAGTGTAGGAGTTCCTTTCAGATATCTAAAGATTCTTTTGACTGCAATGAGGTGTGATTCCCTAGGAGCTGATTGATATCTAGCACAGACACATGTTGAAAACATAATATCTGGTCTAGAAGCAGTTAGATATAAAAGGGAACCTATCATACATCTATACATGGTTTGATCAACCTGTTTTCCTTGATCATCTGGTTCAACTTGTGTGGTTGTTGTCATGGGAGTGGAACATGATTTGCAGTCTTGTAAAGAAAATTTGTTCAATAATTCTTTAACATATTTAGATTGATGTATAAAAGTTTCATTTGTTTGTTGTTTAATCTGCAGTCCTAAGAAGTACGGCAGCTCTCCCATTGTACTCATCTCAAATTTTGATTGCATGAGTTTCTTAAATTCATCACACAGTTTTGTGTTTGTTGAACCAAATATGATATCATCAACATAAATTTGAACACGTAAGACATGATTTCCAACATGTTTTATGAAAAGAGTTTTGTCAATGGAGCCTTTTGTAAAGTTATTTTTGAGCAAAAAGTTTGAAAGTGTTTCATACCAGGCTCTAGGAGCCTGGTTTAGCCCATAAAGAGCTTTTTCAAGTTTGTACACCCACTCAGGATGAGAAGGATCCTCAAACCCAGGTGGCTGACAGACATACACTTCCACTTTAATCTTTCCATACAAAAATGCACTCTTAACATCCATTTGAAAAACTTTAATTTTGTTGGAAATAACATAAGCCAGAAATAACCCGATGGCTTCAAGTCTTGCAACTGGAGCAAAGGTTTCATCATAGTCAATTCCCTCTTCTTGAGAATAACCTTGTACCACTAGTCTTGCCTTGTTCTTGATAATCATACCAGCTTCATCTTGATTATTCCTAAAAACCCATCTTGTGCCAATTGGTAGCTTGTTTGGTGGTAAGGGACAGATTTCCCAGACCTGTTGCTTCCTAAATTGGAGCAACTCATCTTGCATAGCCTACACCCAATTGTTGTCTTTGAGGGCTTCTTGGTATTTCTTAGGTTCCAACCGAGAAATGAATGCTGAGAAGAAGCAAAAGTTGGAAAGGTGGTTTCTTGTGAGAACACCTAATGCAATATCACCCATGATTTGATCCAATGGATGATCCTTGTGTTCAATCAGTTGTTGTAAACCACTGACATGTGTAGGTGGCTCCTATACTTCTTTAAACAAACCACTGAGGTTTATAATGTCTGGTTCAGCTGTTTGAACATATTCAGTAGTTTTGGGAGCTGAAACAGATGTTTGAGTTTGTACATCAGCAGTTGTTGAATCAGAAGTTTGTGAAACTTCTGATGGTTTGAAAGTTGACTTAATGACTGTATTAGGAGTCCATGGTGCTGGATCCTCATCATCAAACCTATGATCACCATAATAAGTAGGTTTAGATGAAGTGACAGTCTTTTCAGGTCCGAAATGGAAGTTGTCAAGGTCAAAGAGTTCAGCAGGATGTGCTGGAATGAGAGTGTGTTTTGACTCATTGAACTTGACATTCAGTGTTTCTTCTACTATCTTGGTTCTTGAGTTAAAAACCTTGTAGGCTTTTCTAGTGGAAGAGTAACCAAGAAAATAACCTGAGTCAACTTTAGAAGCAAACTTTGAAATAGAGTCTTTAATGTTAAGAATGAAACATTGACATCTAAAAGCCCTGAAAAAGGAGATAAGGGGCTTAATGCCATGAAGAACTTCATATGCAGTTTTAGAGTGTCTCTTGTTAACAAGGACTCTATTCTGAACATAACATGTAGTGTTGACTACTTCAACCCAGAAATACAATGGTAGGCCTGAATCAGCTAACATGGTTCTTGCTGCTTCAATTAATGTCCCGTTCTTTCTTTCTACCACACCATTTTGTTCAGGAGTTCTGGGAACACTGAATTGTCTAATAATCCTTTTAGACAAACAGAATTCATCCAGAGTTTTGTTCCTGAACTCTGTCCCATTGTCACTTCTAATGGCTTTGACAGAAAGAGAATATTGTTTCTCTACTTGTAGAATGAAGAACTTGATGATTTCAGCTGCCTCATCCTTGGAAAATAAGAAGAATACCCATGTGAATCTTGAATAGTCATCAATGATGACTAAGCAGTACTTCTTCTTACCAAGGCTCATGATTTTGACTGGGCAAATAAGTCCATATGGAGTAGTTGAAGACATGCAGTTGTTTTAGATTCTTCAATAGACTTATAGGATGACTTATGTTGTTTTCCCTTTAAACAGGATACATAGTGTTCTTGACACTGGTATACTTTCAAGGGTAGACCTCTGACCAAGCCTATTTTTGTGACTTTATTTATGGTTTTAAAGTTCACATGGCCAAATCTCATGTGCCAGAGATCAGTCTTTGAAGTTGATGCCCTTGAGAAGAAACAGGCAGTGTTGTTCAGTACTTTGTCATTTTCAATGTCCACTACATAGACATTGCCACATCTTTTGGCTATCAACAAAGTATGATCTTCAATGATATTCTCTATCAACTTCTGGCCTTCTGGTGATATGATCTTTCATGCTGTCTTTGTGAAAAAGGAAGAATATCCTATATCACACATTTGTGACACACTCATCAAGTTGTACTCACGGTTTTCAACCAGATTAACCTTGTCAAACTGTATTTTGCCAGAAGAGACATTGCCATGTCCTAACACATATCCATTGGCATTGTTCCCAAAGGATACAGATCCTTCTCTTTGACTGATAAAATTGTTTATCAGGTATCTGCATCCTGTCATGTGCATTGAGCCTCCACTGTCAACAAACCAAATGTTATTTATGCCTTTGGAGACCCTCTACACAAAGTAGCAAATTAGTTAGATTTCGGAACCCAAGCCAATTTGGGTTTGGGTTTGCTCTTGAGAACATTAACAGTTTGTTCTTCACCAGGTTGAGGAATCCATGTCTTTTTGGCAATGGATTTTTCATTAAGAGCAATGGTGGTATCCTTTTGAGGACCACCATCAACCTTGGTCATCAGTAGTTGTACCATATTCATGAGATCTTTAATCTCAGCAGTTTGTGAAACTGCTGATGATTTAGGTCTAACTATTGAAAGAGAATTTTGAGAAAAAGATTGTGGTTGAGATTTTATCTTTTTCTGAGAAAAGGTGTTGCCTGGTTGTTGTTTCTTGGGAAAGAAAGTTTCTTCAAAATCATTTTTGAGTTGTTTTCCCACAACCAGTTGTGAGATTTTCTTGTTGTACTGAATTCATTTTCTATATCTACAAAATTCTGTTTTGTGGTTAAAAAAACCACAGATTTCACATTCTTTTTGTAACACCCCAACCGATGGCGGAAACATCGAGGTGTCATGTATGAATGATTGTTCAATAGCTCATGGTACTAAATGAAAGTTGAATATTATTAAACAATTTATAATTCATCTTACAAGTAAAGATTACAAAATTTGATTAATATAAACTAAGTCCAAAAGCTTCTATGAGATCCAAGACTTGTACAACTTCCAATAGCAAATAAACCTGAAACATGTTGAGTTGGAAAGATGGGGGGTCAACTATCTATAGTTGGTGAGAATACATAGGTTTTGCATATAGTTGAAAACAATATGTTGTATAACAATCATAGTTGAAGTATAATAATGAGTAATGATAGAATATGAGTCCGACATGTAACAATGCGTCTTTTGTACAATCAAACCTTGTGTCGACTGAGACCTAACTCGCAAGTTAGTAAAAGTGTAACCGTTATCGATCATCCCTGAGTTTATGCGGGAGGATGGGTTTGTCAGACCTATAGCGCTATAATCTAAACAGGCGGCTTGATTAATGTTAATGATTGTACTGTGTCTTTTTGTTACAGTCAAATGATAGAATGAGTAAATGATAGTGTAATTGAATCACAAGTTTCAACAATGTAAAAATTAGTAAATGATAGTGTATAAAATGTTTAAACATGTTTCACCCCAAAATGTAAAACAGAAAAGGGGCTATGTAAACTCACCTTAATGATAGTGTTGAATCCCTTGATATAGAATAAATATGGCACAACGATTCCAAGTATTACCCTAAGTTCAAAGCAATAAAATAAGTCTAAGTTTTCTAGTCTACCAGTAGTTCTAGGGTTCCTAATTTGGGGATTGATAATTAATTAATCATTGATTTTGATAAATTGTTAATAAATAAATAAACAAAGAGATTTAGGAAAATAAATAACATAAAAGAACTTTTTCTAAAATCTTGATTAAGATGGTTGTATTATAAGACTTTAAGCATGAAAATATTTTTTATAAAATTATTTTCTCAAAAATTGAATATTTAGTATATTTATTCCTATTTGTCAAAATATAGACTTAATATTTAAAAATAATAAAATTTATAAATTTCAAATCAAAAATTTATATTTCTGATCTAAATGATTAATAATAATTTATGTGAAATTTTGATGCAAAAATAATGAAAAATGAATTTATTATGATTTATTTATGATTAAAATAACAAAAATTGATTAAAATTATTAAATAGATGATTTTTCTGAAATAAAATTTATTTCAGAAATGTTTATTGATTTATAAACTTAGAATAATTTTTGTGAAATTTTATAAAGTCGTTTTGATATTTTTATAGAATATTAAAATTATTAAGGAATAAACTTGTAATATTTATAATATATAATAAATAAATGATTTTTGAAAAACTAAAAATTGTATGATAAACTTTATTATCAGAATATCATAAGATAATTTTTATAGAATTTATAAAGTAGATTTAGTATTTTAAACCATTTTTAAAGTTAATAACAAAAATATAAAAGAAAAGAGGTTTTAAAAAAAATAGTTGCTGTTGGTGGGGATCGAACCCGGGTCTGGGCCGGTCCAAGCTTTATCACAAGTGTGGCTCACCAACTGAGCCACACCCTGAGAACGAATGAATCTGGTTTCCGAAACTTATATGGTGCATTTGGTGATTAACTTATATATTACAAAAAAAAAAAAAAGAAACAAAAAGCTGGTGCCCAGGTTCAAACCCAAGACCACGCAACTGGAGAATAATCAACACTACCATCTGATCTAGACCAGATTTTGTGAGTTATTTGATTTTGAAACGTATTTATCTTATACTTGCTGTGAGTTATCTTCCCTAATAAACCCTAGAACAAACTTCGATCCAATAGACACAACAAACAGACTCGATGACAGTTAAAAGTTTAGGGATTTTCTTCCCTATCAAAAATCGACTCAAAAGCATCAAGAATTCAAGTTTATAGTGTACCCAAAGGTAGACGCAATCCGAGCACAAGACGCGAGCAGGAAAGCTTCAAAATCAAGAGGTTTCGGTGATTGAAGGGTGGATATGATAGAGGGCTTCTCTTAATCGGCCCTTTATGAGGGTGTGCGCGAGTTTAATCGAAATAATATATCCTATATATACGAATTCGAATATAGGTTTATTGAAAGTTAATTAAATCGATAATAAATCAAATTAGTGGTAATTAACTTGTCTAATTGCTTCGATTACGGACTGATTATGGCCGGGAATGTTGTGAATCAGTCAAATGGTTTCCAAATCCATCAAAGCGCGTGAATTTGAAGGTTTATAGATGGGTTTCAAGGTTTGCACTCTATTTAAATTTTATTTGTTTCCATATAAGTAAACAACATCAGACTTGGTGTAGTGGTTTGTGATTTGTGTGTTAGTGTTTGAAACCCTTGGATGCTGGTTCGAATCCGGACCTAAGCAGATTTTTTTTTACCACTGAATATTTGCACCATATTTGATAGCAATTCATCTAATTTTAATTATAGTTTATATGTTTCGACAATAAAATTAATAATGTGACATAGGAAATGCAATAGACGTTAAAATGAACGAATGATTGGGAAAGTTTATAAAAATCAACGATTACAATTAGAGAAATAATACGAAGTGTCACACTTTTGCCTTTTCTTTTTCATTTAAAGGCAAATTTCTGACTGTCTTGATTTGATTTAGGTCATTAGTAGTTTTCAGGTTCTCAACTCCTGATGTAGATGAAACTGTTGATGGCTTAAAGTCAGATTTTATCAGTACTTCTGAAGAACTTTCTTTTTCAATTTTTAGAAAGTTTTCATGAAAAGATGTGCATTCTTTCTCTTCAGAAGTTTCATTTTGAACAATTTTTCTCCCATCTCCAGTAGTTTTGGGAGAAAAATCAGTTGGTGTTTCAGTGTGATTGTACCCTATGCCAAACCTAACATTTGATGCACTTTGTTTGTTAAGCAGCAGTTGGTACCCTTTACATGACTCAACCCATTTTTCACATTCAACCTTGGTGTTAGCAAGCTCTTTTCTGACATTTCCTAGGTCTTCTATCATGATTTTAAGTTATGCTTGGGTTTCAATAGCATTGTTAGTTAATTTAGAATTTTCTTTTGATTTTGCAGCAAGTTTTCTTTCTAAATCACATTTCATTTGAGTAAATTTTCTTTCAGAGTCATTGGATTTGCCTTGTAAATGCACATTAGTCTCTCTTATGAGAGCAAAAGATTCTTTACATGAGTTTGAACAAAGTTTTGTTAAAGATTCTTTTGATACCTAAGACAGGGAAGATTTTGAGGTGCAGCCCTCAAATGCCATTAAGGCAAAGTTCTTTCTGCCATTATCAGGTTCTCCCTAGTTGATGTCAAACATTTTGTTGTCTGCATCAGGATTACACTCTGTTGTGTCAAAAGGAAGACTGCTCCAGTCAACATACCCTAAAGTGAAAAGACTTTGTTGTGAGGGTTGCTGAGTTTGTGGAGGTTGTTGAGCAGATGGAATGGAAGGGATTGATTGTTGGCTCTGCATTTGTTGAGCAGGCATCTGTACATATTGTATTTGTGGCACATATTGGATTTATGGAGCTTGTGCCTGTACAAAATGTGCACTTCCCTGTGTTCCATTATTCCTATTATAACTAGGGTTAAACTGGTTTCCAGACTGTGATTAGTTATAGTTAGAGCTTCTACACTCTCTAGCAAAGTGTCCCAACTTCTGACATTTGTGACATCTAAGTTTAGATTTGTCAAAACCAATTTTTGTTGAACAGTCCTGGAAATTTCCTTCCTGACCTTTTATAAAATTTGTTAGTTTTTATACTTAACATGGCCAGTTGGTGTAAAATGTCCATTTCTTCTAAGTCATCACTACTAAAAATTTTCAAATCATCCATGATAAAACACATGTTATCAGCAGTTATGTCAATGTGGTCAAAAGATCCAAAATTATTTGAACAAGTAGGTGAGTCTTGTCCTAAAAGTGTTGTACTACCAGGTACATAGTCATCAGCTGTTTTACCCGAACTTTGCAGCTTTTTCTTTTGATCAATTTCTCTTTCAAAAGTTAGCAATCTCCCATGTAATTTTGTAAGAGTGAGGGAGTTAAAGTCTGGTGAAGATCTGAGAACTATAAAGTAAGTTTCCCATTTTTCTGGTAAAGACCTTAAAAATCTATGAAGCTTAGATACATTTGTGTAGGTCTGACCATTTATTTCAACTCAGATATTAATAAGGAAAATCTTTCAAATTGTTGTGTCAAAGTTTCCCCATTAATGTGAGTAAATGTTTCATATAGTTGAGCCAAGATTTCTCTGGTGTTGGCAATCACCTCTTCAGTTCCTCCAAACTGCTCTTTTAGGCAGTCCCAAAGCTCTTTGGCACTTTTCACAATGTAAAAGTCTAGAGTAGATTTCATTTGGGAGTGCCATTGACAACATAGAGAAAGCCTTGGCATCAAGCTCAAGTTTTAGGAAATCTTCATCTGTGTAGTCTTTTGGGTCCTTTGGTATTTCAACTTTAGTTTCTAGATTTATGTTTACTGGTTTGTGAGGACCATATATCACAGATTTTCAACAACCAGTGTTGCTCCGAGACAGAGTATGTGCCATCCTTTTATGCCATTTGTTATATTTTGAACGAACAAGCATAGCAGGTTTATTGGCAGAACCAGTATTATGAGGATCCATGTTGGAGAGTATTGATTTGTCAAGTTTCTCTCAAAGTGATGGATGTTGAAAAAGTGAACTTCTATCCTTTATTGAATATTAATAAGAGCCCGTGTCTGATTCTCAATTTGTTAGATTGATATTTGATCAGATAAACCAGGGATCTGATACCAATTGTTGGATCAGTATGCTCTTTAACAGTTTACTTGCTTATGAACACTTATGTGTTTTGCAAGTTTAATCAGTTTTGCACAACGAAATGAGTTAATAAAGTTTCACTATCAACAGGAGTTATTACTCCCCCTAGATGTTTGCAAACTAAAGATAGTTAATGAGAATCTAAGTATTGAATGTAAATGACAATAAATAAGCAGATAGATTCTCAGTTAATGAAATGGAATAACAAGTAAAAGTTTTGAAGGATTTCAGCTTTCTATTAAAATCAATGTCTAAAATAGTGGGATGAACCCATCTATTTATAGACGAGCAGATACATACAACTTGTTCAAAACTTTACACAAAAGCAATACTACAACAGGCTGTAGTCTTGGAACTTGTACAAAATGATAAAGTTATAATAAACTAATAAACTACTGAAACATAAGGGCGGTGGAAAGATTCTATTACAAGTGCTGATGAATGACAAACTACTGATGAGTAGTTTGTCTTCAGTAGTTCTTCAGTAGACTTGTCTGGTTTGACTTCAGAACTTCTGATCTTTCTTCTTCAGTACTTGTTGAATCCTTCTTCAGTACTTGTGTCTTCTTTATTCAGTATTTCTATACTTAGGATATTTTGGCAGAAGTATGAATTAGACTAAGGTTGGCATAAAGTGGTTTCTTCAATCCTTTCTGTCCTTACATTTTAGATGATTTGCGATCTGATGTAAAATTGTTTTTGCATGTTTAAGAAGGTCTAGAAAAATGGCATAGGGATTAATTGTTGAAATGTGGCTTAATTGATTAATATGTTCAAGTATTGTGCAATGTTGGATGTTCTTTTTGAGTTGTTCAGGGTCTAGGACATATCTGATTGGGATTTTTTTTTAGGGTTTTGATAAGCCTAAAATTGTGAATATTGATTTTAGATAGGATCTACACGCTTGGGAGACCTCGCATGTACGATCAAAACGTGTTTTTCGGCTTAAAACGCCAAAATACGAGCTTTTGAAATGGATATTTCAAAGCTGATTTTAAACAGGTTTTCATGACTTATTTTGATGTAAAATAAGGTGTGATTAAGTGTTCATGAAATACCTAATGTAAAACCTAAATGTATTTGCAAAAGATGCGCAAAAACGCATGTTTTCGACAAGTTTTACGCGTTTAAAACGCTTATTTTCAGGTCTGATGTAAAATAGCTTGTTTAGTGTTAAAATGTGTATAAAATTCATCATTTAGGGTGTATAAGATATTTTCCATGGTAACGGACACTTATAGTGCAAAACTATGTACTAAAAGTCGCCAAAATATGGATTTTGAGGCGTAAAACGGTTAGATTGTGTGACTGTTTTAGAACAGCAAAATTGGTTCTGATTTTTGGATTATATTCAGATCCTAGGATATATATTAAGTTCATATAATGTGCATAGATTGGTATGTGACATTCGGGAACTTGTGTGTATTGGAAATTGCTAGAACATGTCTTTGAGTGCGTTAAGACGATGTATTGGTGTGTATGGATAATTTGGAATTGATTATGTGATATGTGACTCGTAAGTTAATTACTTGAATGATTTCCATGAAGTCTAGGCATTCTATGTGTAACATGTGATTTACTAAGAATGGCCACGTTTTCGGTAGAAAACGGCTTTATGTGAAAAAGAGTCTTATATGTAGTGACTATGCGAAGCTATGTTCTACATGTGTATTTGATTATAATGAATTGATAGGTTTACTAAGTCGAGTTATGTGGAATTTGACTTGGATTGATATATGTGTGAACATATAAGTGTAAACATAAGGGTCGGGTAATTAGACGCGACATGCATATACGTGAGGTCTAAAACTTAACCAATCGTCAAGGTCACCAATGGGTCAATAGGGTAAGGTCTAATGAAAATTCAAATATTTTTGGTTAATCTAAGTCGAGAGAAGTTTGGTGAATAACTTGGACAGACTTAGAATGTTTGCTAAAATAGCCCTATGGATTTTAGGGTATTGTTAGTGACGTATTGTGGTTTGGACTAGGGATTGCTTGATTACTACGCTTGAGGTGAGTTTCACGACCCTTTTTCTTTTAAATGTTTTTGAACATTTTATAATTGGGGGATTAACATGCTTGTATGATGAGTAGACTAGAACTTTATGGAACATATGATGGCCTTTGGTATATGCACGACGCGAGCGATTTGGTGCCCGTCTATCCCTTTGGGGGATACTTCCCCGCATGCTTAATCATTAACTCTAGGTTTAGAGCTTTGAATTGTATTGATAGATCTATGGGATTTGACACCCCCTCCCTGACAAGTCGGATTGGACTGGGTCTTATGGGATGAATATACTTCATTGAAAGCCGCCAAGAGACACACTTGGGTATACATAGTGCACAATGGGAAGAATTGTTATGGTTTGATTAAGAGCCTTATGTTGCGATCATGCTTGTATGACCTAGCTAGTCTACTTGGTTCTTAGTTTAATCGGTACCCGATCATACGATTTTGGACAAGGAAATGATTTGTATTTGCCTTAAAACCTATGAACTCGCCAACATTTTTGTTGGTATTTTTAAGCATGTTTTTCATGTACTGATGCATAGGAGTCTAGAGAGTGGGTTTAGCATGCACTTCTTATGGACATGATGTTGGGACCATAAAACTTTATAACTTTTGAAACTATGTTTTTAATTAGTAAAACAATGTTTATGTAATTTCGCTTCACCTTGGTTATGACATGTTTTTAAACTTTCTTGGACCGGAAACTTAAATATCTTTGGCTAAAGGGTGGTTGCAAGATGTCCATACGTATCTATGTGTGATTTGCTAAACTTTGTGGTAACAACTTCCGTTACCTCATGACTTGCTTTCCGCTGTGTGCTCTCGGGGTGTGACAGGTACGTAAGCATTCATCTAAATCTATACTACATTATAAAGAGCCAAAGGTGGCTACAATAGTAATTCCTATGATTTTTAAGATGTCATATTAAGAGTTCCTTGCTTCACACCAAAGATGTCATAAAATTCTTCCAATACTACCCCCTATTTTGCAAAAGCAACTTGTACATTTTTTGTGATATTAAATGAAATGGTTGAATGCACCTTGCTATGAACGTAGAAGCTCTAAAGGTTGCCTACACCTTGCTATTTATGTAAATTATTATTCGATGTTAAAGAAATTATTAATAAGGTTAAATACCTTTTATGGGATACCAAATCTAAAAGGTTGCCTACAAATTGCATAAATTAGTTTTCCAAAGTATAATGGTTGAAAATTATTTAAGATTTACAATATCACAATAAAGATTAAAAGAGTTAACTACTTTGTTACAAGATACTGATATGTATGAAAACGTTAATTTAAAAACTTTAGTTAAACAATTTTCATGTATTAAAACTGGAAAAATAAACTTAAACTTAATGTTAAGTTATTTTACATGTAAAAAATATATATATAAATATACAACTTTTTAACTCACCAACTATAAACTTTTTTGTTTATTATTGTTGGTACCTAGCTCGGTTAAAGGACCATGGTTTATAATGATTACTTTTGAAAAGGGGCTTCGGTGTTTACTCCGCTTTAGAGCATCACAATGAATTCAATTCGTAACCCCACAATCTAATTCTTCAATATTCCTAACCACGTAATCTAATTGCTTCAGTTAAAGATTAAAGACCTGAGAGAAGCTTGCAAACTTGATTTTGATAATTGATGCATGGTTATGCTCAAGCCAGTTGAAATGGGTCTCATATCGTCGCTTCAATTATTGTAGGTTCGATTTCAATATATTAAATTGAGAAACTAATATCAATTTCAATCCAGGTTCGGTTACCAATTTCAATCCAAAAGAGAATAGTTTATACGAAGACCCAAGGTTTAGTCTTTCTATAACTCTCTTGTTACTACTTTGATTTGAATTTAGATATGTACTTTGAACATTTTGTAGTTTGATTAGTAAGTGATAACATGTGCCATATAATTCATTGATGGGATAATGTGTATTCTTATTGCAGTTTGTGTACACTTGTAGTATCAAGAAGAATGGATGATACATCTAAGGCTTCACCACAATATGATATATATATATATATATATATATAGAGAGAGAGGAAACGAAGATGACAAAGATGGGTTTTGTAACAACCCGACCATGAGGGGGCTGGACGTTACGACAGTTTGGTAATAGACTTGCACAACGGAAGCAACGATGACTAATATTAATAAATACTTATACAACCTCTAGTTACAAAATAATACAAATATATAATATAAATTAACTAATATCTATTGCAGGGACGAAACGCGACGGTCGTCGAAGCAGTTGAGGAGTGTAATCCACTAGTCGTTCCATACTTCTACCAACGCTTATCTCTAATGCTCTAATCCGCAACATATGAACATAATCCGTATGCTTCATAATCATCCGAACACAGTACCTGAACACATGCTTAAAAAGAGTTGGGTCAGCAATTATGCTGGTGAGTCCGTGTAAGTAGTTAAGTAAGTCCAAAACAGTTTAATAGTTCAAAAACAAGTTTGCACAGTTCTAAACATGGTGATGTACAAGTATCACACCTCAATCCTAAAACGGAATCCATCTACTCCCATTATGGATTCCCCACGGCAAAATATATGCCGCAACGGTCCGCAGACCTCAGTGGAGGGTTTTCCGGGCTTCCGGATCCACTGTGCGTGGGGGATTCCCCAAGTAGTACTACCCATATATTAAGTGGCCCAACTCCCTTGGGTTAACGAGTGTGCATCTGGTTTCGGGAGCCCTTATCACCTCAAATAAGTTTTACACACACAAGCATATGTTCACCCCAAAATAGTAAAACAGAAAAAGGGGAAGTACACGAACTCACCTGTCATGTCACACGATAATATGGTATTCCAATGCCTCAAGTCTGTCTGTCCGTTACATGCCAATCTCCAATCATATTTACAAGTATTAGTGCGTGTAACCGGTATCATGGTTACACGTGTGGGCGTCTAGGACTTTTGCTTAATTACATTTAGTTGTAGTTATCATTGACTCTTAATCTTATCTATCCGAGTGATGTCTAATATATATCGATACTACTTTGTGTCTAAAGTCCCATATTTATATGTTTTGATATTCCTATAAAAATACACGTCCATTTATGTAGTGATTTGTCCAAGTCGCCATAGTTTCAAGATTCCTTATCTATTCCTAAGTTACTTGTTATGCTTATCATCTAGTGCCACAATGGTTCCGTTTAACATGTCTTGAGTCCCATTCCCTAGTTATCCTTCCTATGTCTCAATGACTCATCAAATTGTCCGAACATCTTTAAGTCCTGCATCCCTTGTCTCATTCATCGCATGTAAATCTTAATAGACCACCAGGTGTTCCAATAGTCATTAACGCCATATGTGTTACCATTGTTTATTAAACTACATACTATCCTCTTAAGTGGTTAATAATCTCAATATACACGCAATTATCCAAGGCGCTTTATGTTATATATTCGCAAGATTCGTCTTATGTCCCAAGATATTGCACATCCTAGACGAGTTCTCATATCCTTGTCATTTTTTATGTTATAACCAATTAGTCCAAGTTCTCGACATATATTGTCTATCATTATCATCATTACTATACTTACCATATATATATATATATATATATATATATATATATATGTTGGTTCATAATATTAGTTTATATAGTTCATACTCATTCGATGTTGTTTAGTTTCCTAAGTCGAGTCCCACACGTGTCGTACACGAATAATAAATATATATATACGAAACCGTAAATAACTCTCGGACTTGGTTATACCTCTCGGATCCCTTCTTTAGTTGACCTAGTTGACCTTGACTGACCCATTGACCAGGTTGACCAGTACTTGACCGACGTTGACCGAAGCTTTGACTTCTGTTGACCCGACATCAACCACTCTATTACCCAAATTCTTAACAATCCAGATCTACAAGAAACCTATCCACAAGCAACTTAATCTTAACCTTATACAACCAAGACCTCTATAATATTATTGGTACCAATTAGAGACCAAAATAGATAAGGGTGCTAGCGATTACCGAATTCAATCAAAATCATCATGGTACCGTTCACGGTCGAACCCGGACCTCCAATGGATGCTCCTCTTTCTGCCCCGGTTCTCTCTCTCTAGAATCAAAGGGTGGGATGAGTGGTGATTATATTATTTGGGAGGAGTACCGTCGGTGGCGGTGGGTGTTATGTTACTAAGCCCAAGATAATTTGAAGACATGCAGGCCACGTACTCTCCATGCAATATGAGAATGCTTTTAAAAAAAATTCCAACGTCTCTTTTTATATATTTTGAATTAGTAATGTTTGTTGCTTAAATAAAGGAGTAGTGGAATACCCATTCTCCATGTGAACGTTTATTTCCACTTAGTTAGGAGGTAGTTTGGAATTCTTGTTATTTGTTTCCTATAAAAGGTCATGCCTTTATCATTAATAAACATGCTTGGAAATTTTGTCATATCCCTCGTCTCTTTTCTCTGACTTCCCTTCTCTTTTCTTTAACTCAATTTTACTAAACTAAACCACCCATAACAGTGGTACAAGAGCTTCCTTGATCCAACATGGAAACTCGCAAAAAAAACCTTGGAACAATTTCAACAGGAGACTAATGAAAATTTCGAGAAAGTCACCGCTATGTTTGCCCAGTTGATGTCTGACTTCCAAAAGATTAAAGACAAGAGTACGGCGCCCAGTTCCTCGAGTTCTGGTGGTGGTATGATGGTCGTCACCGGCGGTGAGGTGAAACCGTACTTGAAGCTCCATTTTCCTCGTTTCAGTGGTGACGACCCTACGGGTTGGTTATATCAAGCGGAGCAATATTTTGAGTTCCAAAAAGTTGTCGTCGAAGATCAGGTTAGTCTAGCCTCCTTCCATTTAGACGGCCTTGCTCTCCAGTGGCACCGTTGGTACACCAAAACTCGGGGTCCATTATCGTGGTCTGAATTTTCCACGGCTTTACTTAGTCGTTTTGGACCTACAGATTATGATGATCCAAACGAAGCCCTACACCGTCTCAAACAACAAACCACTGTCGCTGCTTATGTTGAAGCTTTTGAAAGATTGTCCCATCGTGTCGACGGGCTACCGGAAATCTTTCTGGTCGGATGTTTTGTGGGTGGCTTGAAGGAAGAAATTAGGTTGGAGGTTAAAGTCAAGAAGCCACGCAACCTTGTAGAGGCAATCGGAATTGCGAGACTTGTGGAGGATAAACAAAACTTGCAATGTAAGTTTTTTTCTTCTAACCAGGTTAGCGCAAATTTTGATTTGCTTACAAAGACCCAGGCCAACACTGGTTTATTAGGCCCAGGCCCAACCAATCCCCTGTCCCTACTCGCTCCTAACCCGATCCATCGATTGTCTGCTGCTGAAGCTCAAGAACGGCGAGAAAAAGGACTTTGCTACTATTGTGACGATCGCTATGTTCGGGGACACAAGTGTAGTAAGCCTCAACTATTTATGATTAGTGAAGTACGAGAGGTTGACAACGTGGTCCACGTCGTTGAAAACCCCGATCCTACGCCGGATGGTCCTCAAGCTGAGCTTTCGTTTCTTGCGAGTTCCAGTGCTATTCTTCCCCAAACTTTACAATTGTCGGGTAAGATTGGTAATCATACTGTCGTGGCGCTGGTAGATGGTGGGAGTACCCATAATTTCATAACCAAGGCTTTGGTTGATCAATTAGGACTCACAATTGAAAGTGATGTAAACTTTGAGGTGGTGGTTGCTAATTGTGAGACACTAGTATGTTGCCGGCAGGGTTCGAAACCTCACAATAATGTTTTCGGGATATAGCGTCGCTACTGATTTCTTTGTTTTACCCGACGCTGCCTACCCGATTGTCATGGGGATTCAATGGTTAAAGACCTTAGGCCCAGTTAAGATTGACTTTCAGGACCTTACTATAGGGTTTCGTATTGCCGATTCATCTCACAAGCTCTACGGTTTGAAACGCTCCAACTCAAATGAATTAACACCCAATCGGGTTGGGGTAATGAAGGCCAAAAAGCCGTATCCAGTGTTTTGCCTTGCGGACAAGGCGAGTTCGAGTGGGGTGGAATGTTATGTTACTAAGCCCAAGATAATTTGAAGACATGCAGGCCATGTACTCTCCATGCAATATGAGAATGCTTTTCAAAAAAAAAAAGTCCAACGTCTCTTTTTATATATTTTGAATTAGTAATGTTTGTTGCTTAAATAAAGGAGTAGTGGAATACCCATTCTCCATGTGAACGTTTATTTCCACTTAGTTAGGAGGTAGTTTGGAATTCTTGTTATTTGTTTCCTATAAAAGGCCATGCCTTTATCATTAATAAACATGCTTGGAAATTTTGTCATATCCCTCGTATCTTTTCTCTGACTTCCCTTCTCTTTTCTTTAACTCAATTTTACTAAACTAAACCACCCACAACAGTGGGGTTACCACCGGAGCTCCTCCGCAGGCTCCACCGTACACGGTGGTTAGAACCCACTGGTTCCCTCTTTCTCCTTCAGCTCCAACTCCCTCTTGACTCACTCTCTCTCTCTCTCTCTCTCTCTCTCTCTCTCTCTCTCTCTCTCTCTCTCTCTCTAGATGATCCCCTCTCTCTTTTTCAGCTTCTCTCTCTTATAATAATTAGGGGTGATGTGGGTGGTGGTTGTGTTATGGTTTAAGAGGTGGGGGTGGTGGGTGTGTCGCCGGGGACAGTGGCAGAGGGCCACCGAGTTCCTCCCACAATCTCTCTCTCTCTCTTGATTAATAGTGTGTGTGTGGTTTGGGAAGGAAGTTATGAGCAGACATAGTGGGTTTGAGTTTTAATATTATGGTTTGGTTAATGGTTTTTCATAAAACCATGTTTCACCAAATGGCCTTTGGTGGTGTGTTCTCACCACAAGGGGAGGACAAGTGTCCTCCCTTGGTGACTCACCATACCGGATTCGGGTCCGGGTTTGGGTTCGTTATCGGGTGTCGATCCAGTCTCGTATCGTATTTCGTATACATATACAATTATTCGGGTTCAAATTTGTAACTAGTACTCGCGTATAATAATTATCTTTATATTTTATCATTAGTATTTATTATTTCTTCGTTATTCTAATTTTTAGTCGTAAAAAAATTTAGGCCTAGTAACCGGGTTGTTACAGGTTTTGGAGACAATGACAACGACATTGTGGTTGATAGCGGCCGCTCATTAGTCTGTGTCGGGAAAAGAGGACCTTCGGTTGCTGCTTTCGGGTATGATTTCTTAATTCTGTCTCTTTAAATAGTTGCTAATTGTTGGTTAATTATATTGATCTTCTTCATAACATGTTGTAAAGCAAGTGTGTTTCACTGCTTTAGCTTTTGGGCATATTTTTAATATGCTAATGCTTAATCTGGACTCAAAGTTGACGTTTTAAGAGTTGTTTACTATCTCGTTGTGATGAAATTCATGACTATTGCAGGTTATTTGTGTTGTTTGTGACACTTAGCAGCATGCATACTTTGATTCAAAGTAGAACTGATTGATGAGTTTCATACTTTCTGTATTTTTTTCACTGTGTTCATCGTTTATGTGTGTTTTTTATCATCGTTTAGGTTGTTGGTGTATACACGAACTGTTGTGTCAATATGGCAGAGTATTGTGAAATTTTCATGAAAGTTGCTGAAAAGAATAATATGTCAGATTTGAAACTTATTTGTGTTCATCTTTTATGCTACAAAGTTAATATATCTACTCTGTCTAAATAGCTTGTTCTTTTGACAGGGAAGTTTTATTCTTCATGATGGCTCTCAGTATGCTGATGGTGGTTTACACATAGGACATGCGACATAAGGTATGGTTGCAAAGTTAACTTGGTGTTTTGAAATGAGCTAACACTATTAATTTGAGAGCCAAACAACTTTGAAGGCACACATCATTTAAGGTATGTTTAAACATCTAATCCAAATAACTAAAAGATGGTAACATTTCTTAATTTGCTAAAAAAATATGCATATACAATTCCACTAGTATCTTATTATTAATTAATTAATTAATTAATTGGTATTTTTTTTAAATAAACATTAAAATGCCCGCATGTGTCACGATTGAAGCCGCCGGACATGTGACGAACTTTATTCCTGCCTTCCTGGATCTGGACATATTATATGTTGTATTAATTCAAAAAGGCATTCGTTTTTCTTATCTTGTCCACAAAACCCTGCTTAGAAAACATTTTGTAAACCATTTATACTCAATTTAAAATGTTTACATTTATATTATCCTCACATGTTTTTCAAGGGAAAGGAGATAATATTAGGTCTGCTATGGAATGACTAATAATAATCTCGATCAATATCATATCATATATAATTAAATCGTGTTTCACAATCCGAACCATATATATTGGATACCCGTTGCTGATTATCCATTGAGTCTACATTTTGCAAGTAATCGGTAAACCTATTTATATTATACTAGCTGATTATCCCGGGAGAATCCCGGGGTTGAAAAATCTAATTTTACGTGATAACTTATTGCAAATGGCTCAAGTTAACTAACCACAAAATCTCTCAATCATTGCATGTTCATAGTATTTTAATCAGTAATAACTCATATTCCCCACAACATCTAATTTTACGTGATAACATGAACACTTTGTGTGTTTTTTTCCTGTATGAACGAAACCCCACAAAAAATAGTCGATTTTTTTTTCCGTTTTTTATATAGCACTATGGTACTCGTTGGAAAGATAATAAAACGCTCGTTAATTTGGTGTAATTTTTTTCTTTAAAATATCTCGTATATAAAAGATATAAACGTTTAAAAATTATGGGAGTAAATATAAGAGAGAAAATTTTAAATTTATTTTTAAATTCTTTTTTCCTAAAATAACTCAATTTAATTAAAAAAGAAAACAATTCAAAAACACCAAAAACTCTCCTTTATGATGTCACGTCACACTTTCAAGGGAGGTTGAGGCCTCCATTGCACGCCACGTAAGCATATACGTTTTCTTTTATATATATAGATAGATTTTATACTAGTTTTTTATTCCGGGAGCGTCCCGGGGTTGAAAAATATAACAATTCTAATAATATCAATACTAATAGTAATAATTATTACCATTGTAATTAAATAAATAAAAAAATAACCTTGCTATAAGGTGACACCATGTGTTGCAGTGTTGCGCAATTCTTTCTCCTAGCTTCTTTTGATGAAGTATACCTATGCATCTTTAAAAGAGTAAAATTTCAATGAAAGCATAGCGATTGAACTGAATTTCAACATCGTAGATAAGAACCTGATTTAAAAGAAAAAACATAATGAATAAGCTGAACACTTTGTGTTTTTTTTCCTGTATGAACGAAACCCCACAAAAAATAGTTGTTTTTTTCTCCGTTTTTTATATAGAACTATGGTACTCATTGGAAAGATAATAAAACGCTCGTTAATTTGGTGTAACTTTTTTCTTTAAAAAATATCGTATATAAAAGATATTAACGTTTAAAAATTATGGGAGGAAAATAAGAGAGAAAAATTTAAATTTGTTTTTAAATTCTTTTTTCCTAAAATAACTCAATTTAAATTTAGTAGATTAGGTTTTATGTTATTATTTATTTATTTTTAATTTGCCACATGGCATGACACATGGCACACTCAAAGAGAAGAATGTCTTCTTGAATGCCATGTCATTAAAATGGCTTTCTTAGACTGTGTGTACTGGTACAAAGGGGTAGCGCCCCTGCCTTCAATTTCATTGGCTGGAACAAATGGCACAAAATCCAAAAATCAAGTTGGCGTTATAAATATAACGCTGAAAGCAAAATTGAGTCAAAATGAGGGTGTTTAGCGCTCCATAGCGCTGGGGGTTTTGGTGTTGGGGGCGCGATTGGAGGCAAAATGGGGTGTTTAGCGCCCCACTACGGGTGGCCTTAGGCCTCCATTGAATGACACATCATCAATATTCAATTCTTTTATTATAAGTTATAGATTATAGATATAGATTATTATGGTTAAAAGTTATCTATTGGGATGGCTATTGCTTGACGCATAAACTTAAACTCGCATAAAAACCGACTTGAAAGATCAAATATACAACTAAACATCTAGCAATTCTTCTATTTTTAATTATTTGAAGGTTCTAAGAGCTTTACTATATTATTTATTACATTATCTAAGATTTTCGTTTTTAGTACTGGTAATTAACTTGTTTGGCTAATAAGACAGGTATCACCTAATACCGTATTTATCTTAAATCCATAAAAATATTTGTAACGTATCCTATACCCAGTCTCATGCTCGTCATGGATGTTTCTTCAATTTCACATATTCCTGTCACGTTTAGGTATCCTTGACATTCCCAAAAGAACTACTCAGAATCTAGTGTGGAGGTCTAAGGATCAAAAACCGTGTCGGCCAAATTTACTCTAGGACACGTGATTTATCTCTTTTATATTGGCCGTGAGACCAACCACTGATGTAAACCATATCTTAAGAAACCTTCAATCAAGACAAATATAAGAATAATAAAAAGAAAAGATGCTAAAGGCATTATAGCCCAACGGCATATTGATGGTGAGATAAGACTTAGGGACATAAGGTCCTGGGTTCGAATCTCACAAAGGGGGTTTTCTCATAATTATGAGTTTCCTCCTGAATTGGTGACTTGGTGGTGGAATATGAACGCGTGGCAACATTGGTGGCACGATGATACTCTAGTGTTCCGTGAGTGATTTAAATTTGTTGGCCGTTCAAAAAAAAAATAAAATAAAAAGAAAAGATAATGAGAGATGATCGTGCCAAATTTAACAGTTTTATTTGATGCCAAGGTTTCAAAACTCTACTTTCTTTAATCCAGAAAACTAACTGAAGAAACAACGAGTATGATGAGGGGGTGGCTACTCGTGCTCGCTACAGGATATTATCTTTTTGCTCACCACGATGATAATGTAATGCACACACAAGGTTTAAGTGGTTCGGTCTCGTTGACCTACGTCCACTATAAAGATACGATCTTCTATTACTCAGGGTATTACAAATGTAACTTAGAGAAAATACAAATCGGAAATACAAGTGTGTATATATAATTGGAGAATCGTTCGACCCCTTAAAAGGTGTGGAGACCCTCCTTTTATAGAGGTCTTGTGGGCCAGAGGTTTGTGGCCCACTTTTGGAGAGCTGGGCCCAGGCTTTGTAGTTGGGCCGGTCTTCTTAGAGGCCCATCCAGTTGAATTTGGATTCTTAGTTAGATAAAGCAAACTAGTCAAGAATGTTGCCTTGCAACTGGTCCACGTGGCACCCCGTGATTGGCTATCAGGGGCGGTGCACTGTCATTGGTACATGCGTCGCCAAGTTGTGGTCTGCACTCTGCAGGATCCTCCTTTTCCTCCTGGTGGCAGGAGATGTCAGCTGAGGTGACATTTAACACCCGGGGAGGCGTGCAGCAAGTGGAGTTTCAGGGGGGATGCATCTTGGCGGAGGATCTTTCCGTGGGAGACGATGCTCTTGCTTCTCTGCATAGCCTTGCTAATGCGTGGTGTACAATTTTGGCGAGTATGGTGCGCCTAAGCGCTCGTACCCTACCCCTTCACTAACTTACTATTTAAAAATCATCTTGATTCTTAAAACTCGTATCTTAGAAGAGAATACACCATAACACTTTATACCATTACATGTCCTTTAGTGTTTCTTAAGTCTACCCACTTACCTAGTGGCTAGTAATCACGTGATAATACAAATCTATGACTTATCTCCATTATATGTCACATGCTTGTTGGAGAGTTCTAATGTTTGTTTAAGCTTTAAAGTAATTCATCAGAAAAATGCATTCCATCAATACTCGAAATAAGGAAAAAAAGTTAATCATGGAGTTAGGACGTTAGATACCAAAAATGTAAGATTATGTATAGTAAATTTACAGTTGTTTGGCTGCAAACGAACCAACCATTCAACTAATAGTTTGTAAACCTTTCGGCGGAAAGTTTGTTTGTGTTCATTCGTTTAATAAATGAACGAACACAAACAAGAAATTTTGCTCGACAGAAAGTTTGTCTGTGTTCGTTTAATAAATGAACGAACACAAACAAGAAATTTCCCTCGTTTAGTTAAACAAACGAATATGAACATATGCCACGTTCATTTATTTATGTTGATAAACATTTGGTACCATGTTCAATTATGTTCATTTGTGTTCGATAGTTCATTAAAGTATTTAACTTTCAATTTTAATTTAAGTGCTTCAAAAATCACAGTAATAGATTATCTAATTTACATTGGTGTATTACATATAGTTATACTTCACTTGTTTTGATTAAGTATCATTTTGGATGGATCAAATGAAGGGAAAATCACAAAAATATACATTGACCAAGCAGAACAAAAGAAAATAAACGTTGGTAGCGACTAGCTAGGGACTTCAAGAATATGAAACGGCTAGGGTAGCCTCTTCTCATAAGACCTAATAATAATTCAACACGTAGCAAATATAGAAAACGTAGAGGCTATGTAGTCTCCAAATTGGGTAGTCTTTAATCCCTAGTAGTTACCCTTGAAATGGTTAGGAGCAAAGGCGGAAGCTAGGTGTCAAGCAAAGACGTTGCCCTGATCTTTTCACCTTTTATTTTTCCTACAATTTTTAAACGAGGATTAACGTATGAAAAAGTTATGTTAGTATACAAATCTTGGGGAAAAAGAGGCTAGGTGTCAAGCAAAGACGTTGCCCTGATCTTTGCACCTTTTATTTTTCCCATAATTTTTAAACGAGGATTAACGTATGGAAAAGTTATGCTAGTATACAAATCGTGGGGAAAAGAAAAGGGGAAAAAGTCGGGCAACCTCTTTCCATAAGACCGTGGGGATAGTCAACGCCATTTTGGTGATTTTTCCTTAAATGAGGATTACAAGTTTATTTTGGGTGGATTATACGAGGATTTCAAGTTTAATATGATAATTTTGTATTTTTTTTGGGGACATTATTTTATGGTAATTATGTTATTAAGATTGTATCATGTATGTTTGGATAATTAAGTTAGTATATTTTGAGGGGATATGCGTTATGTTTGTGATGAAAGATACCGATTTTATTCAAAATTTAATATATGCTTGTTTATGTTCGTTTATGTTCATGAGCGTTTGTGTTCATTTGTGTCCATGAACATTCGGGTTTGTTTGTGTGAACGTTCATTTGTGTTTGTTTGTGTTTGCCGTTGTCTCGTATCTAAAATTAGCAAGCAAACACAAATGAACACGAATACATTCATTTTCTTTAATGAACGAACACGAACATAAAATCTTGTTCGATAAGTGTTTATGGACAATTCATGAACATATTATTTCCTTAGCAAACTAACACAGACAAATTTTTGTTCGTATTCGTCTGGTTCGTTTGTAGACGTAGTTGCTTGCCACAAAATACAATAACGCCTCCTGTTTTGCTATTTTTATTGTATTATACGATATGATTAATATAATAAATGTTGAATAATTGTGCATTTAGTTGTTCTAGTTATGAGGTGTGTGTTTTTAATCTAAAATATCCAACTTTCAATCATTGTTTGTAAAGGCATTAAAGCAATTCCTGGTCGATTTTTAGGGTGCCCAATACAACATCAAGACACCTTTGATAGCTATTATAATCTTCAGGTAGAAACGTCTCAAGAAGCCAAAATTTCACTACCAATGCATCGAGTGCAAAATTAGTTGGAAAAAAAAAAAATTAAGGTTTTACTTTCCTTTGTAGTAGTTGCTTGCCACAAAGTACAATAAGACCTCTCCTGTTTTTTTTTTTTTTTTTTTTTATTCATAGTGGGTTTGAATGTTTGACTATGAGGTGTGTGTAGGATAAGCAAATGTTACTGGGTATCGATACCGAACCGGTATCGTACCATACTGAGCATTTTTGATACCGAAACTAGTATCCATTTTGATGATTTTCGGTATTGGTATTTTCGGTACTAGTATCGATATCAGCTTATCCTTAGATGCGTGTGTATAGTCCGAACATCTTTTTTTACCATTTAGAAAAAAAAAATCCAACTTTAAATCATTGTTTGTTAAGGTATTTGAAGCATATCACGATCAATTTTAAGGGTATCCAATGCAACATTCAAGACACTTTTAATTAGGGGTGACTAGGAAATTGAAAAAAAAAACCGATATAACTGAACCGCACAAAAAACAGGAAAACCGATTCAAAAAAAAAAACGAAATGAAATTTATAGATCGGTTTTACATTTTATAAAAATAAAAAATACCAAATCGAACCGAATAACCAAAAAAATCATTTTTAATGTATGTTATACATTGATTTAGAAATTATTAGTTTTATTCTTGAATGTTAAGTATTTATAATAAGAACATTAACATGTTTATTTATTTTTGAAATGATTTATCCATTGGTTACATAAAATTCCAAAATTTAGCATAACAATAATTAATTTTCAAAGTATCACAAAAGAAAATGTTTTAATAAAAGCTTTGGAGAAACATAATTACAGTTTTGAATGTTAGGTTTATGTTAGCAATATTTTTTTTTGAACGGCAAATTTTATCGCACCTTAATTCCACCTCACCCTGCATTTGCAAGAATTTGAACCCACAACCTTACATTTGTAAGGGGGATACTAGGGATGAGCTCGGGACGGTATCGGTACCAACCGATACCGATCCCGAAAATCCCAAAAACCCAATACCGATACCGATACCGAAAACATACGGTACGGTATCGGTTCGGTATCGGTATCGTATCGGTATTTTACCTTAAAATACCGATACCATACCGATCCCGTACCGATACCGAAAATACCGATACCGAAAACCTCTAAATGTGAATACCGATACCGATACCGAACACCCTCGGTTCGGTACGGGATCGGTATGGGATCGGTTCGGGATCGGTATCGGTTCGGTATTCGGTACAAAATGCTCATCCCTAGGGGATACCATACCACTAGACTAAGAGGTCATGAGTGGTTATGTTAGCAATATTAATTCAAAAGGTTAAATATATTAACATAAATGTACCCGAAAAACCGAACCGAATCGTCACCAAAACCGAAATCAAACGATTTTCGAAAACCAAACACTTTGGTTACAGTTATGGTTTTACCATAAAACCGAACCGAACCAATTCAAACCGTGAAACACCCCTACTTTTGATGGCTATTATAAAACATTAAAACCTCTCAACAAGGCAAAACCAAAAGGTCGGACATGCTATAATGTAGTAAATGTACTAGGTGCACCGTTATAACACTATAATGGTGTGATGTATCGTTGTAATTAAAACTAGATTGTTTCACAAGAAAATGTAGCGTGATTAATGTCAAACTAAAGAAAATAAATCATTGAATTTAAGGGTCTGTCTGTCTATTGGCACCCCCTCAACTTCTATTTTAACTCCCCTCCGAAGCGCCTCGCTTAGGCCAAAGCGAGGCGCTTCGGCCACATTAATTACAAATCAGTACGAGGTTGCATGGGAGTTTGAAAAAAAAGAGGCCAAGCGCCTCGCTTTGGTCAAAGCGAGGTGCTTGACAACAGGGGGGATGAATCTGGACATTTTGATGTTGGGAAGGTTTTGGTTTGGATTTTTTTTTGTTTTTTTTTGTTTGTTTTGAAGTGTTTTTTTTTTAAGTGTTTTTTTTTTTTAACTTTTTTATCTATTTAGGGTCTTTATCTATTGTAATTTTTTTTTTAAATTTAGTATTAGTTTAAAAAAAACAGGGGCACATTTGTAATTCCTAGGATTTTTAGGCCTACTTTGGTATTTATACCCTCTGTCTCCTCGCTCTCTCTCTAAACGAACACATTTGGTTACTTCATTTATACCAAAAACAGGGGCATATTTTGGTATCTACACGTTTCTCTGTTTCTCTCTAACCATTCATCTTCTCTGTTACAAAATATAAACTAAAACCCTTGTCTTGTTTGATTGTTCTTTACAACACAATGAACATTTATAATCTTTCTGTATCTGTGGCCAAACGAACTCGGCTTCAAACACTACTTTATGCTCAAAGTAATATTATTACTTTATCATGCATAAACGGGTCACATATATATATCTATATATATATATATATATATATATTTGTTTTTATTTTCCAACACATTTATTTTTGCTGTAACATTGTTATGATGACTGATATTATGTTTGATGATCGTGTGTTTATGTTTTAATGAAACCAATCAAGGGTTGTTCGGTTCTAGGGATTATTCAGTGTGATGTTGATGATGATAATGAAATTGTTGTTGATGATCATGATGATGATTGCAGTGCTTCTGAACCAACTAGTCAACATGGTAATAATGTCTACTAATGAGAGTTTGAAAAAAAAGGGGCCAAGCGCCTCGCTTTGGTCAAAGCGAGGTGCTTGGCAACAGGGGGGATGAATCTGGACATTTTGATGTTGGGAAGGTTTTGGTTTGGATTTTTTTTGTATTTTTTGTTTGTTTTGAAGTGTTTTTTTTTTTTAAGTGTTTTTTTTTTGTTTTTAACTTTTTTATCTATTTAGGGTCTTTATCTATTGTAATTTTTTTAAATTTAAAAATTTTAAAAACACCGAAATAACCCGTGTTTTTTTTAAATCTTTTTTATTGATTTAGGGTCTTTATCTATTGTAATTTTTTAAAATTTAAAAAACAACGTAATAACCCTAATCAAACTATAATTAATCAAGTAATCCCAACTTTAACCTATTAATAAAGTGTTCGATTGTCACTGTGATTGGATAAATTATTCACGGAGAAGACCTCGTCGAAGAAAGATTGAACGAATTCGCGAATTTTGATACGAATATGGTGGTTGATGGTCAACGTGGCGTCGTTTTGGTTCATAACATGTAATTTTAATTTGGTTTGGGATTGAAAGGGTTGAGTGATCTTTTAACGTTTATAATCGAATGTTTACTGTTTGGATCTCATTGGTTTTACTGGCTTGCAATTTATAATTTGGTTTTAGTTCGTTTATTATTTATGGGTTTAGTATTTATTAGACAATTAAACATTCAAAACACACAACATATATATATATATATATATAAACAAACGATCAAAATGCATAATAATAATAAGGGTAATAAGTTTGTCCATACACATCATAAAAAAAAATACAAGTAAAATGAGTCTACTGCGGCGGTGGTGGTGGGGCCCCCTGTGCTGGTCCACGGTGTGGTGGTGGGCGTAACTCTACCTGCCAATGCCTCGCCATCGCCTGCATCGCGTCGACCGTCCACTCCTGAACCTCCCGGAGCTCACCGATGCGGCGATCCATGTCCTCTGCCACGAAACGCGCAGCAGGAGTGAGGTCATCATAAATATGACGGGGGTACTGCTGCTGTGGTGGCGGCGGAGGAGGTGGGGGGGGTCATCGTCGTCAGCCTCGCCGTCCTGACCCGCCATCTCTACCAGGAGAGGCTCTCCCGGACGCACCTCAACGTAGGGTGGTATATCCTGGAAAGTAGGAAGGGGGGCCGGCGCAAAAGCCCTCCTGGTTCCGATAGCTCGAAACCGATGCACACCCTTCGAGACCTCGAAGAGGACCCCCATGCTCCAGGCATTGGCCTCACCCAGCACTACCGATGGGATCGAGGGCAGCAAGTGATGGTCGGTATCTGGCGAGAGCCCCAGATGACGCGCGATGTAAGTGATGAACGCCCCGCCAAAGAGATGTGCGCGAGCCTGGCGCATGTGGCAGCACTTAAAGTAGTCGACCAGGGACGCGGCTAGGTTGCACGGCTGCTGCATAATCAAACAGTACAAAAAGAAAAGGTCAGTCTGGTTGACCTTCTCCCGACTGTTCCCCCGTGCTGCGATAGAGGTGGCGATCGCATGCTGAAAGTAATAGTACAGGGGGTCCCTAATCGACGTCGCCTTCGCAGTATTCTTACCAAAGTGCGACTTGGCGATGAACCTCCAAAACCTGACCAGGGTCGGCCTATCCACCGTAATGAGAGTGTCCCGGTACAACGCAGACTCAGTCTCCGGGGCTGTGTACAACCCCGAAGCAACAACAAACTCCTGCAAAAAAAAATGTAAATATTAACAACTTTGGTAACATAATAATAAAATGACAGATAATTGAAATAACATACCTCATAGGTCATCTGCTGCCAACTCCTCGCCAACCGAAATCGGATGGGGCGAAAAGTCTGAGCCGGGTTCGTGTTCTCGGACGGATCCAGAACCACGAACGACGACAGAAACTCTATCGTCAAAGCCCGGTAAGAAGGCAGCTTGGCTATGTCAAAGAGACGACGCCATGGAGTGTCAGACCCCACAAAGTCGTGAGCCCTGCCGATCTCGCCGACCTTCTCCAGAAGCGACCAACTCATGTACATCTGAGGGTCGACAGGCATTTGACGCATCTTCGTGCAGCAGCGCCGCGCATCCTCAAACCCCTCCTCAAAGTCCAGGTACGGGTGGTCCGGTAAGGGGTCCGGTGGTGGAGCCTGTCGCTTCCTCTTCGACGAAGGCCCCGGTGCAGACGACCCAGCGTCATCTCCACCACCAAAAGCAGCGTTAGCAAAATCTGGCTCCATATCCATATCTATGTAAACAATAATTTTCAATTACTAATGATAATAACAGTAATAATAATAATACTAATAATAAATAGGGTCGTTCTAATTAAACCCCCAAACTTCGTAATAATAATAATAATAATAATAATAATAATAATAATAATAATAATCGTAATAATAATAATAATATTAGTAATAATAATAATAATAATATTAGTAATAATAATAATAAAAATAATAATAATATTAGTAATAATAATAATAATATAAGTAATAATAATAATAATATTAGTAATTATAATAATAATATAAGTAATAATAATAATAATAATCGTAATAATAATAATATTAGTAATACTAATAATAATAATAATAATAATAGTAATAATAATATAAGTAATAATAATAATAATAATAGTAATTATAATAATAATAATAATAATAATAATCGTAATAATAATAACAATAATAATAATAATCGTAATAATAATAATAATAATAATAATAATAATAATCGTAATAATAATAATAATAATAATAATAATATTAATAATAATAATAATAATAAAATTAGTAATTAGTAATTATAATAATAATAATAATAATAATCGTAATAATAATAATAATAATAATCGTAATAATAATAATAATCTTAATAATAATATTAATAATAATAAAAATAATAATATTAATAATAAAAAAAAACTAATAATAATAATAATAATCCTAATAATAATACTAATAATAATAATAATCCTAATAATAATACTAAAAACAATAATAATAATAACAATAATAATAATAATCTAAATAATAATAATAATAACAATAATAATAATAACAAACCAAAGCGTCTCGCCGAGGCCAAAGCGAGACGCTTTGGTCGTCTTCCCCGGCGAATCCCCAACCGGAACCACCCACCGGAACCACCCAACCCGAACCACCCAACCCGAACTACCCAACCGAAACCACCCAACGAGCGACGGAGGAAGAAAAACTAACCTTTTTTGGCTTCGGAGGAGCGGTGGAGGAAGGAGGCGGTGGTTCTTGCTTCGGAACACGGCGGAGGAGCGATGGAGGGGTCTGGCGGTGTGTGGGTGTGTGTGTGTGTGTGTGGAGAGAGAGCAAAAGGGAAAGTGGCCGTCTGCCTTGGGATTTAAACCCAAAACCAGGCGTCTCGCTTAGGCCTAAGCGAGGCGTCTGGTTAGACTAACCGTCTAACCCAGCCGCCTCGCTTAGGCCTAAGCGAGACGCCTGGTTAGGACGGTTACACTAACCAGCCGCCTCGCTTTGACCTAAGCGAGACGCCTGGTTATTTTTTTTTTTAATTATTGTTTAAATTCATTTAAAATAGTTTTGGGCGGTTAAATTTTTTTTTTTAATTAATTTCTAGTAGTTTTATGTTGTATCCAAACCAATAAAAATTTGTTCGAAGCGTTTCGGTTCGTTTGTTGCGTATTTGTGGATTTCGGTAAAAACATCCGAGTTTGAAGAACATTCATAAATTGTTATATGTCATACACGGACTAAACAGTCGATTCATGTTGTTTTATATTAATTAAAATTTCGCGTGTCTAATCGATATCCTGGAGTTCCAGTCTCTGTTTAACGTGTTTTGGTAGGGTTTAATTGTTCGTTTGTGGTTTTCGGTACAAACATCCGACTTTTAAGAACATTTATTATTATTATTATTATTATTGTATTTATTATTATTATTATTATTATTATTATTATTATTATTATTAT